>JASWHV010000017.1:4479322-4814858 GCA_030760725.1 Neostapfia colusana
ATTGAGTAATATTGCTATCAGCAGGCTATGGAGGCTAGGCCTTTTGCTCCCGCAATGATCCATAGTGAAGCCTCTTCCTTAATACTCCCTCCGTTCTGTAATATTTGACTCAAATAAAACAGAACAGAGGGAGTATCTGTCAAAAGTCGAGTGATCGTCTTGTCCCTATCTTCAAAAACCCGTGCATATATTCCTTTCTCGCCACAACGACCAGCAGCTCAAGATATAATAAGTGACTGGTTTGATCCCGTTCTATGTTTTTTGCCATAGTGGATCAGAGAGATCATGAAACCAGCCAGCTATGTCCTGGGCTCTATGCCATATGATGAAGGATGAAGCCTTGCATCTCCAGTCCATCCAGCCAATGTGCGTCCACACATCTATTGCAAATGGCCACTCAGCAAACAAGTGAACATGATGTTTCCAGATTCCTTCGGCACAGGACGCAAAGGTATTGTTTTGGCCAGCCTCAAGCGTGTAGACGGGCGGCATCCTTGGCCTGACAGTGACAGGTCTAAATAATTTGCTAAGTACTCCTATCCGAATACGTCTCAATCGATCGGTACAAGAGGCCCAATCACCTCACCTGCTACCGCCACAGTTTGACCTGTGCGTGCGGATGTGCATTTTCGCACAAGTGCCCGAACAAATGTCTTGCTCTGTAAGTTTCTGCACTTTGACTCGACTCGTCGCATTGGATTGGCTTAAGAAAAAACTCCAGTTAGCATGATGCTCGCGTTTTTATACCCTCCGGTTCCATGACTAATCTCGCATTACGTACTACTGTGGAAACGACACACGGAGCATAAAAAACTTGTGCTGCTGATAGCATCAAGAGTACGCACCGGTCAAATCTCAACGCTCCTTCGCAAGCTATAGGACCAGGACAAGGCATTGTCGACGTGTCTGTACGAGGAGGGCACATCACGGCTGGGTAAACTTGATATGCTTTTCTGCTAGTGCTAGCTAAGAGGTGCAGGATTTATACATGTGTAGCTAAGCGCACGAATTATCAATGGACAGGTCTCGCTTTGGCACTCAGATCTCTCGTCTCACTTGTTCTTCTCCCATCTCACTTTTTAATTTCCGAGTATACGGTACAAAAAGGCCGATACACATATGTAGAGGTTAACTAAAAATGCAGAGACCCTTCACCACACAACTTGTTCTGCAGGGTCTCGCTACTTTTCTGAAAATTGGATTACAGGTCCAATTTAGATTTATCATATCACTCCCTCCGATTTCTATATATACATGACTTGTTATTTCAAAAATGACCATCAAATTAGTGGGAGCATAACCGAACGAATTATGCATGCGCTTGGCAGTTTGCTTAGTAATTAACAGATATGACCCAAGAGACACAGCTACTATGTGGCTAGTAGAAAATTTCTCAACTCCAGGAAATAGTGAGCACCATACATTGTTGCTAGTAGATATTCTCCTTTTTATACCCAAACAGTGAAACATGTCTAACTGATACTATATATACCTTTATTTCTACCTGATTAAATTATTTCAAGTTATAGGCAGGAGCACGTTATGTATCAACGTACTTTTGGGGGGATAGCTTTCATCACCAAATTTTTTTAGAAGTTTGACATAAGGTAGAACAGAAGAGTCTTTGGGCCTTTTTAGAAATCTTTGGTTATGGAGGTGTTTTTCACAATGTCCAACTGTACCAGCATATAAAATGCGATGGGGGGCTTGAAGAGCTTGCCAAGTTAGCAGAGCTAGCTGGGGGAGGGAGCTGCTTGTCCCAAGAAGGAAGAAGGGCATCTTCCATCCATACATCATGGCAACACGGCCGGGCCCTTTGACCCAATGGCCATGGCAGTGGATGGGCAACTTCAAGGTATGGAGAGACTTGCTAAAATACCTGTGATGTTTTCATGCACCTTTGTTACTGTACTTCCTTTCAGACTTTGCATTGTTTCTGAAGTTATGAATTGCACTAAGAGAGAGAATGTTTTATGTTCTTAGACTTATGACATGGTTGCAATGATCATGAAGCCAGGTGAAAAGATTATTTAAAGAGGAAAATAAATTTTGAGAGGTTGAACTATGAAGTTGAGATATTTTACCATAGTATTATGATTGAGCAGTTAAACTCTGAAGATGAGATAGAGGGTTGTGCATGCTCAATGTGGTGGTGTTGCCAAAAACTAGAATAGTAGGGAACAATCAGAGTTAATGAACAACCGCGATTGACCAAGCCAAAAAAACTATTATTTTTAGATATAAGAGTAGCAGAGGATGATTTTTATGTTTTCATACGGGATTGTCTGAGTATAGAACAATATGCACCACCACTGTCTAACGTGTGGGCAACAAATTTAAAACCCTCTCTTTATGTTTCATGCTCATTGAACTTAGGCTGAACATAAATGCTTAACAGTTGGGGTCATAAAATCGTAAAAAAAATTCAGCTGTTTGTGTAGTCATGAATTTATTGCATATCGAATCTCAATCAATGGTAGTATTTGTATATTTCAAGTACGGCACACAAAAACTACATTGAGAATTGAACAGACATGTAGAATTCTAATTCCCAGATGGGTCAAAGCTCTGGGCACGAATTTTACAGACAAGACATTCATTCCGCTGACACCTAAATCCAGTACTTGTCCCAATTTTAATGTTCCTGCACAGTACCTGGTCCTGGCACCTGCTGTGCTGCACACTGCTCACAGGGTGGCCACCAAGGGGTGGACAGACCTCGACCCAGCATATGTCACCATGTTACCTGCCCTGCTGCTGAGGATGATCCACAACCAGATTTGGATTAGCGTCTCTCGCTATCAAACCGCTCGCAGGAAGAACTTGATCGTGGATCGCAGTATTGACTTTGAACAGGTGGACCGAGAAAGATCCTGGTAAGTATAATTGGGTCATTTGTCACACAAGCACATCTCCAATAGCCATGATATTGTAGCATTGGCTATCTAATCATGTGTCATGCAAATTTGTAGTTGAAATATTAAGCGATTCTTACCATTCTCTACAGGGATGACCAGATCATCTTCAATGGGCTTGAGTTCTATCTGGCCTATGCAACAATCCCAAATGTCAGGCTCCTTCCGATCTGGAGAACTGATGGGGCCATCATCACCGTGTTGCTTCACATAGGGCCTGTTGAGTTCCTCTACTACTGGTTTCATAGGGCCCTGCACCACCATTTTCTCTACTCTCGTTACCATTCACATCACCATGCCTCCATCGTTACAGAACCCATAACCTGTAAGTAACAGAGACCACAAGCTGAGCTACCTCAATGATTCTATCATATTATCCTTAAAAGTCTAGTACAAGAGGTAAAATAGTGAACCTGCATGAACTCGGTCATTACTTCCGCTGTGGATTCTAAGATATTAAAATAAGAATAAAGAATGGCCATAAGAAGCAAAGCGCATGGTATTGATTGATTGCATTCAGAAAGGGAAACCACATATAGTTAAGTTTAAAGAACGCATTTCCAGATCCATGATGTTAATCCTTTTGTCTTACGTCATTGAATTTGCTGATATCTGAATATGAAGGCAATCTTTTCCCTTTTTACCCAGTCCATATATTCAAAATCGCCAGAACCACACTATAACTAGAAGCAGAGCAACTCCACACACATCAAAGGCTTAAAAAGGCTGAAACCAAGCCCAGCTGACTCATAGTACCATCAAATGATAAGTCAAGGCAAAACTTTTTGCATCTTGGATCGACTCCAGTTACCACATTAGGAACGGTGAAACCTATGCAGAAAGTAACACACATGATCCAGTTTCTGCATATCACTAGTATTCAAATTTCAGAAACCACGTCTATAATTATACATGTTTAAGTAACAGCAATTAATATTTCCTAAAGTTGCTAAGCCATCAATTTACATACATGCATAGAAAATAATTGTACTTTGTACTAGCACGTTTGCTAAGGGTGCTGGAAATATCGAAGCACCATGTCCATTTTGTCGACTAACCCACAACATCAGCCAAACCAATGGGAGAACAACCATCTGCTCTGATCACAATATTTTGAATATATTCATCTAAGACTATCATTTCTTTTAAAAGGGGAGGCCCCTGAAACCTAGAAGACAGTAATGACGAGATTAACACATTAGTCCTTCCAACAATCAATCTATAGGTTTGCGTAGATTACACTTGTATTGCTAGAATAAATCACTAAATATCCATAACGTTCGCAGCCACACTTAGAGTTTGTGTTACAGAAGAGCATGGTGATACTATCTTTATGCAGTTAGTTCACAATTATGCTTCCTTCTAACAAAATTAATGCAGCTATATGCACAATTATCCTTCATTCTCACACATTTTACCATGTAATCTGCAGCTGTCATCCATCCTTTTGCTGAACATGTGGTATATTTCATGTTGTTTTCGATTGCCACATTAACACCCATTTTTATGGGTTGTGGCTCTGTTCTGGGTGTTGTCTTGTACATTGCGTACATCGATTTCATGAATAATATGGGACACTGCAATTTTGAGCTAGTGCCAAAGTGGATCTTCCAAGTTTTCCCTCCTCTGAAGTATCTCATGTATACTCCATCGTAAGTATTATGTTTTAATATGAAGCTCAAATCTTGTTACAAGCACCAGGTGATGACATTTAGGATCAATAAAATTCTTCAAATCCATTTGATTTGGATAGCGACTAGTGAGTATTTTTTTATTTTATATTATTGAAATCTTCCACCATAGCTTAATAGATCTGCAAACTTTCAACTGTTGTTCAATTCTACAGGTTCCACTCTCTCCATCACACCCAGTTCCGCACAAATTACTCACTATTCATGCCATTCTATGACTACATCTACAATACTATAGACAAGTCAAGTGACGAGCTGTATGAGAGATCACTGAAAGTCAAAGAAGAAACACCAGATTTCGTTCACCTGACACACATGACCACCTTGCGATCGACTTATCATCTAAGGATTGGGATTGCCTCCATAGCATCCAAACCATCTGATAACTCTGTATGGTATAGCTGGATGATACAGCCTGTAGCTTGGCTGTCGATGGTACTGGCCTGGGTGTATGGATCATCTGCATTTGTCACTGAGAGACTCCAAATGAAAAAGTTCAAGATGCAGACATGGACAATACCAAGATACAATTTCCAAGTGATGTGTTTTTTGCGCCCTATGATCTCATACCCTTGATAATTTTCAAGCCACTAACATTTTTTCTTTCATGCAGTATGGATTGAATTGGGAAATAGAATCTATCAACAGCTTGATTGAAAAGGCAATATTAGATGCTGATGAAAAGGGGGTCAAAGTGCTCAGTCTAGGACTGCTAAATCAGGCATGCCAATCATGATTACCTTACATATCATAGATTCTGTAAATGCTTTATTTAGTGAAAATAAAAATGACAAGAGTGCACAACAACAACAACAAAGCATGTAAAATGTATATCGGAATAAATTTACTGCTTATACAGAATTTAGTCTAAGTTAGAGTACCGCACAAGTAGGTGCACCACACCCACAAATTGCTGAGGCAAAAGAAGTTAAAAAGGAACTATTTATGTTGCTTTCTTTCAAAATAGAAAGGAAAGCTCAGTTGATGATGAGCCTAACACTCTCTTTGGTTGTCCAGGCAAAGCAACTCAATAGAAATGGTGAACTGTTTACACAAAAATATCCAAAATTGAGAGTTCGGCTTGTTGATGGAAGTGGCTTAGCAACTGCAGTAGTGCTCAAGAGCATCCCTTTAGGTACAAAGGAAGTGTTTCTTTCTAGAAGTACTTCCAAGGTTGCCTGTGCAACTGCTATCGCCTTATGTGAGAAAGGCATCCAAGTATGTCTGTCAGTCTACTACCACTATCAAATAGGATATCGTACTTATATGATACAATCAATATCATTTTCCAAAGCAGTTCACTGACATAATACTGTGCAGGTAATCATGAACCAAAAGAAGGAATATGACATGCTCAAGTCACGCCTCCCAGAGAGTATAACTATCTATCTGAAATTCTCCAACAGTGACATACCTCAGGTAAGAGTTATCTAATTAAGTGGTAAATATATTCCTGCGGGTGCCTTAGAGTGAGTACGTTGTAAGGGGGTCTGGTCTCATTAGTGGTGACCTGAGTAAGTATATGGCAGCACAGTGATCGCTTTAATTATAGATGCGGTTAGAATCTTTGACACAGTTCTGTGAATTAACGCATTGTGCCACACAGGTCACGGCCTATACCGATGACACTGTAGTGTAAGAAGTTCTACAATCAACTACCAAATGCATCAAGCAGAATACTCAGTTGATTGAACTTCCATTGCGACAGGTATGGCTAGGAGATAACATAGGTGATAAACAGCAGCAGAAGGCACCAAAAGGAACGACATTTATCCCCACATCACAGTTTCCCATTAAGAAGATTCGCAAGGACTGCACTTACTTGAGTACTCCTTCGATGAAGATCCCAGAGACGATGGAGAATGTTCATGCCTGTGAGGTAAAACAATGTATCTCCTTGCCTATTCATGTAAATTCGAGCTAAGCAAAAAAAAAGCCCTAAAATCAATAACGCAAGTGGGGTTGTATGTACAGAATTGGCTGCCAAGAAGGGTCATGAGTGCTTGGCGCATTGCTGGAATAGTGCATGCTCTGGAAGGTTGGGACATGCACGAGTGCGGAGATGATATGATGGACATCGAGAAAACTTGGTCAGCAGCTATCAAGTACGGATTTGTTCCTCTGACAAAAGGTTGATTCTTATGAACGCTGGCAGGCACATCTAAATGCTACCAAGTTATTCAACTATGAGGCAGAGTTAAGTTTCAGCGTTAGGGGCCGTCAGTTGTGCTGGCTTGCAAGCCGCGTCAAGCAGATGCTTTCATTGTACTGCCCTAAAGGGAAGAATAAGTTGTAAGGGATGTATCATAAATAACAGTATTAAGTACTCAGTTGTCTGGATGATGTATTATGTTCACTAGTCAATCATGCATTACTGGACTTCCAAATGCAGAATGGAACTGAACTATGTATTAGTTGCCAAATCTTGACTGGTACTTCAAGGTTTTATTCCCACTTCCGCAACCATTGATGATAATTGACAAGCTTGTCATTGTAATGACTAACAAGTCAGAAGATGCTCGGGACACCTCCTGTAACACACTACATAACCTGCTGTCACACATCTGATACAAGTTTCTAGCCATAGATGTTGCAAAACTAAACAACCATCGGAACTCAATTAAAGCTTTCGATATGTGTATATACGCGTTCCAACCTTCAAGCTCGCCTAAAAGAATTCAAACTCCAGAGATAATACAATCAGGAGCTCACCTGCGGCAACAACCGGAGGCCAAATCGGGTCGGTCTGCGGGGGCTCCCGAGCTGCGAGAAGAGGGTGAGGACGCGGGACCGGTGAACCCGCCGCGGCAGGTTCCCTCAGCTTCCCGTAGATGGACGGTGGTGGTGAGGGAGGCGTCGCCGCCACTGCGCCGGGCCGAATGCATCCAAGCCGCCGCTGGCCGTGGATGTTCCGGATGAGGCGTTCCGCGGGGCGCCGTCGCGCAGATCTCTTGTTCTTACCTTATTACATTACTGAATGCAATGAAGTGATGCTCCTGTTTCTAGTGATAAGGAAATTGAATCGAACATCATGCTAGTCGTCGATGATGGTGCCTGGATCTTCGTTTGGCGACAACTTTTGCCCGTCTGCAAATGTGCTTCGGTTGCAAATATGAACTACAGCAAAAACAAGCTCCAAGCGGCATTATCATCTGGGAATTCAGATTTTAAAAAATTTGGTTTTTTTAAAATCACTACCAAAACTGTACTAATGAGATCATGTCTAGCATTCACTCATCTTCAAATCAAAATCCACTTGATATAGCTGGTCCAATTACACAAACTCATAGAGTTTTGTTTATGTGTGAGTCTTGAGAGGCTTGCAATATTTGTTCTTTCGATTCCAGAGGGAGTTGTAGAACGCCGAACTGCGGTTCACCCAGTTCGTGCCTTTACGTCTATAGTGTGTGATTGCGTGGGCTATTTCCTTGATACGTGAAAGGGTGATTGTCTCGGTAGTTCGTCGCGTGGACAACCTCGTGGTGCGCCGCCTCTTCACCAGGTCACGCAGTGATAATTTATCAAGTTCGCAGATCCTACGAGAAGATCAGGCCACAACAACTTGTTACACGTGCTGCCTAGGCGTGTACATATCATGTACCTAAATTTTCAGCTACGGTTCGGGTTAACCATATTACTCGGATAGTGATAGAAGAAACAAAAATAGCTAAAATCTAGCAGCCAAAACAGACATAAATTTGATATTCTAGCAGTAAAATAAAGTGGAGGTTTATAAAAATACTTGAAGAATAATAGTGTGACCATATAACATTATAATTAGATGCAAGTCACAGGCTAAATCCAGGGCGTGTTAGGCCAAAACACGAAAAAACATACCCAACATAGAGATCGGGTATTTTAGATATCGGACATCATTATCCAAAAATACCTGAAATATTTTGGAATTTTATAAACCTTTACTCGAAAAATAATTTCGGGTTTCGGTTTTTAGGATTTTGAGGATCGGGTTCAGGTTTTATGTCCAAATGATTGCGGGAGCTGCTTTGATTGAGCGCACCCCTGAACCGGATCCAATCCAACTAGCGTGTGAATCGTCACGATCTCGTGATAATTTCCCCGCGTTCGAACAACCTCGTGAAAGTCTGATCGCCTCCGGTCTGCAGTGACCTAAACGTTGTTGTGTGTCCCAGCAAGGCAGCAACGCTACTGGGCCTGGGCTTTCGTCTCACATGACGTGTACAGTGTACCTGACCTCACCACCGTCGCGTGTCACCGCCGGGT
This sequence comes from Neostapfia colusana, assembly GCA_030760725.1. Taxonomy (NCBI): domain Eukaryota; kingdom Viridiplantae; phylum Streptophyta; class Magnoliopsida; order Poales; family Poaceae; genus Neostapfia; species Neostapfia colusana. The sequence goes on from JASWHV010000017.1 coordinate 4,488,171, forward strand.
TCACCAGAGCCAGAGCCCCGCCACGGGTTTACCTTTGCCACGCACGAAGCGGAAAGGCGAAACCAGAGGCGAGAAGGCAGATTTCAAACTCGAATCGAAAACCAGAGAGAAATCCAAGGAATAGAGAGAGAGAGAGTCGTTGCGAGGACGCGCGGATTGCGGCGGTGCCCCCTTGATCCGGAGCGCTACCCCCGAACCGCCCCAGACCCGGATTCGCTCGATCCGGTGGTTCGTGCGCTTCGCCACCAGATTGGGCGGAGATCAAGGTATTTTTTTTTGTTCTTCGCTGTCAGATGATTGCGCTAGGGTTCCTTCGCTAGCTCTACGCCTCAAGATGGGTTTCAAGCGGTGAGACCCCGACGAGTTTACGGTTTAGTCACAACTCGGCGTGTTTCGGGTTACGCGGCCGCATTTCATGTTCCTTCTAATCGGGCCCCGCCGCGGCCTCACCCTCCTCTCCAGCGCCGCTCATCCGCCTCGGTTCCACGCTCCGCCCGGGCGCCGTTAAACTTTTCTTGTCCGCCCCATTGCGGCGCCTTGTACCGGAGGGGTCGCCGAACCTCGCCCTCGTGCTCTAGGGACTGGCTGCCCCCGACCTGCGCTGGTTTGGCGCCGCGTATCACTGAGATCGCTGTACTGTACAGCGGGCTAAGGGAAGAGTGAGGCCGACTCCCATATTGCGCGTTGAAACCTGCCCACCCCACCTACAAAATATTTTTCGGATTAGTGATTTTTTTCAGTGGGAACGAAACTTTTCCCGTAAAAGCTTGAAATTCCCTGTAGGCAATTCTGAATTTCCTGAGTGATGGCAGTGGATAGGCTGGTGGCAAGGTGACTGCAGCTGGTGGTGGACCGATAGAGCGACAGTCGTAATGGAGAGCATTGTGGCCCGCTGGGGAGCAGGGCAATAAACCACGCCCCTGCAAGATTATGGACACCTGCTATGGAGGATACCTTATTATGAAAGTACCAGAGTAGAGATTTAAGCGCTTTGGTACTTCTGGGACATATTATTTTTTATTTGACTGATAATATTTCATTACCCAGTATAAGATTAAGCACTAGATTTTATACCTCAGTTATGTATCTCATTTAAATGCTGGGAAAGATGAATAAAAATATTAGTTTTTCTGTTCTTTATTGAAGTGGCTAAGTTATTTATGATAGCGGTACAATAAAGTGCTGATTTGGAAAAACTTGAATGGATCAGCATGCTTTTTCCAATTTCACTCAAGCGACGTCGGTAATAAATGCAATAGTATTTTGCACGTCAAAGTTGGGCAGCATGCTGTGCACAACACTAATGTTGTCATCTTCATTTAAGCTGTTGATCCTACTCGGTTGGGATAGGAATTCACTGCCGAAAAAATTGTCTGGTTTGGGTGAATCTCTTTCTTTTATCTTTTTTGTCGTTAGTAATTTTTGTTTGAAGTTTGTGGGCTCCAGATCTACCAAACTTACCAAATTATAACGCACTTCATTTTCTGAGTGCCCACTTGATCCATTTCATGTTTCCCATGTTGCCTCTCTTTTTTCTTGTAAGTTACAATTTCTTTGCAAGAGGTATGGTTCCCATACTTATGTATGAACACTCGTTTTTAATCTAATGCTTTACCTTATTTTGTAGTGACATTAGACAAGCTGAAGGGACAACTTCTTCCCAACTGAAAAGCTTGAAAGGAATATATGGTTGACATGGATTCTGATCATATTCTTGTGGTTCCTGACACTCCTGACCGATTACAGCAGTCAACATGCCCTGTATCAAGTCCTCTCACCAGGAGGGACGTTGATCCGTCACCACGCCGCAGATTTCGATTTAAAACCAGAAACAATTCCATGCATGCTCCATCATGTCAAGCTGATGCTTTTAGTGTACTTCCTGCACATACAGATGCTGACAATATTTTCAGACAAGCTGATGTGGCGCGGACCCTGGCAGTTCCAGAAGATTCTGAATCAAAATCGCCTTCACAAGAATCCAACAAGACTACAGGTACATCCCTTCTGAATAAAAAGAGGACTGGAAAACGTGTTTTGGATCAGAGCAGCAGCATTTCAATCAACATAAGTTCTAGCGAGGCTGGAGGAAGGAGACATAGCTGCCAAATTAGGGATGGGGAAGTCAGCCAGCAAGGCACAAATCATCAAACTGCAAACTCCCTTGTTGCTGGATCAGGTCTTCCTACTATCCCAGTGGGTAAACTAAGAAACGGAACAGGAATTAGCGTCCCTAATAGGCTAAAATCTGTAGGTGGTCCTGGTGTTTGTCCAGTATCGAGTTCTGAGGTCAAAGATGAAATGATCACTGATGTGATCATCGCAGGATCTGCAAGCCCGCCATCTGTTGTTCATCAAAGGCATGTGGGTCAAAAAAGGTTGGTCCGTAATGGATATATTTCTCCCTCTAACATAGCCAAAAGAAGTGTAAAAGTTGATGAAAGGCAGGAAATGTGCTCTCCAAGTGTAGTGTTACATCATCAACATCCACAGCGTGATGTTTTTGGTAGAGCCAATGTAATTGATCTCACTGATAATTCACGAACAATAACAAGGCATGGAAGCGCAGTAAACATTTCTGAAAACATTATGGACACAAGAGCAGCAAAAACGTTGAAAACAGAGAGAGCTGGTGAGGCCTTGGCTCCACCATCTGAATATCTTGCAAATGGCAGCAGTTCTTATGGAGTTAGTTTATCAGGTCACGACAACAAAGGAAAAGAAATCTGCCATGATATGCTGGACAGTAAGTGGATTGGGGAGGCTAACTCAAGAAGGTACGTCCTAATCCTATCTGTTCTCATAGCTGTCACCACTTCGGTTTTTTTTTTGTTTTTTCTTGACGGGAATTCAGTTTATGCTATAGCTAGTGTGTTTACTGATATGAGCCGAAAACATCGGAGAGTCGTCTTCCCCGCCTAAAGTTGCAGAGGAGCTTCATAAATCATTTGGCTGAATTGAAGTTATATAATTGTAGTGCATGTGTATTTGCTTGATGGAGTATTGAAATCCATCTGATGTTTTAAATTTTGATAGTAATCTTGTGTCCTAGCCTACCCCCAACATGCTTGGGATAAAGGCTTGGTTGTTGTTGGTTGTTGTTGTAGTAATCTTGTGTCCAGTCCACTTAGTTGAGCAAGAATACCTTGTATTTATTAAATTAATTCTTTTTTCTTCTTGTTTTCACTGCATTATTGAAGAGTCAAAACAAGATATAGCTTGAACTTCTGTACATCTGCCATTGCAGGGTTTGTATCAATTCTGCAGGAGCTTCTTCTGTTGCAAACAGCAGCAGTTCTTGTGTAAATCCTGAGCAAGGCTGGAGAACAACTCGTAATCACACTAGTAAGTTACTCATTTCATCGATGGGTAAGACAGCTAGTAGTTCCGGACAAGAATCTGGATCTTCTGCACCATATGATCTGGATCATGGATCAGCAGAAGGCACCAATGCGACTAGTGAACCAACCACGATACGTAATGAAAGATTGGTGAATAGAACATTAAGGATTGCTAGAGGGAGGAGAAAACATGCATTAAGTTATTCCCATTCTGGTGAAAGCTCTAGTGCTCTTGACGAACCTAGAAGTTCGTTTATAGCATCCTCAGAAACAACAGTTGGCGGATATCACACAGGTCGTAGGCATAATATTCCTGTAATATCCATCGATGACGTACTCCCTGAAGTTAGACCTAGTTCGAGTGGATGCAATGATGGCACTTCTGTTGATCCTACCATACAAGCACAGTTAGAGGCTGATGAGTTACTGGCTCGCCAACTACAGGAGCAGCTTTACAATGAGACTTCCAGTGTTGTAACTACTGAAGATGTAATTTCTGATTATCTCTCTCTGTGTAATCCATTCTACTATTTGAAGTTCACAAGACTTACATTTTCTGATAATTTCTTTATATATAATCCATTCTACTGCAGATTGAGGCTGTCATAGCAATGTCACTTGAGCATGAAGAGAATGCATATCATACATCTAGAGCTGTTAGACGGCGTCAATATAATACGGTGAGATTACCTAATTGCACGGGACCAGTATATCTGATATGATATGACAATTTCTTAATATGAAGTTAGAGGGTCTTCTTCCTGCATAAATATGAGAATTATACTGAATAAAATCTTCCAGTTTCTGTATGCTTTCTGAGAAAATTTTACAAAGCTCTTTTGCTATGTTGTCTATTCAAATTCATTGACATGGTCATCCATTTTTGGTATAGAGAGGTACCCAAGGATCGCGATCAAATGCTTATCAGAATGCTGCTGCGAGGTCAAACAATATGATTTCTCGTCTGCATGGTTCAGTAACTTCTGGACTGGTATTGCTTCTATGCTGGCTCTTCTGATTCTTTTACCCACAAGTATTAATATGTTATCACTTCTTGAAGGAAAGTATTTTTCTTTCAAAATCATATGTTATTCATGCTCAACATGACAATCAACTTAGTACCAGTGCTTAAATTTTTAGAAAGTTCAAAAAATTGCTGGACAAAATTATACTGCTTTGGTTGAGGTCTTTGTTCATTACTGGATTGTTAGATATGTGATGGAATTTGGTTGAATATAAACACTTTGTATGTCCATCAACTGCTAGCAGGAAAAAAAATTCTTTTGCATTGAGGGAACATTCTAATTGATTTAGCTAGAGATTCAAACCGTGGTTTCTATAGTTCTATCTCAGTTCTCGGGAAAGTAACATGGCTTCTATTTGAGGTTTTCTGGTATACCTTCTTATTTGTTTACTGAAATGACCCTCAAAGATTTTGGACATTTTTTCACAATTTGCAGGGAGCTGTTTTCCACAGGTATCCTGGTGCTCCACACACTCAACCTAACATTGATTTGTAAGTGGTCATTCTTTTGTTCTACTGTCCTTTACGTTACCTGATTAGCTTGAGGACCCAAAACAATTTTACGTGTATGATTCATTTAGTTACTGCTCAGGCACAAAAAGTTTACTTGTAACCTTCAGTCATATACTTTTGTAGCTTCATTGTTTGTGCACTTGAGTCGTATTTATGTGGTTGATGACCTCATTCATTTTTTTCCTCTTCTGACCTCGTCGGGCTACTTTCTTGTCTGCATAACCCCATATTGGGTGATTATCCTATGGATCTTGTAACTTGCACTTAAGAATCTCTTTTTGCAGAAATGACTATGATGCACTACTTGCACTAGATGAAAATAACCACCAGCACACCGGTGCTTCAGAGAGCCAGATCAATAGTTTGCCACAATCAGTTGTTCAGGTACAATTTTATTTTAATACTTCTGAAGTGTGATATGTTTCTCCTTGTTCAAAGTGTTCGAACTCATTTGTGTGATTATCTATTTTTGACAGTCCAACAGCATCGAAGACCCTTGTGCTGTCTGCCTTGAGAATCCCTCAGTGGGGGACGCCATTCGCCACTTGCCATGCTTTCATAAGTTCCATAAAGAGGTATGTGGTCGAATTGATATTTATCATTAAAATTTTCACTGAACTCTCTTGCATTTCTGATTCCAACTTGTTTTCATGTTTCAGTGTATCGATGAGTGGCTGAGGAGAAAGAAACTATGCCCTATATGCAAGTCAGGGATTAGATAAATATTAGCCATCAAGTCTACACCTGCAGTTATTCTGTTTGCGTTGGGGGCAACGAGAGGCTGTAGTTTCTTGTTCTGGCTGCTTGTGCCAGGCATCTTTTCCGCTGTTGGTTGCTCAATTTTCATTGGCATAACCGCATCAATTTTGTATGTCCAGAGTTTTAATCGATGGGCATCAAGGGTATACTTATTACCTGTTTGTGAGATATGCTATCGTTCCATAATTTAATGGAAAGTTGTAGTTTATTCTCGAGAGCAGAGATCACAATTTTCTTAACCATGCTGTTAAAGTCTGTTGAAAAATTAACCTTGCTGGTGTTAAGAAGGGTATCTCCTTTGTGCGGAATCCGTTGCCAAGTGATGCGGATCTAGCATACCCGCTGTGAAATTTTCTGGTACTCTGGTGTACATCCACGCTCTTCCACTAGTTCTACCACATGAAAAACGAGCTGCCGACTTTTCTCTCTCCTTGATAATCCTTCTCTCAATGTTTTAGAGTATATTCTTGAAATAAAAATAATGTTCTTGAGTGCTAACTGGGTACATAGTACATCATACAGAAACTTTCAAACAAGAAACTTTGAAACACATCTATACTCCATTCCCTGCAAAGTTAGATACATACAAATACATTCAATAAATCTTCTTGCCATTACAAGCACCAGTGGTCTAGTGGTAGAATAGTACCCTGCCACGGTACAGACCCGGGTTCGATTCCCGGCTGGTGCATTTTTTCGTGAAATTTTACCATACGAGAACGAGATTGCTGTTGGCTAGTTGTACCCCCTTAGAATATTTGTGAAGTGATAATAAAGACCTTTTCTATATACAAAGTAATTCAAGAAGCACCAGTGGTCTAGTGGTAGAATAGTACCCTGCCACGGTACAGACCCGGGTTCGATTCCCGGCTGGTGCATTTCTTTTTCGTGAATTTTTACCATACGAGAACGAGATTGCTGTTGGCTAGTTTTACCCCCATTTAGGGTTTGTTTGGGTAATAAGAAATGGAGTGGAATGGAGTGGAAAATGAACTAATTTTTACTCCAATCCCTCTCAATCCACTTCAAATAGAGAGTATTTAGTTGTATTCAAACAAGCCCTTAGAATATTTGTGAAGTGATAAGGAAGACTTTTTCTATCTACAAAGTAATTCAAGAAGATGTGCAGAGTGGCCAACACCAGAAAGTTGATCTGCCCAAAAGTCAGCCTTGTTTATCAGGCGTCTGGGATCTGTTCGTTCGTTGCACGGGAATAGCGTCACCGGTTAATATCAGCAGGTTCATGCTGTTCATCACCTGAGAAAATCTAACCTGTGACGAGACGTCGATGGCAGTGAGTCACAAGGTTCCAACGCGCACGCGCCGCACACGCCCGAAGGCAGATGAATGCGAGCGCGCACTGGCCGTGGCCGCGCTAGGCGGCGACCTCGCAAGCGGCCGTCGTCGTCTCCAGTTCTCACGAAATCATCGCGCGTCGCCACGACGGATATGGCGCCCGGGCAGGATGCTCTCTGCTGAAAGCCTCAGCACCGTGAGGTGAGACAAGATAAGTAACCGACCCTCAGCGGCCCAACGGCGCGGCCCGATTGACGGAGCGTTCCACTTCCAACAGACAGCGCGTCGGCTTGCCGCCATGGCCGAGCCGACCCGAGCCGAGCACGGCCCATAGAGAGCTCGGTCAAGGTGCGGGGGAGATCCCCGCGCCGTGCCAGGTTTTCCTTCCCGGCTGCGAGGCGCGAACACCCCCAGTCCAGGCGAGCTGAGTTTATCCGCTCCCTGACGATCGTGTTCGTCGGCTCCAGCACGCGGCTGCGCGCGTCCGCATTGATTAAAACCAGTCGCGCGCCGCGGTGTTGCTTGCTCGCCGATCGCCGTGGGGAGAGGTACTCGCTGGGCGCCGCTCGAGACGGGGGGCCTCGTCCGCTTGCTTCTCCGAGAGGTTCGTCGCGTCCTCCGACCCCCTGCCTGCCGGCACTCCGTCGTCTCCCCCTCTCATTGTTTCCCGCTCAGATTCGTGTGGAAAGAAGGTTCCAGAAGTTCTCGTCTGTTGGTTTCAGATCAAGATCATCATACCATACCGTCCGCTAGAGGATTCCGTCTCATCTTCCTGTTATCTGTCTTCGTCGCGTGATTTGGTATTCCCTTTGTCCTTCTCTGGCGCGGCAGGGTGTAAGATCACGCGACCGTGAGACTTGGTTCTGGGGATTTTGGATTCTACATGATGATAGTCGCGCTGCCCTATAAATGGGTAGGATTATGTTAATGTATGTGGCTTACAGATACTTGCTTTTCATGTGGAGGAATAAGGATAAGATTCCCTCTCAAATCAGGGAAACAAAAGCCTGATATAACTGGTTAGGTTCTTCATCTTGTCTTTCATTGTATTCTTCACTACGATTTTCATTTGTTTCTGATTGATAGTCTTGCCCAAAATGTCGTCATTCATGATCGCTGCTTTTGTACACGGCCCTTCCACTCTTCCACGCTAGCAGACTCTCATATCTCATCTACAATTCTGTGCTCTTCGTGCTAACCGCCTAACCCCAGTGAACTTCTGTTTGGCCACATACAGCGAAAGTGAGAGACCAAGTAGATCTGAGCCTAGTTCTGGAGAGTAGTGAAGGAGCACTTGAATGCAATGGAAGGAGGTGTGACTGTAGCAGATAAGGCAGAATTCAAGGAGTGCATGCTGCTAACCTGGACGCAGCCTTACATTCTTCAGCTCGTCCTGTCTGCAGGCATTGGCGGTCTGCTTTTCGGATATGATACAGCAGGTAATTGTACTGCTGTCATGACTTATGACAGGCTTTAATAGAATGTATGTATTTTTGATCTTTTTTCCAAGGTAAATGTTTCAGTTTGATTCCTGGACTTGCTTCTCACAATAAACTCGCCAAAGCCTTGCACATATTCTCAAGCGAAAACGTTCTAGTTTCATTTCCAAATTACCAGTCGGTTGATATATATTCTTAGTGATATTATTGACCTTTATCTTCTAGAAAAAGGGTAAAATATAGTTTCTGATGAAAACAAGATTCCAGGAAATTATCCTGTTTTTTACAAACATCATGACAATGTTAGTCTTGTGGTGCATCTCTGCATATAATGTGATTGTGCAATTTGGCCAGCTAAGTGGTCAACTTGTCGACAATGTTTTGTTAGGTGTCATATCCGGAGCTCTTCTATATATTCGCGATGATTTCGCTGCGGTGGAAAAGAGCACCGTATTAAGAGTACGTGTTATCTTCCAGTTCATGATGCACCGCGGTCCATGTTCACCATCAACTCATATGTCTATTCCATGAGCTAATGTGGCATAACCACTGTTCCCTCCAAATAACAGGAAACAAAAGTCAGTATGGCTGTTGCCGGAGCTATGGTTGGAGGTGCAATTGGCGGCTGGATGTATGACAAGTTTGGAAGGAAGCCCTCCACATCATAATCACCGACATCCTGTTCCTTGCTGGTGCCTTGATCATGGCCTTTGCCCCAACACCTCATATTATCATTGTTGGGAGGGTCTTCGTTGGTCTTGGTGTCGGAATGGCTTCCATGACGGCTCCGCTGTAATCTCCGAAGCCTCCCCTGCCAGAATCAGAGGTGCCCTTGTGAGCACAAACGGCCCTTTAACCACCGGAGGCCAGTTCATGGCGCACCTTATTAATCTAGCCTTCACTAAGGTACTCTCAACCAGACAATGAACTCCTGTCATCTTTTTTATTTGATGTTGTTGTCTATTAGTGTCATCTTTGATTATATGCCTTGTTCAAAAGATTGGTTCAAATATACAAAATTCGTAAGTTATGTTTCAAATACCTTTAGTGGTAAAACAAATCATAACAAAATATATAATATTTACTAGATATTTTTTAATTCAAATAAGAAAGAATGGAGGCAGTATATTTTAAATAGCGGCATTCCATAATATTGTCTCCATGACTTCTGTCAGGTACCGGGAACCTGGAGGTGGATGCTTGGCATTGCAAGGGTTCCTGCCCTGCTCCAGTTTGTACTGATGCTGATGCTGCCAGAGTCACCAGAAGGTTAGTATCTCTGCACCAAAAGCAGAACATATGAAACAGACATTTGGAATTAGCCAAAGTTCACTGTCATGGCAACGTTTATGCAGAAATTCTGTAAAATTACTGATAAAATTTTTCCCTTACTTGTTGGTTGAACCAACAGGGCAGGAAAGAGGAAGCATCAGGAATCTTGCGGAAGATTTACCCTGCAAACGAGGTCGAGCAAGAGATTGACGCCATGCGCCAGTCCGTCGAGGACGAGGTGCAGCTGGAAGGCTCCATCGTCGAGCGGGGCCTGCTGGGCAAGCTGAGGAAGGCGCTGGGCAGCAAGGTCGTCCGCCGCGGGCTGATGGCCGGCGTGATCGCGCAGGTCGCGCAGCAGTTCGTCGGCATCAACACCGTCATGTACTACAGCCCGACGGTCGTGCAGCTGGTGGGCTTCGCGTCCAACAACACGGCCATAGCGCTGTCGCTCATCACCTCGGGCCTGAACGCCATCGGTCAGCGTGTTCTTCGTGGACAGGGCCGGCCGGCGGCGCCTGATGCTCATCAGCCTGGTCGGCATCGTCGTGTGGCTCGCCGTGCTCGGCGGCACGTTCCTGGGCGCCGCGCACCACGCCCCGGCCGTCAGCGACCTGGAGAGACCCGGCGGTTCGCGAACCAGACGTGCCCCGAGTTCAGCCCGAACGTCCGCGGGAGCTGCATGAACTGCCTCGAGGCCGCGTCCACGGTCCACCTGCGGCTTCTGCGCTCACCAAGGAGACAAGGCAAGTCATTTCTTCTCGTTCCTTTATTTTTACGGTAAAAGGCAGGTGCTCTGCCGCTTCATTAAAGATTTCTTCTCGTTCTTGAACACGACATTACTGCATGCTTGGCGCTAATGATCTGAACTTGTCCGACGGACGCCGCGCAGCTTCTTCCGGGTGCGTGCTTGGCGCTGAACGACGCGTCGCGAGGAAATGTGCTGCGCGGACCAGCGAGAGCTCTACACGGAGGGCTGCCCCTGGCTGGCGCTCATCGGCCTGGGCGCGTACACACGGTGCCGTGGATCGTCAACTCGGAGATCTACCCGCTGCGGCTCAGGGGCGTGTGCGGCGGCGTCGCGGCCGTGGCGAACTGGGTGTCCAACCTCATCGTGACGCAGACGTTCCTGTCCCTGACCAAGGCGCTCGGCACGTCGGACACGTTCATCCTCTTCTCCGGCGTCTCCTTGGTCGCGCTCGCCGCGGTCTTCTTCACCGTGCCGGGAGACCAAGGGCCTGCAGTTCGAGGAGGTGGAGTGGATGCTCGAGAGGAAGGACTACAAGCCATGGAAGAGGTACCGCGGCGACGACGACGTGCCGACCGAAGACCGTGAGATGGGCCTCGCTACGCCATATAATTAGGGGATGAAATCGTATTCTCTTTTTTTATCTGGATTCAATTACCAATAATCCGTATCTGTAGCTTTATTAATTAGGTTGTCTAAGCGTCTGAGATTGAGATTAATTTCAGACGCATGTAATTAAGTCCTGAAAAACAGCTAATCCTCATGATTAACAGTTACATTTACAATTAACCAAGATAGGTAAAGTCTCTTGCTAGTAGACGCATCTCCAGTTTGGATGGCAATCGCACCCGCGGGTGCGGGTGGGATTTTCCACCCGTGGGTCTAACCTGCACCCGACCCGACTTGTCGCAGGTGCAGGTTTTATTTTGCATCCGCGGGTACCCGACGGGCACCTAAAATGATTTATGTTTATAATTTTAAAGTCAAATTTGTTGTGTTATATTATTTAATTGTTTGATATTACTTATCAAGATCTATATTTATAATCTTTGTAAGCAACTTAATATTTTTTGTTATATTGTCATTCACAATAGATGATTTTTAGACTTATTTTATTAAATGTTTTAGTATGTTAATAAAAAAATCAAACCCGACAGGCACCCGAAACCCGACGGGTGTGGATGCGGGTCTCAAATTCCACCCGCAAACCTTTTTTTTTCGGACGGATTTTTGCTAAACCCGACCCAAACCCGACCCATTGTCATCCCTATTTGAAATCGTGGTACACCGTAGCTGCTAGCATTTAATCTTCGGGTTGTGTTTATGCTGCGTAATGTGTTCACCCCATTAAAGGTTTATTTGGGTATAATAAATCTCAGTTATAGCAATATAATGAAGTAAAAAATAAACGAACTTTATTTCAATCCTCTTAATTCACTGTAAATAAAGAGTATTCAACTCTATTCAAATAAAGCCTAATTCCACACTAGCACGCTAACCACGGGGCGCCTCTAATTTTTCTTTCTGCCTATTGAATAATAATAATACACTAGCTCGGCCCATGTACTACACGTTGCCACGTTAAGGCCGCTTCAGGTGAGCTTGGAGCCCAGTGCTTCAGTCTTGTTCCCCCGCAGCCCAGCTAACTTTCCCCCACTTCCTGCACTCCGGACACATGGCCGCGTATACTGTTTGTGCGCGATGACGACGAGGCACCCGGAGTATGGGGGCCTCGTGCGTGCGTCAGGAGGCCAGAGGAAGCATCCGGAGCCCCGGACACGGAGGGAGCGGCACTTTGCTGCGTCCCGCGCCACGTTACGGCCCGAGCTCCATGCGCGCGCCCACGTCGCGCGCCGGGGCGCCCTCTGCCGCGCCACGTCCCCGGAGGCCGCCGAGCCGCTCTATATCTGCGTCCGCTCCTGCACCGACTGTGCCCCCTACACCTACACCCCACACCAGTGTGCTCCTCGCTACTCCACCTAACGACTAGTAGATATATCCATCCTTCGTATAGCCCGCACGCTAGCTGTAGCGTAGTCGTGAATAAGTAACATGCAGGGGGCAACCACGGCGAAGGCGCGCGGCGCGGCGAGGGCGACGGAAGGGAAGGGCGACGCAGGCGAGAACAGGGTGGTGGAGGACACGGTGAAGGGCGACGCCGGTGGCGACAAGGCTGGCTACGCGTTGAAGATGAGCGACGCCGGTGTTGGCGGCAAGGCGGGGGGCCTGCACGGCATGTCGCCCGTGGAGGCCAAGGACTCGCAGACCATCGTGGCGCTGCAGTCGCCGGTGACCGTCATGCGCCCCGTCCGCGGCGACCTCGAGGAGCACGTGCCCAAGCCATGTGCGTGAGCCGGCCGCCGCGCGCGCGCGTTTGCCACACGCACGCTGTCGTCTCCTGTCTTACTTGTTTCTTTTTACGGTCGTTACCTGACCGATTGGGCCGGCGCGAGCAGATCTGGCGAGGGCTCTGGCGGCGCCGGACATCTACCACCCGGACGGCACCACGGACGAGTACCACAGGCACCACCACATGAGCGTGCTGCAGCAGCACGTCGCCTTCTTCGACCGCGACGACAACGGCATCATCTACCCATGGGAGACCTACGCCGGTACGTATCGATCGGCGCCCTTAGTTAATCTGTACATACTAGCAATCCGATCGCCTGTACTGTAGCTTCGCGCGCGTGCACTGAAACGATCGAGGGGCATCGGCATGCATCCTCGATCTCTCTCCACCTATCAGGATCCCGCGCGCTTGGGTTCAACATGATCATGTCCTTCCTGATCGCGCTCATCGTGAACGTGACCATGAGCTACCCGACCCTGACTGTGAGTGCTCCGCGCGCCCGCCGAGCTTTGTCTGCTTCAGTAGCACCACATAGTACGGTCTTGATCTGTTCGCGCGTTTTATCTTGGATTTCTGCGTCATGACTGCCTGCAGGGCTGGCTGCCGAACCCTCTGTTCCCGATCTACGTCCACAACATCCACAGGAGCAAGCACGGAAGCGACTCCGGGACCTACGACAACGAGGGCAGGTACCGCGCGCGTGTTTTGCCCGTCTCTGTCCTCGTTGTTTGCTGTTTCCGAGTTCCGTACGTGCTGATGACGACGACCTGCTGTGGGATGATGGTTCATCAGGTTCATGCCGGTGAATTTCGAGAACCTGTTCAGCAAGTACGCGCGCACGTCCCCGGACAGGCTCACCTACCGGGAGCTGTGGTCGATGACCGAGGGGTTCCGTGAAGCCTACGATTTCTACGGCTGGTGAGTACTATTAACACTGCCCCCGAGTGAGTTGGCTGGTGACCGTGAGCCGTGACGGGATAATATCTATCAATAATCGAACGTGCGGCAGGTTCGCGGGGAAGCTGGAGTGGACGATCCTGTACCTGCTGTCCCGGGACGAGGAGGGGTACCTGTCGCGTGAGGCCATGCGGCGCGTCTACGACGGCAGCCTCTTCGAGTACGTGGCCAGGCAGCGCGAGCAGCACGCCAAGATGTCCTAGGCCAGCCGGCCGGATCGGAGTCCCGTGGACGAGATCGAGCTGTTTTAATTTGAGCGTGGCGTCTCTAGCTTGGATGTACATAACGAGAGAGAGAGAGGTGTGGGAACATGCCAGCAGGCGTACTTCCGTAGTCTTGTGCTCATGAATAAACGCGCGACGTCGCAGGGTGCTCAGCTCGCCCCTGCCTAGACGATGAGATGTTCTGTTATTAGTGTTCCTCCGTCGCACGGGGGGGTTTGTTGCTGTTTCGTTGTCCCGAACAATTCATGCACGGGGTTCTACATTTCCGGTTTCAGACCAGTGCTGATAGCTCGTCCCTGTTCGGCATGCACAGTTCCGCCTGGCAGAGTCCTACGGGAAAAACTGGCTATCTATCCGGTGCGTGGTCTGTTGCGGTGGACAGTGCAGCAGAAAATGCCAAATGCGTGGTAGAATATAAAGGCCTATTAGCTCAGTTGGTTAGAGCGTCGTGCTAATAACGCGAAGGTCGCAGGTTCGAGACCTGCATGGGCCAACTAAATACTTTTTGCCTTCCTGCATTTCTTTGTCTTTTTATAGTTCCTGCTTCTGCACCTCGAGTACCTCAGAACTTGTGAGGGAGGAAAGCAAATTAACCGATTCCTGAGATCATTCAGGCCGGACCACCTTCTGTTCTTCCTCATCCTTCGGAAACCCGCGTTCCCCAGGAACTCTTACCGATAGATAAGCACTGCAGCCCCTGCAATACCGCTCCGTAAAGGCTCCGATAAACGCGGTATGTTGTTCAGACGGAGCGGGCGGGAGTTCGTTCAGCGACGGGTGCACGGCGTCAGATACCTTCCACGGCACGTTTGGTTCTCTTTTCCCACAAGGCTTTCTTTGGCGTTTGGATCTTTTCCCGTAAGGTTTTAGATTGAGCGGAATTGAAGTAAAATTAATTTATTTTCCACTTCATTTCACACCTCAAACTCGGAACATCTCGAGCGAGGTCGCGGCTCCAACGAGCTGTTGTCCATGTAATAGGCCGAACCCACATTTGGAGTATTACTATTCTTTAGCTCTGGAAAGCAAACCGACTCGACTCGATCGAGGCTGCAACGATGAGCGAGCTCGAAAACAGTGAGCTTCGAGTCTGGCGCGTCTACATATCTTGATCAGTGAGTCGAAGCCGCGTCAGTGTCACAGTGGTCGAGTCTACGATAATCTGGCTGCGCGCCGACGTTTACCAGGAGATCGTGTAGATCTGATCCGGCGAACGTGTAGAGGGAGAGACTTGTGAGGCGAAACGAAAGTTTCGGATAGCTGACAAAGAAACTGTTCGCACGCCATCTGCATGTTTTGCCTTTCAACCCTGCTCGTGAGCTCTATATCTTTGACAATGAATTCCGCTTTCGACAGCTTCATCAAGAAGAGCGCCAACCTCCCTCGAGTAACTGTCGGTTAAGACGAGCGGAATGCAAAGCCTTGTGACGGTTGTTGTTCGGCGGGCTAGGAGCCAACCAACATGCTCCTGACCGCTTCCGTTAGGGCAGCGATCGGTTGGCTCGGTTTTGGAAAAGCGGGCCAACATTCATCAGGCCCATCTTATTAGTATACAATAGTGGCCCAACATGCCTTACGGGCTTTCTAGTGTAACCCTGTGGGCTTCTCTCGTCCGGGTCAATGCTGCCACCTCGGAGCCCAGGCCAGGCATAACAGTCGCGCGCGCACCTAATGCTGCTCGCGGCGGCGGCGTCGAGGAGCGCTCGTGGCGCCGCCCGGCGGCTGCTGTCGTCATCGGCGGCAGCGCGGTCCCCAGCCGTCGCGGGAGCGCGGAGGCCGCCTCCCGTCGACGAGGGCGACTGGTCCTACCACCGGGAGTGGTGGGGAGAGGAGGACGGCCCCGGCGAGGGGGCGCAGACCGTCTTCCGCCGCCACTCCGGATGCGGCAACGGCGTCGTCTCTGTCGTCTCCTACCCTGCCTCACGTCCGGTACCTGTCGGCTCAGTTCCTGCTTGCTCTATTTCTTGTGCTGATGCTTCAGAAGCTGACCGAATGCAACTTTTTGCCCGATTGAGGAACTGAGATAGCTAAAAGTGGCAGCGTACTGTCTTGATTACTGCTCCTACCAAACAAAAAGAGCTGTGTTTTTGGGGGTTTGGTTTGCCGACCACCCAAAGTCCCCATGTGGTGCTTGTAGCCTTGTGGGTAGTGAAATGGTCTGTCTTTCTGATTTGAAATTTCCTGTGCAACTTATCATGTAACCGCTGTTGCACAATGACCGTTTACTCATAATGTTCATAGTATTAATGCTCTTAAAGATTCAGTTTACTCGACATCTGTTGTGGTTCATATTGAAGGATTTAACATGCTGTCCGAATTCAGGCCAGTGAACAGTGGCCAGCTGTGGAGAGATGGCTTCAAGAGAGGAATGCTAGGTTATACCCAGAATCAGATGGATCTGACCAGTTTAAGATACTAGGTTACCAGTGGCGAGTGATGCGTTTTAACGATCATACACGGCAAAGCACCGCAAAAGTAATGACCTGTTACAGGACAGGGGGTCTCAGATCGTTATACTTGATGCAGCAACCACATTGCTTGGCTGTTCCTTGTGAGTTCACTTGTACATTGTTGACTAGCATTATGGCTTTAATATACGTCGATCATTGTCTATTTCATGTACATCATCTATTCATTTGTGTTGGTAATCAACAATGTAGAAAGTGCCCATCTTACATGTCTAACGTATACATGCGTACGTATTCCAATCTAGAGGTGCCAGTGCCATGTCAATTGTTGTCGTTAACTGCTTGTAGTGTTGCTTATCATCATGATTGGGATATGTGCTGATAAATGCACATGCACCTAGCCATTAGATGCAAAAGTAATGCAATTGATTTGGTGTTATGTGTTATGTTTTGCTTCAGCACCGTCCCTGACATTTGATATTTACAGATGTGAAGAGTATGGTATCTGCAGGATTGGCAGCACTTTCCTCTTCTTCTTATGATCTCTCAAGCGCGGCATCTGGACAGAACACTATGAAAATTCTGTGCATTGGCCATGGTGGAGGCACCTTGCCTTTGTTCTTGGCTAGCAAATTCAAAGGTAAACACTATCGCAGACTTCATCAATTAATATTATTTGTACACATCTTTACGTGAGCGTGTGATTTGGTGATGTTTTTGTTCCTGCACAATGTGGTGAAGTGGACACTTTTCTCTTTCCAGTGCTAGTTGCAAAACTATCATCTCTGCGCCTGATTCGTTTAGCTTCACCAATTATTTGGCTGCTGGGTAGACAATTAACTCAAAACATCCCTTGTGGTAAACTGGTTGAGGTAGATCATTATTAAATTGAAAAAATAGTCTCAAAAATGCATTCTCTATGCAAAAGATTTAAGTTGAATCATTGAGGGTTTTTTAGGTAACATATGACATGGCAGAGCTCACCTGTAGGTGGGTGCTGGAGCCTCCACTTCATAGTTCATATAATAGAAATGCTAATCAGCTTATTATTTCTTTCAGGTGCTGACATCCACATTGTGGAAATCGATCCAGTCGTTGTTTCAGCTTCCATTGAATCTATGGGTTTCCCGACATCATCTGTGAAAGGATTATTATGTGAATCCATGCAGCCTGCTGGTGGTGATGAGCTATTATGGGGCGGCATACATGACCGCATATCCCTCCACATAGCAGATGCCGAGGATTTCATTGTCAAAGACAGCAATCAATACGATATAGTATTCATCGATGCTTATGACGGAGACGACATCTTTCCCCACAAACTCTGGGACGTGGATGGGAAGTTCATGAAGAACCTGGAGAAGAAAGTCCATCCCGACCACGGCACCGTGGTCGTGAACTTGCACTCCGATTCAGAGGTGCCTGCTTCTGGCGCGGGGAGCAACGACCATTTCCAGAGCATTCTTCCCATGGGCAAGCACGTCTCCCGGGTCTGCAGGGCGTACGAGCAGCACTTCGGGCTGGCCTTCACGCTAGCCGTCCCGTGGCTCTGCAACATCACTCTTGTTGCCTGCCGCGACAAGGGGGTAGCCAGTGGCGCGCGCCTAGGACTTAGTCGTAGGGATTTCGTTCTTGGCAAGCTTTTGTCGAGATCCGAACTGGTTGAGCGTGCGTTGGGACTGCCGTTCCCCTGTTTGCAGTACGTCAAGAACGGGTTTAGACTGGTTGATTGATATGTACACACGTTTTGTTTCAAGAGTTTCAATGGTATACTGTGCTGAGGATGCTTTTTTTTTTTTGGTCTGCCGATTGCTCGTTGATCACTAGAAATTCGAAGAATTTGTAAGAAGTCCATTGGCGTTTGTTGTGGCCTGTGAGAATGAGTGGCGGCAGAGTCAGAGCGGAGCACGTGAGGTTTCATTACGCTGGACGCCGACGTGCATCTAGAGAGGCACGCCCACGAGGTTCCTGGGTTTGCAGATAAGGTCGCTGCGTTAAGCCAGCAAGTGCGGTTGACAAATGGATCGTTGAGAACAAAAGCAAAGTCTAGTGAAGCTATGATTCACGGGCATGTTGCGTTCGAAGAGCTTGGGCTCAACGACTGCTCATGCACGGTCCTCTCTCTGGATCAAAGCGAACGCCGTATAAGAAATACACGAGAGGTCGGATCTCGAGGAAGCCTCACCGACTTCTCCCCCCTCCTCTCCTCTCTTTCAAGAAGAGAGAGCGCCGTGAGAGAGAGAGAGAGGAGAATGCTGCTGAGGAGCTCATCTACGCCATTCCTGCACTCCTTCCTCTCCTCGCCGTCCCCTTCTTCTCTGCATCTCCGCCGTGCCTTCTCAGACAGCCACCTCCCGTCCCTCCACCCGTCCACACCCAACGACGTCGGCGGCCTCCACACAGAGCTCTCCTTCTCCATCTACAACACCTTCAGCAAGGGCGCACCGCTGGCGGCGCAGCAGCCTCCCCACGATCAGTTCGGGTTCGAGCAGGAGCAGGAGCAGAATCAGCGGACGGCGCAGCCCGAGCTGCCGCTGTTCCTGGCGAGGGGCCTCGGCATCGACCGCATCGCCTCCGGCCTGTTCACTGCCGGCGCCGCCAAGGCCAAGGCCGCCGGGCCCAAGATGGACGCGCAGGACGAGAAGGTGGCCGCGCTGGACGCGCAGTACAAGAAGATGGTGGACGAGCAGCCCGGCAACGCCATGTTCCTGCGCAACTACGCGCAGTTCCTGCACGAGGTATGCGTTGATTTTTCTTGGCAGAACAGAATGATCAAAGGGACGGGACAGTGTGGTGTGGCTTCGACGAAGAGAATATCGAGTGTTGTTTCTTCTGATACCAATACATTCTCCACATCTTTACTAGTGAGAGATTACGGTTGCGCAATTGCTCGTCGTGTTATAAACTTACACCCACGAACGCATGGACACCAGGTGAAGGGCGACACCAAGAGGGCCGAGGAGTACTATTCCCGCGCCATGCTCGCGGACCCCAGCGACGGCGACATCATGTCGCAGTACGCCAAGCTGGTCTGGGAGGCGCACCACGACCGGGAGAGATCCCTCAGCTACTTCCAGAAGTCGGTGCAGGCTGCCCCGCAGAACAGGTCGCCGCTCATATCTCGTACCTTGATTGCTTCGTGTAAAATCGTCGTTTAGTTCTCGAGTTCCTTGAGCCTTGCGAGGTGACGTTGCTTGATCTTGCAGCCATGTCCTCGCGGCGTACGCCAGCTTCCTGTGGGAGCAGGACGACGACGACGACTTCGGAGAAGGCGAGCAAAGCACGGGGGGAGCGGCGCCGGAGCACGGCACTGGAACAGGGCAAGTGCGGGAGCTGGCTTTGGCGGCCGTGTGATCCTGCCTTCCGGGGGACGGTGCAGGACACCTGGCCATGTGATGTAGTGTAATCCACGAGACATTT
Source organism: Neostapfia colusana (assembly GCA_030760725.1). Classification (NCBI taxonomy): domain Eukaryota; kingdom Viridiplantae; phylum Streptophyta; class Magnoliopsida; order Poales; family Poaceae; genus Neostapfia; species Neostapfia colusana. The sequence continues at coordinate 4,507,919 of JASWHV010000017.1, forward strand.
GGACGAATCGTTGAATAAATTGTGTAGCAGTCGGAGCCATGGAGAGCAAGAGGCTCGACCACGGCCAACCTGTTGTAATCTCTGTTAGCATGATGACCCATAAAGGGTGCAAAAAATAACTAAAAATATAAAGGGCCAGATCGAATTAGACTCGGATCAGATTTATATTTATTTTTAAGTAATATTTAATACAGATCCAAATAAATTATGAGAGCGCCCACGGGCCGTGGGCGGAGCCCGTTTAGCCGTTTACCACCCTACCGATAACCTGCAGATACCACGAGTTTTAACTTTCTCTTACCTAGTAAGTAGAGGATGGCACCCTTCATAGGATGTCCCTGCCAATCTAAATCTACAATTGCTGCATGTGGACCGAAGGTCAGATACGTAGCCAAGTTACGAAGGAACCTAGCAAAGCTGTCATCACGAAAGACGAAACTGAAGGATGTCAGCAGCGTGCCATGTGTATTGCCACATACGCCGCAGTGTGCCAACAGTAGCTTAGCATAGGAGTTTTACACAGGATTTTGAGAAAGTATGCTTCTGGCCCACATGTAACCCAGGGGTTTTCATACGGTACGGGCCGCAAATATAAAACATGACAATGATGTCATCAGCAGAGCAGGGGCAGTGCCGAACGGCAGTGCAGCAAGACGTAAATATTTGCCCACAATATGCATGTAACAAGAACAAAATAGACACATGGATAATAACTGAAACTGTTGAACGACATTGCGATACTTCTAATGTGTTCCAAATGGACACTTGTCTAATGACAACATGATCCTTTCCAACATTTAACGGTAGCGGAGCCGAGGAGCAAAAACTACCATCACCTAACACATGTAAAAGCTCATCCAAAATGATCAGCGCTCAGCATCAGTTAAGCAGAAATGCCATAGTTCCCAAGATAGGAGCGACTTGTATCAAAAATATGCCCAAAACTGCACCAGGTACCAAACGCTGTATGGTTCATGGCTGTTCACCAGCAGAGCATGTGCAGAGCTAGTAGTAACTATCATATTGGCGCCCACCCCTCTTCTGCTGCCCAGTTCCCTTTGACCGAGTAGCATACTCATCGCATCGCCCACCAACTTGGTCCCGTCCTCGTCCCCGTCCTACAGAACAAGAAACTACAATTAGCATGGCTGAGGAGAGAATAAACACACGAGTAACAAGTGCAACTAGTTTACTCAATTCTTGTTAAAATCACGGTAGGGGAATGACTATCAATATCCCCTTTATACGAAAAGGTTTCAAGAATGCCATTCAGTATTTGATGCACAAGTTTTATCAGAGTGGTGACAACCATAACATATTCTGATATTTAATCCTGCTTTCTTCATGCCTCTGCCTAAAGTATCATATAAAAAGGTTCTTGCAAACTGTTCTAATTTCTGCTTAATTACTACCCCCCGTCCCAAAGACTTCATTTCTGGCTATGAACCTGGACAAACGTCCAGGTTCATAGCCAAAAATGAAGTCCTTTTAAGGACAGAGGTGGTATATGGTAGAGAAAATCCTGAATAGATACTTACTTCCACCACGAGGGAATCCACAGTTAAGCCTCCTCTCCTCAACATGTACTAAACGGCCATTCAACTCAATCGGAGATGCCTGATTGACAATAAGGATGATAATAAAAAAATAGCACAGGTATACTGTGGCATGCATGATGTGTTTTATTCTAGAAACATCAAGACTTGGTACAACAAAAACAAAGCCTTTGTCCCAATCCCAAGCACGTTGGGTAGACTAGATATGAAACCTAACAATTTTAATTTTTTTAAAAAAATGGAAGTAAAAGAAAGAGAGAGAAGAGTAAACAAAGTACAAGTAAACTAAAATTCAAGACAGGATAATCCTGAATTTAGAAAACTGGAACTGATTATTACATAGAAACTGTATCTTTCCATTTATTTTGCTTGTCCAAGCTGGTTGTGACTACATCCAGTTCTATTTTTCACTTTAGAGTCCCAAAAACCTAAGTATTGTACTTCCCCTGACTGTCCTCCATCATGTTCAGAGACTGCAAGCCAAAACCAAATGTTGGACTTCTCGTTTGGATCCAGGTATAGCTAGCTAGGTTCATACAATGCACTAGCATGCCATATTATGGGAAACTTACATTTAAAGCATTATTGATGCCAGAGTGGTCTTCAAACTCAACAAAGCCAAAGAAAACCCCAGCCTCCTGTGGATGACCAGATGAATAAGGAAGCCAGCATAAAGTAAAAAAAAACATACATAAAAGCACCAGGTAGAAGGCATGAAACCTTGCGACTCCGAATAGCAACTCCATCAGGTTTAATTTTTCCAAAAGTCTTAAACACCTTCTCAAGATCAAAGACTGAAGTAGATGGTGAAAGATTCCCAACGTACACCGAGAGAAATTCTTCTGATAGAGAAGGAAACCATTATCAGTCAAGGCTACAGGAAAGACATGTGCTGCCTAAATTCATAGTAACGTACAATATATAATAACAAGCCCTCAGACTGGTTATAGAAAATCCATAATGTGAGGAGAAGGTTCTATAAACTATACAGGTCTCATTACTAATTTACAACACTCGAGTCTAACAGAGCAATAAATTTTTCAATAGACAGAAACACTATGACACAAAACAAAATAATGCCAGAATGCATCTACAAAGAAAAATTAACATGGCTGGACTTGCAATTTCCCTCAAACATAGTTGTTAATCAGCAGCACATACAGATATCATGCAATGTACATTTCTGCAAGCGTGGTTCAGGATTAGTTGCAGGGCAATAGCTCTAGCAAGGAGCAAAGAGTTGGATCAACAAAAATCATGATTATTCAACAGTGCTAAGATACTCATGAGTCTGGAACCAGAGGGGTTCCTTCAATTGTGCTTTGTGCAATTTAGCAAGAGCTCTCAACTTAAATGCTTCATTATTACCTAAATGATATATTAACCATTGGGTTTAGTAATAATTAGCAACTGAAATTCAAATTAAGTCCCTCTGGGATATCTCATTTGGTTTAGTTTTGAATTATTTGAAATTGAAACTCCTCTACCTATACAGGGCTATGGGAAAAATGAGCTTAAATCCCAGAACAGAAAATATTACAAAGAAAATCAATAGAAAAACAAGTCGCCTATTTCAAGCGCAGGTCTAGAAAAAATTGAATGTTATCTTGCGTCCATTATATCTATAAATTGAAGTAATGACAAAAACTGATTTAATACAGGTATAGAAAAAATGAAAAATTCAGAAGAAAAAGGTAAAAAAGTGCACAAAAGAAAGGGACCTTCATCTTCTGGGACACTAGCAACACGATGGGTGTCGTAGTTGGATTTTTCATGCACCGGAACAGACTGTTGCGACTCTGCAACTCCCATTGTGACCTTGTTGGCAGGTGCAGACTGAATGGCCTGATGACCGGTGTTTCCTTTTTTCCGCAGCTGAGATCATTGTGGTCATCAACAAAGCAAGGAAAAAGTAGGTATCCATCTTACAATATGAAACATGTGTTTGCTTACCACAGATGCATATGTCTTAGGGGCCTCTTCTACAGGCTCTTCTTCAAGGGTAGGCGGGGAAGGAGCGAGGGGAGGGGCATGAGGTGAATCCTGTTTAATATCTGTTGAACTTGGGAACAGGGTATTATTCTCTTCCAAAGGAGCGTCATCATAGATTCCGGCCCTATACTCCAAAGGAGCTTGCTGGTGCACTTCATGATTTTCAGCAGAAGGCACAATCTCTGTCGCCTCGTGTTCTCCGGTGAAATAATCAGTTGCTGGTGAATTAAGCCACAAAAGATAGAAGACCTCAATCACAGTCATATGAATGGTTACTATTAGTGAAAAAAATCAACTAAATCTCAATGCCAAGAGATGCTTTAACTATAAAGTAACAAAAAAGGGCTAGGAGTTTATATGGTGGACTTTTTCTTGGATGTACTTCAGACTTGGGCATGAGAGAAGTACCAGTGAAAGCTAAATTCGGTGGCAAGATGTGTGGGAATTATCTGGTAACCTCTGGTATCAGTGTAGGCCTAATATTTGGTGGCATGAAACATGAAAATTAACTAGTGAAGTTGTGAGTTGTGAGTTCCAATGAGGATTTTTATTTTTCACAAACTAAACGAAGAGACTAAGATACTAGAGTAAATTATAAGAATATGCCCCGATATGCACATGATGGCACGATAGCAGAAGTTAGACAAGTTCATGAGATGGTGAATGCTAGTAGCGGCCCTGACGCATAACGCCGTTGAGAAGACATACCTGTTTCGTGCATTGCATAAGGAGCATCCATCTGCTGTTGGTTCTCCACACAACTGTAATCGGCACCATGGTTTTGATCATCATACTCATCACAGATGAGCTTAAAGATGTCACTAAAAACAAAATATCCATCTTTTTGTGGAGCAAGAAGTATAGTCTGAACAAATCTCTTGCGAGCAGAGTAGCCCTTCAACTGCACTAGGCCAGTAACCAACAGAGTAATCGCCCCACCCCACGACTCTAAGAAATTAGCCGATTTAACCTCAACCTTGTGTATATTCATGGACATCATCATATCGTTGATAACCTGCAAGTAGGTAAATAATAATAAGTAAGATGCATGTAGATTTTCAGTGTTAATGCTTTGGATAACGAAACAATAATTGTGGCCCAGTGGTCAAGCAAAGAAACAGCATCGCGGTTACTCAAGTTTCCAATATACAGATTCTCCAATTTATACTCTCAAGAAATACAAAGAATACAATCTTCAATAAGAGAACAAACAGCAAACAAAATGTCCCCTTTTATTCACCTTCAATATTATTCTTTTTATAACAGAACCATTAAACAACCAGGAAATGTAAGAAGATCAAATAAACAATGTGCAAGATGCCTATGAATAGATACAATCATGCAGCACAAAGGGCAATTTAACCCAGATCACAAAAAATGGTGTTAGTACCCCCAATACCAATTCTAACACACAAGCACACAAAATAAGAAGAAGAAAAAAAAGAGTAACAGTAGCTAGTCTCCCCGTGTTCTGCAGCGAATTCCTCCCCAAAATCAGAACGCCGCAAAAAATCTCAACATAAGCCAGCCATCAGTGGGTCCATAAAACAAGAGCTTCCAAAGCATAATCGCTGCCAAACTTCAGTAAATGAAAATCTTAAACTCGATCAATTAGTGCGCCGTATTTCACATAACGCTGATAATCGACCAGCGCAAGGAAGGAAAAATAAGCAGGAAAAAAGTCAGGAGTATACCTCAACGGTCTCTCCGAACGACCACTGGCCCGTCTCGCAGTCCAGCCTCACGACGCTACTGTTGTCCGTGTAGAACTGGATCCCCAGGTGCGGCTGGTTCGCCAGGACATTGTAGTAGCCCGCTAGGAAGTAGGAGCCCACCTGCGCGCTAACAGGTGGTGAAAAGCAAGGCCAAACCCCAGCGAACGCGTCAATCAAAACCCCGCCTAAAACCCCACACCCCGGCATTCCACCCGCCGCTCGAGATCCGTCGCCACCTCACCTGAGAGGCGTAGGCGTGGCCGGCGATTTCCTGCTCCTGCTCCATGGCCGACAACAAAACCCTAGGGCGGGGAGAGCTCGGACCGGGGACGGGCCGCCACGACTCCCGCGAGGCGCGCGCGGCGTGAGGAGGACGCCGGGAGGATACGGAGCGGGGGAGGGGAGGGCCGCGCCTAGGGCTAGTTACCGGGCGCGGGCGCTCGCCGCCGAGGAGTGGATGGGGATCGAATGGAGAGGGAGGGCAAGGTTTTAAAATGGCTGCTCCGTTTTACTGCTTGCCTGTTCCTGCCTTTCCCTTGCCGTTTCGCTTTTGGGGTTCGAAGCTTTCCCCGTCATCGCGCGGAGACCTGGGGAGAGGAGGCAAGTATAGCGAATGACAGGTGGACCCACTATTTGGCTATCATGTTCGGGCCCACTTGTCCGTGACTGTGGGTGTGGTAGGTGGCGGCTGTTGCGGCGGGAATGCGGCGCCAATCGACCTCGCGCTCGCGGCGGGTCCGCGTCGCGGCTCTCCGGACGGGGGCGGGTACTTTTCGACCGATCGTGGGGAGAGAGCCACGTGTGTCTTCGATGGATGTGGGCTCCAATCGTGGTTAAAGGAGGCCGGGTCCAAAGGCCCAAGAACATACAAGTATTGGGCCTTGCGGCAATTGCAAAAACCCCAGGAAGGAAAGGAAATAGAGGAATAGAAGGGGCTCGGAACATAAATTGCGCAGGAATCCTAGCTCTGATCGGAAACACTGGAAGTTTGGAGCTCAATTTCCTTCTCGGACTGGACACCAGGCAGCCTCGGCGCCTCGCTCTATATATATCGACGTGCGAGTTCAAGTCGATCTACGGCCCTTCATTGGTTTCTTGCAAACGCACGCTGCGTCTCGGCGACATCGAGGAGAAGAAGCCCCTGCGCCGCCAACGCAGCGCGAGAGAGAGAACGGGGAAGCGAGGCAGGGAGTTGTTTGACGACAAGCCGGAGAAGGTGACGGAGGACTTGGGTTCGGCGACCGCACCCGCCCACGTAATCGTAGAAGACATGGAGGAGATGGAAGCAAAGGCAGCCGCCGCAGCCGAAGCTGTCATGGAGGCGCTGGGCTTCAACGCCTTCGCTCGCGATCTGAAAGAAGCTATCGACGTGATGGCGGTGGAGGACGTTGATGAAGCTGACTTAGAAGCCCCGGGACTCATCAATGCTTTTCTCCATGAACTCGAAGAAACAATCGATGGTATGATTATGGACGACGTCGCCTTGGAAGTCGTGGGATTCAGCTCCTTTGCTCGCGATATGAAAGAAACAATTGACCGGATGGAGGCGGAGGATGCGGCTGAAGCTGCCTTGGAAGCTCTAGAATTCAATGCTTTCCTCCGCGAACTCGAGGAAACAGTCGACGGTATGGCCATGGATGGCGTCGCCTTGGAAGCCATGGGATTCAGCTCCTTCGCTCGCGATCTGAAAGAAACCATCGACCGGATGGAGACGGAGGACGCTACTGAAGCTGCCTTGGAAGCTCTAGAATTCAATGCTTTCCTCCGCGAACTCGAGGAAACAGTCGACGGTATGGCCATGGACGACGTCGCCTTGGAAGCCATGGGATTCAGCTCCTTCGCTCGCGATCTGAAAGAAACCATCGACCGGATGGAGGCGGAGGACGGTGCTGAAGCTGCCTTGGAAGCTCTGGAATTCAATGCTTTTCTCCGCGAACTCGAGGAAACAGTCGACGGTATGGCCATGGATGGCGTCGCCTTGGAAGCCATGGGATTCAGCTCCTTCGCTCGCGATCTGAAAGAAACCATCGACCGGATGGAGACGGAGGACGCTACTGAAGCTGCCTTGGAAGCTCTAGAATTCAATGCTTTCCTCCGCGAACTCGAGGAAACAGTCGACGGTATGGCCATGGACGACGTCGCCTTGGAAGCCATGGGATTCAGCTCCTTCGCTCGCGATCTGAAAGAAACCATCGACCGGATGGAGGCGGAGGACGGTGCTGAAGCTGCCTTGGAAGCTCTGGAATTCAATGCTTTTCTCCGCGAACTCGAGGAAATAGTCGACGGTATGGCCATGGACGACGTCGCCTTGGAAGCCATGGGATTCAGCTCCTTCGCTCGCGATCTGAAAGAAACTATTGACCGGATGGAGGCGGAGGACACTGCTGAAGCTGCCTTGGAAGCTCTGGGATGCAATGCTTTCCTCCGCGAACTCGAGAAAACAGTCGACGGTATGACCATGGACGACGTCGCCTTGGAAGCCATAGGATTCAGCTCCTTCGCTCGTGATCTGAAAGAAACCATCGATCGGATGGAGGCGGAGGACGCTGCTGATGCTGCCTTGCAAGCCCTGGGGTTCAACGCTTTCCTCCGCGAACTCGAGGAAACAATCGACGGTATGGCCATGGACGACGTCGCCTTGGAAGCCATGGGATTCAGCTCCTTCGCTCGCGATCTGAAAGAAACCATCGACCGGAAGGAGGCGGAGGACGCTACTGATGCTACCTTGCAAGCCCTAGGGTTTAACGCTTTCGCCTGCGAACTCAAGGACACAATCAACGAGATGATGGTGGGAGACGTGGCCGACGAAACTGCCTTGGAAGCATTGGGGTTTAACGAATTCGCCGATGAGCTCCAAGAACTCAACCACGACATGGCAGCGTTGGACAGCGACGAGGCTGCCTTGGAAGCCTTAGGTATTCGACGCATTCGCCCGTGATCTCGCGGAAGCCGTTCACGACATGGCAGTGGCGGACGCCGACGAGGCTGCTCTCGATGCCCTGGGGTCGTTCAACGCCTTCGTCCGTGAACTCAAGGAAACAGTCGACGAGATGGAGGCGGGAGACGCCGCAGACGAAACTGTCATGGAAGCATTGGGGTTCAACACGTTTACCAGCGAGATCCAACAAGAGGCGATCCACGAAAGGGATGGGGAGGGCTTCCACAGAGGACGATTCTGATTACTTGGAAAGCTCTTGAGCGTGATCGACCATCCTCCTCCAGCAGAATTGCGCAAGGAAGCAAGTGCGGCAACCATGCCAAGACTGGCCACGCACGTCACGTCGCATGCGGATGATCAAGACCCGGGAAAAGATTTCATGGACAAGCTCGAGCTGAACTATATATCATGCCGTCACGCGTTGGAGGAGGAAATCTGCGAATACGTATGTGTTACGTGTATGTCGTGTTATCGTGTCCATGTAAGCGCAAAGGGTGGCAATATCTTACTCTTTAGGCTTTAAACGTTTTTTTGCTAGACAGAGGGGACATAAAATTTGTAGAGTCTGATGATGCCAGACTAATGTAATACAAATCAGTTTCTACCCTTCTGATTTCTCTATACTCGTGGAATAAAAAAACATTGAACTTTGCTGCTCTGTTAAGATGGATGATATGGTCATCGCCAAAACAAAATGTTGATGGATATGATACGATACGTGTAGCATTTCCGCTAACGAGCTCCCATCGTCCATTACAGTGCTAGTTTTTCCTTTGTCGAGTGGGGAAAAAAGTAATAGAGTGACATTGTTGTCTCTGAGATTTTGAAGTCGACATCAGATTAAGTTTTATTTCTGTTTGATGATATTGGGACATCAAACAAAACTGCTTCGTGTCCGCGCTATACTGGCAAGTAGACAAGGCCGCCGGCAGTAGACACATGCTACAGCGGCAGAATAGACTCCAGCTGCAATCCGAAGTGCTGCCTCATCCCAGCCCAGATCCCTTGCACGAAGCCACAACCGTCCTGCACCCGGTGTTTCACCCTCGAATGCGTACGCGCTCCGGTGCTTCGTCCAAGTTCCAACCGTTGAAATCTTAATCTGTAGCTAGCAATCATGTCTGTCCTCTCACAACCGCGTTCGAGGTAGAAGCGAATCCACAGACGCGTCGGACACTCGGACGCGCGCGGGCGCGTGCTGTTCTGTACTACGCAAGCTCGGATACCGACCCCGGGTCGGACCCCGGTCGCACGTACGGTCACCGTCTCCATATATTTCCGCGCGCCCAGCTCTCTCCGCGTCCCTCCTCGAGAAACGATATCGTCGACCAGACGATCGATCGACCAGTAGCTTAATTACCTAGCGCGCACATGGAGCGAGTCGAGCTGATCCCTGCTCCGGCTACCTGGACGACGGGGGAGGCGGACGACGTACGCGTGCGCGCTCGAGCCCGGCTTCCTGACGAGCGCGGTCTGGGAGCCCACCGACCCGACCGTGCTGTACGCCCCCAGGTACCGCTTCCCGCCGGAGGACCTCCTAGCGCTAGCGTCAGGGCGCTATGACCGCCGCGGAGGCGCCACCGCGGGAGACGGAGAAAAGAACGCCGCCAACGAGGAGTTCGAGCCTGAACAATAACGTCAACGACAGGAGGATGACCCTGAGCTTGATGAGAAGGGACGATGGAGCCACCACGTCCGTGTAATCGAGGAGCAGGTGTTGAAGGACGACGACGGCGAGGCGGCCGTCGGGAGGAGGAGCCGACAGCAGACGGCCACGCCGTGATCAGTAACGGCAGCGGAGTGCAGGCCACGGTCGTGGCAATGCCAGAGGAGGAGGAGGAGGCGCTCCAGGAGGGAAGCCAGCAGTAGAACCAGCTCCTGCTGCCGCGCGCCCAAGCAGGCGGAGAGTGCATGCCTACGCCGTCAGACCCATCGATTCGTTGCGACCAAGAAAAAGAAGGGCCAACGTTAAACAGGCTCAGGCTATCGAGTTAGCAGTGTTGACGTTCCCTGTCTTCGTGGATAATCTACTGGCCTGTAACTTTCCAGGTGTATTCGTTAGACCTCATGTTGACCAATCTCAAGTTCAAAATTTTTTGTTGGTGCGCGAGGTGTTGCCGGTTGCCATTGCCGCATTACTGGGACGGGGGCGGTCTCAGCACCGCGTGTCTTCTCGGGCTGCCTTGTTATTCTACTGGGCCTCACCTCGTCGTGTCTTCTGAGCAGCAAGGCCGGTGGACTGTGGATCGAGGACATGATAGAACCGTAAAAGGCCGGTGCGCATGTGTTGTGGTATGTGGCTCAGCCTGCAGTCTGAACTCAAAGGTTTCATTCAGAACACGAACTCTGAACTACTTGAGACGGAATCCAAGAAATTATCTTCCAATTCAAACACGCTTGGTAATTCCTTGGGACCATTACGTTTTGGCTCCGCCATTCTCCAAACAACAAACGCTTTTACACATTGGTCAAATCTTAGGCTACAGTTAAATTAGGGGAAATTTGAAATCTTGTCGCTCCGTATTATTCTTTGGCATGTATCTTGTCCCCATCGCCACTGTTGACCTTGCAGTTCACAATCACAACCAGCAGCTCTAACTTTGGGCCACTCATCAGGACTAGAACGTTTCAACATTGCGACTGATACTTTTCGGAATATCTGGTGTGTTTTTTGTGAAAAGAAATGAGAAAGATGGATCGGTACGTGCTCTTATGCATTACATTAACAACTGAAAAGGACATTATTATTTTTTATATAAAAAAATCAACGGCTTGAACAGCTATCTACAGACTACAGGACCATTCTTCTTGCCTGCAGATGGTGCCTTATCTCTCCATCGCCCATAAAAGAAACTCTGCCTGAACATCATTTTTAGGGGGTGTGCGTGTGTTAAAAAAGAGAGAAGCGGATGACTACTGGTTCTTATGCATTATAGGAGAGCCCTTTTATGGTAGTCCTAATCATTTGATTAAGTGGTGGACGGCTCACAATCATTTGGGACTACAGTAGAAATCTCTCCAGTAAAATTGAAAAAAAAAAGACAATAGTACTTTAAAAGAACATTTGAAAATATCTCTATGATCATTGTTCTTGCATGGAGTTCCTGCACGTGATGATGCCTCTGTCAAGAATACTGTACTATAGCTAGTTTTTGGGAAAGCGAATGCACCACGTTAGGCCTATCACGAGGGTGGGTGCAGGTGAGAGTAGTATTTACTCCTTTCGACGGCGGCTTTCTAATCAGAGATACGATAACTGCGACGCGCAAAGTAGATAGGCTATCACAGAGGGAGGCATCAGTGGATCGATCGAGTGGCCTCGCGCGGGAGCCGCCTGATCACCGGCTCCCGACCGTCCGTTTCCCAATCAAGTGGGACACCCCCCGTGCTCTTTCAGCATCACGACAAATCCCTTTCGATTTCGAGAATGGACGAAGGAAGCTTCCGCTTTGTGGGGAAAAGAAGAATCCAAAGCGCACGTGACGTGAGCGCGTGGTGCGTCCGCGAACGGACGTCGCCGGAGAACAAGGCCTCTGCACGGTTCACACTGATCTCCGGTACTGACGAACGTGCATAGGCCATAGGGCCCTCTTCCTGTGTCGTCCGTCTGCTGGTCCAGCAGGCGCTGCCCAGGCGTGGACTCGGCACCGCACAATCTGTGTCGCTGAGTCAAGGTGCGTGTGGATCTTGATTGCGAAGGAGCGTGTGCCTAGAGGAGCAAGCTTGAGAATCTATACGGACAAACTTGAATGGCCAAGAAAGAGAGGCCAGAGAAAGGCTCGAGTGAAAACCTGGGAATAAATGAAATGGAGGGAGTAATTGACTGTGCCTTCAACGTTAAACGAAGGGCGCTATTCAGCCGCTGCCTCGGTAGTCAGCTCGGTTCGCTCAAGTCGACGGCACGTACGGCACTGCTCAGCTCGTTGAAAGATTCAAACATGGCGGCGTACCCTGCCGACAACTGCTGCTTGACGAGACGAGCGTTGTCGCGCGCTGCCAGCAGAGAAAGGGACCCGCTCCCGCGCGACGACTTCTCTCTCGACCATATACAGACGTACAGACCCGTCTACCAGGTCACCTCGTGACCACGCTCGCTCGCGCCAACGTTGACTTGAGTTTGAACTTTGTGTGTATGTGGGTGTGTGTGAAGCCAACTTGTGTCGGAACTTGGAGGTCCCAAGTCGCCGCAATAAACCTGGGTAGTTGCCTCTTCTGATTGCAAACTGACAGTCGTCGCGGTACAGTACCTTCCGTGCAGGGCGTAGACTTTGCCGCCGGAGCAGTACAACGAAAGTACGAAGGACACGCTAGGAGTAGCGCGTACCCTCGTTGTGTCAATCGGTTACATTTTCTTTTGGGGGGTGGGGGGTCGCCGTTGTAGCTGCAGTCTAATAAGTAGGAAAGGAGACCGCTCTGGTATTTCGCTGTCAATGCACGACGCATGCATAGCTATGCGCAGCAGCAACAATAGACTAGTAGGATACGTACTCTGATGTTCTAGCACGTCAGTATTGTACACCGTAGAATCCGTACTAGTGTCAGAGCACTGTATCTTTCTCTTTCTACTGAAAACTCGAAGAAAACGAGTGTTTGGCTTTATCGTGTCTCTTTCTTTTTGGGACCATGCAGGCGGCGACTTTCGTCCTGGGACCATGCAGGCGACGACCGCGTCGGAAGCTTGTTCGTCAGAGCATGCAGTATTTTACTGGCAACGATGATAGAGTTGTATATGGTGAGCAACGTTATCATGAGACAGTGAGACCGCGAAAACGTAGGTCGGTAGGTGCAATTAAAATCAGTACTGCTCTCTGCTGTAAAACACCATACGTGAATTGAATTGAGCATGTTGTGAATCATGCATGTGAGATATTTATGGCAAGAAAGATGCTGTAACGAATAGTCAAATACTATCAGGCAGTTTTGAATTCATTTTTGAAACATCCATGAGTCGAGTGTGTCGGTTTTTTTCCCGAATCTGGACGCTTTTTTCCCTTTTCAAAAAAGGCTCAAGCATGTTGGACATATTTGATCGGGATGGCTTGTATGTGAAAGCTACACACCACGAGGATTGTGCGCCAGGGATGACTTCAACTTTTATCGGCCACACCCAAAAGGGTGCACACTAAAATTACCGTCTCTTATCCTGTAGCAGTCACAGCCTCACAGGTAGCAATACACATATTTTTCTAGCAGGAATGGATGTAACTTCTCTAACAACATCTGCGTGTGTGTATATATGCCTTTGAATGATCATCCAAGGCTTCTAGACAGCGGTGACCGGTGAGCCTGACACATCGCCTTTGAATAATTCCAAGAGTTGTTGGGCGAGTAGATTCTCTAGTATGGATCTCGCTGAACGTGACAATCTTTTCAAACTAATTAACTACCACATGACGCCTACACGCAACAGAACGAGGCCAGCGGGTTCTGCTCAAGCCAGATCCGCCGCAACAGACGGGATCTTCCCTCCCGCGTCCGTGTCCCGTCCCGTCTGACGAACGAAACAATATTCTCCCGCGAACAATGTACAACTCACCACCGCGCGCGCGGCATCTCGGCGGTTCGTCCAGTGCATCATGGACCAGCATTCCGCATCATGCGCGCAACGGCCAACCGCTCGACCGGTACCGCCAAGAACGAAAAGCGGATGGAGATCACACACATCATCATCAGCCGCGTCGCGCCTGGCCTGGCCTGGACCCTGGGATCCCCGTGATCCGCCGAAACGACGGTGCACGCACGTCCCGATGCCAGGTCCCCTGGCCTTTCCGGGTCGCCTCCTGGGTCCCGGGGGCTCGTGGTGCGCGCAGCACCGTGGCGCGCCCGGATTGGCTAGGGAAAAAGGCGCGGCCGCGGAGCGCGAGCTAGCAGTGCGCGCGGTGAGCTCCCAGGTCGCGGCCCGCGGCTTCTTTCGTTTGGAAGGGGGGGGGGGGCGCCTCGTCCGTGGTTCGTGACATCACAAAGCAGGAGCTCCGGCGACGAGGGAAGTGCACCGGCCGCGTCCTTTTCCGTACCCGTGCATCGCCGCTAAGAAGTGGAGTTTAACTGATGTTCCGATTAACTCGCCGCAAAGTGCGTCGCCGCAATAACCTACTCGATCATCAGCCTGCAAACTGAATTGCTAGTTTTTTTTCCCCTCAGAGGCGAGATCATAAGGATAACCTGCTCGCGCACACGGACGAATCGTCAAGAGTTACTCCTGCTCTTCTTCCATAGCGCCTTTCGTCATTGGCAGACACGTACCGGTTGGATCGTGACGGAGCGACGGCTCCCGCTCTGATTGTTTTCCACTCGTGTGGACGACACAGGACTGCTTTTTTATCTGTGCGGTGCACATTTCAAACGGGGCCCTTTGTCAGGTACCCGCAACTTGGTGATACATTACAGATGAGCAAGCCATGCGGTGCTCTACAGAACCGTCCAAAGTCCAATCCCTTTCTATCTATCTCACGCCACGTCGGAAGCACAAGCGAAAGGGAGGGCTGTACTAGTGTACTCTACTCCTACTGACCGGTACATATTCTTCAGGTGTTAGAAAGTGCAGTGCAGGGAAGTATTGGAGTGGTTCAGTGTCGTAGAACAGAGATGAGAATTATTCCAGTTGAGCTTTTACATTACTAAAATTGGCATCACGTGAAGCCAATCCTAAAAAAACTCTGTACCAGAAGGCAATTTTGTCGTACGCACCAGTGTATGAATTTAAAGTGGTAACCTTCAAAAATACATAGATGGTAAAAGGAAAGGTGTTATGATCCAGTCCAAAAGAGAAACTACAGTACGATTTTCTTGGCAGAATATTATAGGAACCTCAACATGTAGTATTCCATATAAAACCAACACGCAAAAGGGACTAGATTCAAGGAACACGCCAAAGCTCTGAATGCAGCGCAGAGACCACAGGACAGGGCCAACAAAAAATTTCAACCTTGAGAAGCCACCTATCTTGACCGGCAGCCCAGCTCACACTGATCATAAGATTCCACCAGGCTTTCAAAAAAAAAGATTCCACCACAAAAATAACATTATTATTAGTATATAAATTCTTGTTTTCAGTCAACTCAGAATAAGGCTTTGTTCACTTGATTCTTATATGTTACTTTGTTGTTTATTTTCTATTTTGTAGGATTATGTATGAACTCTAGAAAAAAATATTAATGTATTGATTATAAAATTATTGTAAATTATATCTGAAAATTAGAAAACCCGTTATTAGCCAAGATAAACCATAGACCTAACCAATCCATCCGTAATATACTCAACACACTAAACCGTGCATGTACAAAGAAACCCCAACCAAAGCACAGCGAACACTTGTTCAGCGTCGTCTACTCTTCTTGTTTTTCAGGACTTGCAACTCGAGAGAGTGGCAAAGCGTTGGCCCAAACAGTATCGTCTGATACGTGATCAAACAAGACGCCATAACAGAAAGGGAAACACGTAATTTCTCCACATACTCGGTCGCGACCGATTTTACACCTGATTGCCGGTCAACGCCGCCGCCGGCTCCACACGGTTCTGCGCGGACCTGAGCATGAACCCACCAACCCCGGCCTTGTCGCCGGGGTCCTCGTCGTGGTAGACGTAAGCGAAGCCACCGTGCCGGGTCATGTCCATGCCGGCCATCTCGTCGTCGGCCGAAATGCGTAGCAGCCCGAGCTTCTTGAGAGCGTAGAAGAGCGGGCCCATGGTAGCGCTGACCCACCCGGCGATTACCAGGATCTGGATGATGTGCGCCGCGAACAGCCGGCCGCCGCCGCCCATGAACAGCCCGTACGGCCTGCCGGAGCCGTAGATCTCCTCCACGTACTTCTTTCTGGCGAAGAGGCCCGTGAAGAGGATCCCCCACGCGCCGCAGCCACCGTGGAGCTGCGCGGCCTCGAGCGGATCGTCGAACTTGAGGCGCGCCGCGAGCGCGTTGAGCCCAATGAGCACCCACGCGGAGACGAACCCGCAGATGACGGCCGCCCACGGGTCCACCACGCTGCACCCAGCGGTGATGGCCGCGAACCCACCGAGGAGGCCGTTGCAGACGTCGATCACGTTCCAGTGCCCCGTCTGGAGCCGTTTCCCGAACAGCGTGGTGAGCGCGGCCACGCTGCCGGCCAGCGTGGTCGTCACAGCCGTGCGGCCAACGGCCGACCACTGCCCGTGGATGCTCCCGGAGGGGCCGTACGACTTGAGGATGGTGGTGAAGGACCCGGGGTTGAAGCCGTACCAGCCGAACCACAGCAGGAACGTGCCGAGCACGACGAGCGACGCGCTGTGGCCCTTGAGCGCCACAGAGCGGCCGGCGTGGTCGAAGCGCCCGATGCGGGGGCCCTCGATGAGCGCGCCCCAAAGACCGGCGACGCCGCCGACCATGTGAACGACGCCGGAGCCGGCGAAGTCGATGACGCCAGAGCCGAAGAGCAGCGGGCCGGACGTGCGGCTCGCGGAGGCCCACCCATCGGCGGACCAGATCCAGTGAGACACCACCGGGTAGACGAAGCCCGTGAGGAACGCCGAGTAGATGAGGTAGGCGACGAACTGCGTCCGCTCGGCGATGGACCCCGACGTGATGCCCGCGGCGGCGATGGCGAAGGCCCACTGGTAGAGGAAGAAAGGGTAGTCGAAGCCGGTCTTGGGCAGCTGCTTGAGCCCGAAGAACTGCTTCCCGATGAAGCCGTTGGAGGGCGTGCCGAAGGCAAAGGCGAAGCCGAAGAGGTAGTAGAAGAGCGCCCCCGCCGCGGCGTCGAGCACGTTGGTGAGCATGATGTTCATGGTGTTCTTGGCGCGGACGGATCCCGCGCAGAGCATGGCGAACCCGAGCTGCATGGCGAACACGAGGTACGCCGAGAAGAGCAGGTACGTGGCGTCCACCGCCGACGCCGTGTCCGCGAACTGGCCGCAGAGGTAGTCGGTGGCGTTCGCCGCCACCGGCCCCAGCAGCGGCGCCAGGTCCGCCGCGCACGTCGACATTCTTGCGGCTCCTCCGCAACGAACACTATCGCGTACTCCGCGGTTGGAGGAGGAAGGGGGATTATTGGGAGGGTGTGGTGGCGTGAGATGGGAGACGAACAGAACTGAAGGATTTATAGGACGTAGATGTGTTGCAGATAGAAAGCGAGTCTAATTTTTAATCATCTGAAGGTGTAGTGTGCTTACGCTCAAAGTTAATAGACTTTATATCTAAACTAACAGTTAAAATTTACAAGTTTTTTTTCTATAGTTAATATATCATCATTTTTATATAAAATGGATAATCTTATAAAATATAAAATAGCTACCAATAAACACACAAATATTAAAATAGTTATAGGCAATTAAATTTTAACGAACTAAAGAATAGCATTTTCGAAAAATGAAGTGACAATCGCAGCGGCTGAAAACAATTGGGCGGGGGATCCAGGAGGGACGGATAAGAGGTGCGGGACCCACTGGCAGTGAATCTTCTATTGCGGCCGGGGGATCTCCCCGAGCCGGTGCGGAATCTGCAGATCTTCCGTCCTAGTGTATAGTTTGAGGCGTAACGTACTAGCGGGTGAGTTGGCGTTGTCTCCAAACTAATTTCCGATTTTCCTTTTCTGTGGCTTCTAAAAAACCGGGAATTCCGTTTGTTTGTTTCCCGTAGTACTCCTACCTGGTTCTGCTTCGTTCCGGTGGCTATGGATGAACGTGGCCTATGCCCACACAATCTTTCTTCTTCGTTATAAGCGTGTACGTGAGAGACGAACCATGATTTTTTTTTGAAAAAAAAAGAATCGAGCTTGCAAACCACGGTGTGTGTGTGTTGTGCTCTTTCAAATTATCAAGAGATGAATCTTCTCAATGACCAACACTCGCTTGTCAACGCATAGCGAACAAATATACTTGTCATGTGAATTGGATAGCTCAGGGACGGTGAAGCTGATATAAAGGCTAGTGATGCTACATCACATATTCACATAGACGCCTCAACCTTAAAATTAAAACAACTGCTGCATTTCATGTATTTCAGCCGATGACTGTAATTTCTTACGAAACTATGTTCGCTTTTTTGACGCAACCGGACCTCTAGCAGAGATATATCGTGTAAACAATTTTTCTCTTCGTCAAATAGTACCAGATACTAACACTGATTAAACAGCTGCCTCTCGCGGCCGTGCCCCTTGATTCCTTGACAAACAGTCTCACTGCTCTATCAGGCTAACTAGATGTAGGGATGAAAACGGATCGGATATTTTCCGATCCGTCCGCAACCGTTTTCGAAGATATCCGATCCATATTCATTTTGGTCGGATTTTTTTCGGATACGGATATGGATTCGGATATTGTAAATCGGATATCGGATCGGATATGGTTTTCGTCAATATCCGTCCGTTTTGTCGGATATATCCGAACAATGTCCGAGACATATCCGACCCAATTTAGCCTCCACAGCCAGCCGACCCAGCCCGCCAGTCCACGCGCGCCTGTCAGTTCAGTTTGGATCCCCCGCCCCCCGCGACAACCTAGGGCAGCCAGCAGGCAGTCGCCCGCCCCCGACCAGCTACCCTTGAGCGCCGTCGCCCGCACCCCCCCCCCCCCCCGACGACAGCCAGCTGCCGCGCCCCCCCCCCCCCCCCCCCCGACGACGACTGCCGGGCGCCCGCCCCCCCCCCCCCCCCCCCGCCGACGACTGCCGGCCAGCCCGGGTGCTCGGTGTCTGCCACCCCCCCCCCCCCCGACGACGGGCACCGCTCGGTTCTCCTTCTGTCGCCCCCCCTCGACAGCGATAGCTCCTTGCACCGACCTCCCAGCCCCCGACGGCGACGCCTAGCCGGATTTCGAGCACCCAGTTCGTCCCTAGCATCGACGAGGTAGTTTTATATTTATTTTTCTGCAATTTTTATGACTAGCGGTAGTGGTGTTAACTACTTAACTCACTTTGTCGTTTAGTCCAACAATGGACGAGACACCCACTAACGCGTCGGCTTCAAAATCAGCTCCTACACGTCATCTTCTTTTGGGGTCCCCTCCAACACTACCGACCGTTATAATTATTACTCATTTGTTAGAAAAATTAGTTATTTGTTTGAGTGTATGACAATAAAAAAATTCGTATTCAGGAATGTCTATTGCTACTGCTAGTAGTAATGTTGCCGCATCTTCTTTAAGTGTAAATGTTGTTGCTAGTGACAATGTTGAAGTTGTTGCTAGTGATGATGATGGTGATGGAAGAGCTACAAAGAAGGGTAAGAAGGCCACTTCAGAAGTGTGGCAACATTTTACTAAGGAGGATAAGACTGTAATAGTCAATGGCAAACAATATGTGCGGAAATGGGCATCTTGCAACTTTCCAAGGTGCAAGACAAAATATAGATGTGAGAGCACCATGGGAACAAGTAGATTTTTTCGAAACAAATATCCGAATTCCGTCCGATATCCATATTTTTCCGATCCAATGAATCCGTTTCCGATACATCCGACATATCCGATACCATATCCGTTTCCGACAATATCCGATCCGATCCGTTTCCGAAATTTTTAATATGAATATGGATATGAAAAAACATTTCATCCGTCCATATCCGTCCGTTTTCATCCCTAACTAGATGTATCAATCATGTGGATTCATTGCATGACGATGCCAGCGGAGAAGAATCAGAAGGCCGACGTCACGGAAAAGGACTCGTTCGTGAATATATAAACGCTAGCATGCCAGGAAACGGAACCTGCGTACCCTGTTTTCACCTCTCTTTTTTTCCCCCAAGTACCAGTATTCAATTCGTGTTGCTCCGGTCAGCCTGACGGTCTCTCTGTTTTCGTAAAAGAAAGGTATCTTGTGGTGACTAATCTCTTTGCCGTCTTTGGTGAATGATCTACTCATCTGGCTTGTGCACAGTCGTCATGGACGACGTGCAAAACTGACGACCACACGATTTTATTTTCGAGGACTTTGAGAAATAAATAAGGATTTGCTCATTACTCCCATCGGGGTTTGATTTAAATGTTCCTATATGAACATCCATATACTTTAAAAAAAAGTAAGTGCTGTACTCCTACAGACAAAATCGTATGGACCATTTTCAATTAAGAAAATCTTGTTAGTCACCATCTCTTGCAAACCTCATTGTTTGATTCTCAATAAATTTCTCATGGTGTAGAAATGAATAGCTCTGGTTTTCTAAAAAAAAGAAATGAATAGCTCGCGATTCAAGCCGCAAACCTTTAACACCATTCATCTGGTCCCCACGACACATAATCGACACACTATAAAATTCATCCAATTCCCTACTTTTAAACCTCAAGTTGAGAAGATACCCCAAGCAAAAACCAGGCAAGGTAATGAAACCCGTCAAACACTCGCATCGGTAGAACTAATCTAATCTGCACCAGATTGGCTAGTGGTTATTAACGCGCATGAGATTGCGGATTAACCGCGCGCGTCAGTTTCGCTATAAATTAACCCGGGGGCTGGGACAGGTACGACGAGCTAGTAAACAGCTAAAACAAAGGATCCCCAAACGACAGAAGCGACTCCTGTGGAGATCCGACGCTGCTGTTGGATCGCGTGCATCGCCTTCGATCTCCACATGCAAGGTCAACGGCCGACTTGTTTATCGACCGGCCGGCCGGCCGGCCTGCTGCCTAATCGCCTGCAGCCATAGACTAATCGTCGTCTTCAGATGCAGTAAACAACAAGGACAGGGCATCCGAGTCTAACTGCCTGGGCACGACGCTACGCACCTGTTGCATCTGCAGTAGCCAAATTCGGTTTTGCGTGCTCGCCGATTAATTTAATTTGCTGAACGGGGCGCGGGAATGCCCCTTTCCTGGCCCCAAGAGCTGTTTTCTGAGTCTGTTGTTTACTTGTTCGAGTTTCTTTTATGTATACTTTATGCTTGTGTCATCCGAGCTTGGGAGTTGGGATCCCTGATCTTGGTTTAGTTATCTAGGTTTCAGTTTCAAGAAGTCGTAATGCGACAGCATCTGATCTACCTGCTGGTTAGACTACGTTTTTTTTTGAACAATCTGGTTAGACTACGTTATTTATGTTGCCAGTTGAGTTCTGTTTGCAGCTGGCCTCCACGTCCATTTGCCGGAGCTCGTATCAAATACTGGCGTGTTTAGCTGTTCGTCCTCTGGTAGACGTAGACAGGGGTGCCATGTGAGTAGAAGATGATTATAATTTTACTCTGCACTCGTAGTACATTCCAGCAACCTTTTTGGACAAACAGCTTTTGCGATCCCTGGTTTAGAGAGCCACTATCGTCTGACATGTTCTCGCGCGTATCATCCCTCGAACTTAACAACTTTGTGTTGACCTGGATCTATATTGTTTATGACATCAGAACATGTCGTTGCCTCTAACAAAGAAACAAGGACGATTTTACTGGGCGATATCCTTAGTTTGTAACGTGCAGTACCTCTTCTCAGAGTTCCCAAACATCAGATGTGTTGTGTGGTGTTTGGTTCTGAATATAGATAGCGATAACATTATCCATTCAGATTGCCGAAAGAGAGTGCCTTCGCGTTTTTACATACGGATAATTTGTTGCTAGTATTCATCAAAACATTAGTGCCCTTTGATGACAAAACCCATTATACCTACGCCGAGGGGATCACCATTGCATTTCTGCATGGCTTGTGTTCTTCTGTCTGTACTGAATGATCATGAACAGTTGAGAACATTCCTGTCTGAAGCGTTTGCAATCAATTACTAACAAAGATTAAAAAAAATCTGAGAATTATCTGCAACTTGGAAGCTCGACTTCGCCGAAAGCTGAATGCTTCACCACTATAACCTATTGCTGATGCAGTGATGGCAACGAGAGCGAAAGGTGGTGGTGACGGTTTGATATTCAGTGATGCTGCAAAGTCCACCTTGGCTTCTTCCGGAGGCGCCGCGGCCGCAGCGTATGGAATGGAACGAAATACTAGAGGAAGAAGGAATGATTGAGATTCCACAGAAAGTAAAGATGCAGACACGTAGGGAATCACATTTTTAAATTGCGGTGCAACGAAGAATATTAGTCAAATATAGCAGATGCATAGACGAAGTTCTTCTCTACTGTCGATCGGTGCCATAAGTTCGATTCAGATACAGTTCATTTGGCCATCAACTTGCGGTAGATTCCTCGTAAAAATATTCACACCCGAGCTGGTTATCCAATAAAACAAATGCAGAGTGTTGCTCTCGTCCTGCTATCCGATTATTGTTGCCATTTTGAGCCGATCAACAAATCTGACCAATAGAACATGGAAGCGAACCGTGGCTTATAGAGTTGACTTTACTATGAGAGTAATGGGTCAAGATTTACAGCGCTGGTGCACCCATTATTAGTGATGCTATTTTGTTGGTCAAAAAAGGTAGGGATCTTGATAGCGAGGCTCAGCTGCTGCAGTGTCTTTCGGACGCGTCTTTCCTCCCAACGTCAGTTAATTGTTCAGACTTGAATGTAAGCAGCTACTCCATGCACACTTGAAATGTTGAGAACTCAACCGGGCTGGATATAGGTCACATTACATGCCCGTACAGGCCCATGGTACGCTGCTGGTCGTGTCCAATTCAAGTCAGTTTGGGCCTGGAACATCGTGTCATCGTGTGGACAAAAAACTGAGGACTACTTTGGGACCAAGGATTTTCGGTTACATGGATTTTCACACGAATCGGTTCGAATTCATAAAAAATACGTAGGATTCGAGAATTTTTTCGCGCAATCCAAAGGAGGCCTGAGATTTTCACGTTGGATAACCGGTCGACAGGCCGCTGAGATTGTGGTGCACCGGCAGACCGGCTTAGCGCCATCCATGGTGCGGTACGAGGAACGATGGAGCAGCCACGCGAATGCAGCAAAGAGAAAGAATGGTGGAAGAGGCCAAGCAGTGGAGACGAGGACCATCGTGTTCGCCCGGACCGGACTTTCGCCGGATCAGCGAGGATAGGACATCACCATCCACTTCGCGTAGTCACACACCCCAATGTCGGGTTGCCGGACGGGACCGGCCGGAACCACTGAAGACTTGAAGAGACGAGAAAAAGTAGAAGCACAATACTAAAACCAACCGGGGTGCGTGAGTGTGATCGGTCATCATTGTTAAGTTCAAAGGCTAGAATGAGTGATGCAGGCACCACACAGGTGTCACGACAGTACTGCACTAGAGAGATTAGTCTTGTTGTGATTAATTTAGCTGCTGATGGATCGACAGCATCGAAAACATATTAGTAGCAATCAGTCTGATACCATAGCGTAGTAACAGATTATACTGATGCGAGCATACTCGCTCTGCCCTCGGCACTTATGAGCAGGCGCCAGTCTTCAGTTCTTCAACTTCGACGACTCGCCACCTCTGCAAACTAATGGCTACCACACGAAGCCCAGCTGGCTAAATCATACCAAGTCGCAGAGGTGTATGCTTCACGTAAAGAACGAATCACTTGGTTAGGGGTCAGAGAAAGGAGATAATAGAGCCGGACGAGCGCGGAGAAGGATACACGTGTGTGGCGTCAATAATTTAGGAAGGCTCGAAGTTGTAGTGCTTGTCGACACCGACGACGACGTCCCAGGTGCAGCTGAGGCCCTCGGGGAAGACGACGAGGTCGCCGGCGCCGAACTCGATGCTCTCCCGGGAGCCCTTGACGGCGGCCCTCACCCTTCCCTTGAGGAGGTAGCACGTCAGCGCCGCGTCGAACTTGAGCGCGTACTTCCCCGGCGGGCAGCCCCATCTGTGCCCCCCATATTGATCACGCACGCACAGCGCAAGGAGGGGTTCGGTTAATTACACTGCTTGTATGCTACTTCTATGCCACAAAATAGAGGGGAGAGGCTGAGAGAAAGAGATAGAGGAATATTATCGGTGATTACTTGGGCCAGGACTTGACGCCGAGTTGAAGCAAGCGCGCCTCCGTCGGGTTCTTCTCGACGGTGATGGAGAAGCCAGCGGGAGCGTTTGCCGCCGTGCTCACTGGGCTTGAAGCCGTCCCCATGAGCTTCGAGCTCTACTCCAAGACCGAGAAGCGGAGGTGCACTAGGTACTAGACCACTGCCAGCGATAGCTTAAGGTGGTCTAGGTACGCGTAACACGAGGTCGCGCAGTCGTGCAAGCGCAACCAGTTGGAGCGCTTGTAGTTGGAGAAGCGCCAGGCGCACTTGCAGCGGAGTGCGGCTTGTTCTACGGAGGCTGGAATCGCAGCGTTTTGCCGTTTTCCTTGCTCTCTTATGATAACGCTTGGTGCGTAGCTGACGTGGTACAACTTGCGCAGCAAAGGCTGCGCTGTGCGAAGTTAGGGACGCGCACTCAATTGTTTGTTGTGCGCGATAATGTTAATCTGCATCCAACTCCTGTCAATCAAGTAGGGAAAAAATGTTTGCCTGGAACTGACAAGGTTTTTTTCTTGCACCAGCTATTTGCATTCCGATTTTCCCTTTTTTTTATGATATTTGAATTCAGGTTTTCGGATGATTGAAATCTAAATCCTGGCATTTAAAAGTAGAAATCTAGGACGCACTTTGAAGAGCTTTGTAGCTGAAATCGAAACGCCTAATTGCATCTTCGTCAACTACTGCTAGTAGTGGATTAAAAAAAATAAAACTACTACTAGTAATGATATTAGGTTGTTCGAGCCGAAAAAATTACATTCTTTAAAGAAAATGATTGGAAATTTCCTTTAAAGCAAGTGCTATCTTTGCTGACACGAAAAGATTTGCCGTACCGAGCATTCAAGCTAGATTAGGTTTACATGTCCTCAGAACCAAATAAAAAAAGATCCTTATAATGGGTAGTAGTTGCTTCCCCTCACTAAATAGATCAACACCCACCGTGTCATAAATTCCATTGGAGGGAAGATACTTACGGTACCTGCATGCTTTTCTCTCTAACTCTAACGATGGAGCACAAATTTACCACTTATTTAACGTGTGAATCATATAATATGAAAATATCTTTCAGAATCTATCTGAAAATACAAATCTTGTCATGTTCTATCATATGAGTTTTCGCATGTTGATGGTAAAACAATATGAACGTTTAACTTTAACGAAACCCAGAATATGAGTAATTTGGAGCGGAGGAAATGCAGCTCAAGATAAACGAAGAAGGCGAAGAAATTACTTCTGGTGGGTGAACTTTGCATAAGGCAAACATTCATCGCTCACCTCTTCCGTTTCCCTTAAAGTGGATTCACACCCAGTCGGATCGTGTCACTGCCAGACGTACCACCACATGTCATGGGGGCCCAGGTCACCCGTCACCCACCCAGCATCGTACCTCGGCCCACGGGCTAGATCGCGAGCCGCGTCACCCGTCCTCGGCGGTAGTTCGTACCCTGTGGGCTCCACTCGTCAGCTGGATCAGGGGTGGGGACACCGGTGCCCCCTCGTGATCCGCTACGCGTAGGCGGAAGCGGAAGGACACTGCCCTTTTGACGCGACGAGACCGGCTGGCCTCATTCCCGACTCCCCGTGCTCGCCTCATTTAACACTTCGCGGATCGTGCAGGTGCGTCAAGCACTCAAGCGTGCGCTGCAGCCCCCTCCCTCCTCGCGCGGCAGGCACTCCTTCGGTTCTGCCCTGCCCTGCTCTCCCCACACCACCACACCCGTTCCTTTTGCTTCCGTCCGAAGCCTTCCGCCATGGCCGAGGGCGAGAGCTCACGCGGTGGCGAGGCGAGCGCGGCCGCCTGCGACCCCAAGGATCCGAGGACGATCGCCCGCAAGTAAGCTTCCCCCCCGCCCACCTCCCGATTCGCTTGCAGATTCTCGCGCCACGGGCGTGTTTCTGTGCTGGGTTTTCAGGGGAAGTAGCGATGCGG
This sequence comes from Neostapfia colusana, assembly GCA_030760725.1. Taxonomy (NCBI): domain Eukaryota; kingdom Viridiplantae; phylum Streptophyta; class Magnoliopsida; order Poales; family Poaceae; genus Neostapfia; species Neostapfia colusana. The sequence continues at coordinate 4,533,871 of JASWHV010000017.1, forward strand.
CCGTGCTCGAAGCGGGACCGCCGATTCCTTTTCGTCGATTTCTCTCGTGCCGAGCCGGCAACTTGTTGCATCTGTTGCTGATTCGGGAGTTTGTGGATGTTTTTGGTCGGTTTTGCGATGCGACTGCCTTCTGCTGCAGTTCATGCCCGATGCTGTTGCTTCAGTTCCCCCCCCCCCCGTGTTTGTAGATTGATTTGATCCAGGCACCCGTTCCGTGAGAAATCGAAGGATTACTCTTCGCAGTTTTGGATGTTCAATGCTCCCCTGTTTTCAAGTTCTAAAACTGACCCCAGTTTCAGCTTTGGATGTTTAATGCGTATCAGCCTATCACTAGCTCGTCAGGTTTCCTGTTGATAGCAGTTGATGGGCAGTAAAAACATGCGTAGAGATATATAAGCAATTACGTTAAGGCAACGCAGCGCGGCAGATAAAGCAGAACATGTCATTGCATTAATTGCCTCCTAATAACTATGCTAGATGTCGTGGTGACTTGCCTCATTGTACATACCCCTGTTATTCATACTCTTATTTTGTGGCAAATGGTGGCTGCTCTTTTATTCAATGTTACTCCCTACATTCTGAAATAAATGGTGTTTAGGACAAAAAATCTAGTTCAATTTGAACTAAATTAGCTATCCTAAATGTCATTCATTTCAGAATAGAGTGGAAGTGGTGCTATACTGTTAGTGTTACCAGCGTTTTGGTGCATTATCTTAGCTTTTGCTAATCCAGGAGTTCCCGTTTCCCCCTCCAAATGACACCAGAATTTCTGGAAACAACATTAATGGTGTGCTATTTTTTGGCATTTAGGTATCAGTTGGATCTTTGCAAGAGGGCTGTCGAGGAGAACATCGTAGTGTACCTTGGTACAGGATGTGGGAAGACACACATTGCCGTGTTGCTCATGTATGAGCTTGGACACCTCATTCGCAAACCCAGCCGTGAGGTCTGCATCTTCCTAGCACCAACCATTCCCCTTGTTCGCCAGGTACAATAGTGCCTTGCTCCTATCACTAGATATACTTTTCTTTTTTGCAATGATGAGGACGGTGCTTTTAGACCCTCAAACTGTTCATGGATAGGTGCAACTACTTTACATGCTTTAGTCAGCGCTCTCTTCTGTGTTTATATTCTGTAGCAAGCAATGGTGATCGTGAATTCAACAAATTTCAAAGTTCAACGTTACTATGGAAGTGGTAAAAACTCAAGAGATCATCAGGCATGGTCGAAAGAAATCGACGAATTTGAGGTATGGTTTGCTACACATTCGCTTTGCTGTTAGCCAATTGACTACTGATATCACAGTTTTCAATTTTTTCCTAGTAGTTTGCATAAATTAGTTAAAGCTGTGCATACATGAAAAACTCTAGAAGGATTTTCAGACAAAAGTGTGTAGACCTGTACTTTCTTTCAAAACTAGAGTTCTGACTCTTGAATAATATAGAAAAAAGATATGTCAATACTGCCACACAGGTTTGGGAAAAATAATATGTTATTTAATCGTTCGTTCTTCTCCATACATTGGTTTTCTGGCTAATCAGTGCTTCTTTCTCTGCCAATTTCAGGTCCTCGTAATGACTCCTCAAATATTGTTGCATAATTTGCGGCATTGTTTCATCAAGATGACCTCAATTGCACTTTTGATATTTGACGAATGCCATCACGCACAAGCTCAAAAGAGGCACCCGTATGCACAAATTATGAAGGTTGTTACATGATTTCTCACATCATATAATCTTCAATGCTTGAACTCTTATCTTTTGGAATGTAGGATTTGATATTTTTAAGCCACTTACTTGCTTTGAATCTGTGCGTCAGTAAATGTAGAATAATGGAAATAGGCTGATACTAGGGTAGTTTTGTATGAAACTGTACAGCAGAGGAGGCCCCTGCTGTTAGGCTAGGGTACTTTTTTTTGGAAAACCTGGACGGGCCAGAGTTCCATTCATAAGAAGAGGAGAAGTACATTTACAAGAGGCAGGTTAGCTCGCGGGCTAACCTAAAATATTTTTAAAGGAGCAGAGCTCGTGCTAGAAGCTACAACGAGGGCAAGGTGCTTAGCTACTGCCATACACCACAACTTCACTAAGTCCTGAATATCAGTGACGATGTCGTGAACAGAACGCTCGCCCTCTCCAAAGATCCTCGCTATTAGAGGGATAAATCTGGATTGAATGGAATGAATACATCAAGAGGGTACAGGGTCCATTATATAGAGGGATTAGGTGAGGGGAAATGACTAAATCACCCCTAACCCTAATCCCTCACTAATGACTAATATGCCCCTGTGACACACACATAATCACAGTGTCTAACACCCCCCCGCAGTCACAACATCTAGCCACTGCAGATGTTGAGACTGGACCGAAACTCGGAGAACAGCGACGACGGGAGACCCTTCGTGAAGATGTCAGCGAACTGCGTCGTCGTCGGGACATGGTGTACCCGAATCTCGCCGCGTGCAACCCGCTCACGAACAAAATGGAGGTCGATCTCCACATGTTTTGTGCGCTGATGCTGGACCGGGTTGGTGGAGAGGTACACGGCGCTGACGTTGTCGCAGTAGATGAGTGTGCTCCTGGCAACGGAAGTGTGGAGCTCCTGAAGCAACTGCTGGAGCCAGGAGGCCTCAGCTACGCCGTTAGCCACGGCGCGATACTCCGCCTCAGCACTCGAACGCGACACCACGTGCTGTCGCTTCGAGGACCAGGAGACGAGGTTACCGCCCAGGAAGACGGCATACCCAGAAGTAGAACGTCGTGTGTCCGGGCAGCCAGCCCAGTCAGCATCGGTGTACACGACCAGCTCGGAGGCCGTGTCACGTCGAAGGAGGAGGCCGTAGTCGAGAGTACCTCGTAGGTACCGAAGAATCCGCTTCACAGCGGTGAGGTGCGGCTCCCTCGGGTCATGCATATGGAGGCACACCTGTTGAACTGCATACGAGATATCCGGCCTGGTGAAGGTGAGGTACTGAAGAGCACCTGCAAGACTCCTGTAAGTAGTGGGGTCAGAGACGGGTGTCCCGTCGGTAGCGGAGAGCTTCGCCTGAGTATCCACTGGAGTGGAGCAAGGCTTGCACTCGGTCATGCCCGCTCGCTGGAGGATATCCAGGCAGTACTGTCGCTGGTGAAGGAATAAGCCGCCTGGTCGGTCCTCGACCGCAATGCCCAGGAAGTGGTGAAGACGGCCCAGGTCCTTCATAGCGAACTCCTGCTGTAAAGCAGAAATGGTGCGCCGAAGCAGAGCCGGACTAGACGCTGTTAGTACAATGTCATCGACGTACAGTAGGAGGTAGGCAGTGTCACTGCCACGTCGATAGACAAACAGCGAAGTGTCCGACTTAGCTTCGACGAACCCCTGTGAGACCAAGAAGGAGGCGAACCGGCTATACCAGGCTCGCGGTGCCTGCTTCAATCCGTATAGGGATTTGTTCAGCTTACAGACCATGTCTGGGTGAGCTGAATCAACAAACCCTGCCGGCTGACTGCAGTACACCGTCTCGGTCAGTGTACCGTGGAGGAAGGCATTCTTGACGTCCAACTGGTGGACAGGCCAAGAACGTGAGAGAGCCAGCGATAGAACGGTACGAACCGTCGCCGGTTTTACCACCGGGCTGAAGGTCTCGTCGTAGTCGACTCCAGGGCGCTGAGTGAAACCCCGGAGTACCCACCGAGCCTTGTACCTCTCCAAGGTACCGTCCGCCTTCTTCTTGTGCGTGAACACCCACTTGCCCGTGACAACATTGCCACGACCAGGACGGGGAACCAGGTCCCAGGTCCGGTTGGCAAGCAGAGCCTCATACTCTTCCTCCATAGCGCGGCGCCAGTGAGGGTCGGCGAGGGCGCTACGCACGGAAGTAGGTATGGGTGATATCGAAGAAGAGTCGGTCGGTGGAGAAGTAGTCGACGAGAAGGCAGCTCCGGTGAAGCGCTCAACTGGACGAAGACACCCGGATGCACGTCGAGTCACCATCGGGTGGACGTGACCAGGATCCCTGTGGATAAGAGGAGGGTTGTACACCGGGCGCTCGGGTACAACGACCTTCTCTCGTCTCGGAGCCACACGTGGTGCAGCTGGAGTAGGGCCGCCCCCCCGTGCTCGTCGCTGGTAGGCAAGTACGGGGTCAGCGAAGCGAGAAGTCGTCGTCGGTGCTGCTCCTGGTGCGTCTGGTGACGTTGGGCTTGCTGCAGGTGATGTCGGGGAAGTTGAGGCCGTGCGTGGCGCAGTAGTCGACGTCGGGGACGCAGAGGCTGCGCTTGGCGCAGCAGGCGTCGTCGGGGACACCGGTGCCGCGCGTGCTGCAGTGGGTGACGTCGGGGGCACCGAGGCCGCGCGTGGCGCAGCCGGTGGCGTCAGGGACGTCGGTGCAGCGCGTGGCGCACCCGGTGGCGTCAGGGACGCCGGTGCCGCGCGTGGCGCAGCAAGTGGCGTCAGGGACGCCGGGGCCACGTAAGGCACAACAGGTGGCGTGGAAGACGCCGAAGTCATGCGTGGCGTAGCGGGTGGGTAACCTGCAAGAGGTAACCGACAAGGTCGCTGTACAGGAGCGGCCTCGGGGTCAGTAGAGAAGAGGGAATCCAACTCAGTGACGGAGTCAGAGGACGGGGTGGAAAAGGGAAAGGAAGACTCGTCGAAGACGACGTGTCGGGAGATCAAGATACGACGTGTGGTGGGGTCAAGGCACCTGTACCCTTTATGGTCAGGGGAGTACCCAAGGAAAACACACTGAGTCGAACGAGGCGCAAGCTTATGGGGAGCTGTGGCAGAGAGGTTCGGGTAGCAAGCGCACCCGAAGACCCGAAGATGGTCGTAAAGAGGGTGGGTGCCGAACAAAGCGAAGTGAGGTGTGGGAGCACTAATCGCCTTAGTAGGAAGGCGATTAATGAGGTAGGTGGCAGTGTGAAGCGCCTCCGCCCAGTAGCGAGCAGGGGTAGAAGCCTGAAACATCAGGGAGCGCATGACATCGTTGGTGGTCCGAATCATGCGCTCAGCCTTGCCGTTCTGGGGGGAAGTGTACGGACATGACATGCGTAACTGAACACCGCGAGACAACAGAAAGTCACGGAACGCAGAGTTGTCAAACTCGCGCCCGTTGTCGCACTGGACCGCACGAATCGTGCGCCCAAACTGGGTGGACACCCAAGCGAAGAAGTGAGAAAGAGTACCGAAAGTATCCGACTTCTGTCGCAAGGAAAAAGTCCACGAATAGTGCGAAAAATCATCCACGACCACCAAGTAATACTTGCATCCAGAGACACTAAGAACAGGTGAAGTCCAAAGATCACAATGAATCAAATCGAATGTGTGCTCGACACGAGTGACAGAGTGCGGAAAAGGAAGTCGAACATGGCGACCCAACTGACAAGCATGGCAAAGAGACTCATGAGTACCCCGAGTACACGAAATCGCTGAACTACCAGACAACTTCGACATAGCATCAACACCGGGGTGGCCAAGCCGACGATGCCAAATGGTCGAAGATGCTGTCGTAGTCAGGGCAAGAGGCGGAGCGGAAGCAGGAAGACGCATCGTGTACAGGGGACCCGTACTATCACAGCGAAAAAGAAAGCGTCGAGTAGTAAGATCCTTCACAGTTACACCATAAGGATCAGACTCAAGGGAAACATGGTTGTCAGTAGTAAAACGACGAACGGAAAGAAGATGTTGAATGATGTCAGGGGCAACAAGAACATCACGTAGCTGAAACGAATCCGGCGAACCCGAGTCACCTACTGAGGTGACTGGGAAAGTCGACCCATTCCCAACAACGATAGATGAAGGATCAGAGGGACGGGAGGGGCGGGTAGAGGAGAGGATACCGACGTCAGGGGTGGTGTGGTAGGAGGCACCGGAGTCTACCACCCAGTCAGGGCCAGACGGCGTGAGACCCCGCAGGTAGACCGACGGTGTTGAACGGGTCGCGACATGCCCCGGCGGTGGAGGCGCCGGGAAGGAAGACAACACGCATGGACCCTCGACGGTCGTGCCAAGCGAGTAGGCAACAACCGATCTAGGTACACCAGTCGATGTCGGCCGAGGAGCACCTCCCAGAGCGGTGTCTGGATGGGCGGTGGGGGCCAGATGTGGCTGTGCTGTGGCCCAGGGTGGTGATGCGGCGGCATCTGGCCAGGGGGCAGTAGCAGCCGCGCCAGCCCTCCCCGAGGCGGCGGCGAGCAGCGCGACTGGGGCGGCGGCAGCAGCAGACCAGGAGGCGGCGTCGGCCATGCCAGCCCCTCCAGAGGCGGCGGCTGCAGGCCAAGGGGCGGCGGATCCAGGGGTGGAGGCAGCCACGTCAGGCCCTCCAGAGGCGACGGCGGCTGCGGGCCAAGGGGCGGCGGACCAGGGTGCAGCGGCAACCACGCCAGCCCCTCTAGATGCGACGGCGGCTCCCCCGTGCGCGCGCCGATTGGGCCGGAATCCGGGCGGCGGCGGCGGCGCAGATCCAGCAGCGCCCGCAGTGGTCCAGGGCACGGCAGCGTGGTGCCTTGCGGCAAAGTCGGCGGCGGCACCGGCGGGCGCGGCCCAGGGCGCGACGGCGGCGGCGTGAGGCGCGGTGCCAGCGGGGGCAGCGGCGGCTCCGGCGGGCGGCGCGCCGGCGGCGGCAGCGGCGGCGCAGGGCTGCTGCAGCGGCGGTGGCTGGGCCGGCGGCGGCTGGGCAGGGCCGCTGCAGCGGCGGCGCAGGGGCTGTGGCGGCGGCGGCTGCACAGCCATCAGGGGAAGGGGATTAGGGTTAAGCCCTAATCCTTGATTACCTAGCTGATACCATATTAGAGGGATAAATCTGGATTGAATGGAATGAATACATCAAGAGGGTACAGGGTCCATTATATAGAGGGATTAGGTGAGGGGAAATGACTAAATCACCCCTAACCCTAATCCCTCACTAATGACTAATATGCCCCTGTGACACACACATAATCACAGTGTCTAACACTCGCGTTGCGCTCTTTCCACACCATCCAAATCACCGCGATGGTCATAGTCCTGATGCCTTTTCATCGGTGTGTGCTAGGCTCCACCCAGCGTTTTTAAGGCGTCGCCTAGGCGGCCAGCCGGTGGCGCGCGGATGCCAGGGCGGCTCGCCTCGCCTGGCCGGGCGGCGCCGCCGCCTCCGCCCGCAGCCACCTCGCCTGGCGCCCCCTCCGCCCGCCGCCACCTCGCCTGGCGCCCCCTCCGCCCACCGCCACCTCGCCAGGCGCCGCCGTCGGTGCCGCCGCCGCCGCTGTCCACCCCTAGCGCTGCCGCCCCGTGGCCTCACAGTGCCGCCGCCGCCGGTAGTGGAGAAAAGAGGGAGAGAGAGTGAGAAGAAAACTAGGGTAGGGTTTATTTATATACCCTAGTGAAAATGAGGACTGTCGGATCTCATCTGTCGGTCCACAATAGTTGGGCCGTGAGGCCCGCCCGCCCGCCCGTCTGCCTCCTCCGCCCGCCCGTCTGCCGCCTCTGCCTGCCCGCTTGCCCGCCTCCTCTGCCGCTTAGCTGGCCTCCCGCCTCCTCCGCCGCCTAGCTGGCCGTCCGCCTCCTCTGCTGCCGCCGCCGCCGGCGCACCCGCCGTCGCTACCCGCCTCGGGCGCCTGGCCGGCCGCCGGCGCACCCGCCGTCGCTACCCGCCTCGGGCGCCTGGCCGGCCGCCTAGGCGGGCGCCTGGGCGTCCAGGCACCCCGCAGGCGCCTAGGCGTTCAGGTGGGCATTCACAAGCCTGGCTCGACCACTAGCTCATGACACCAATCATGAATAGAGTGATGCGAAGTCCAGACTTCTGGCCGTACCCGCTAGGGTACTTAAATTGACATAAATAACATATCAACTGTGCATACATCATACTTCACAGGAAGGTATACCTACGTACGTAAGCATGTAGAGAACCAGAGCTACTCCTGTTCACATCCTGTATAATAAGAGTATTTTAAATTTCTTCGTATCTGTGTCTGGCATCGACATTTGTATCTGAATTTGGTAATATGGTAAATCTTCGTAACCACATAGTTCTATTGGATATGGATGTTAGATGCTCCAGATATAGTTCCATATCCTGTTGCTTTGAGGCAGAACCTGGTGACCGGGGCCACTTGTCCCCGTCCTTTTTTTCTCTCCAAAAGATTTACCAGTTATGTTAATTAATCTATCATGCCAGGAAGCTATGCAACTGTACGAGCCTGATCAGGTAGGTAGAACATCCAGTTGATAAAATTTAACTGCATTGACGCAGTTGAACTTGTGCAAATGATGAAGAATTACCATGTATTAAAACAATTTAATACATTCAGTGATATGTGGTCGTTCAGTCTGAAAATATTTGTAACTATATTTCAGGAATTCTACAATAATGTTGATAAACCCCCACGTGTTTTCGGAATGACTGCTTCACCGATTATTGGAAAAGGTATTGTTGACTTAATACAAGTATTTTACGCCAGGTTATGTTGTTGATTTACCTCTGCTGCAACGAACCGTATTTACTTGATTCCCATCTTTTGTCTCATATCATCTTTAGTTACGAATGTAGTCTTTCCTACTGCTTATATGATCACTTGAACTGTATTTGTTTCCTATATGCTGAGCTTTCAAACTATGTATCTCCTTTCTCTTTTCTTCTGCTTTCATAGAATTTGGAACTTTCAAAATTTTGACCAGGGACCTGAGCACCTACCACTCCTATACTTTCTGTGACAGGCGGGTCTAATAAACTGAACTACACTAAGTGCATCAACAGTCTTGAGGAATTACTTAATGCAAAGGTACATAGTACTGTTCCCCACATATCTGCTGGGCTCCAGGCTTAATGCTATTGACATGTTCTTTTATGAGACTTACTTCTTTTTTGACGAAAAAATAAACTTGTAACACTCATGATGTATAGGTTTGCTCAGTTGATAATGTAGAACTTGAAAGTGTGGTCGCCTCTCCTGAGATTGAGGTGTATTTCTATGGCCCAGTTAGTCATTCTTACCTTACTGCAACCTACAGCAGAGAGCTTGATGTCTTTAAGCTTCAGGTAAAGTTTGATTGTTCTGGTATGCTAGATTTATTGCTAGTCCTAGTGACATGAGCTTATATGTTCCTTTCTCTTTTCTATGCCCTTCAACTACTCCTATCGAGCTTTGAACAGTCTGAATGCATGCTAAGAGAGAGCCTATGTGATTTCAAGGATTCTCAAAAGAAACTGAAGTCCCTTTGGAGGTTGCATGACCAATTGGTTTTCTGTTTGCAAGAAATTGGTCTTTTTGGAGCACTGCAAGTGAGTTGGAACAATTTGTTCAACACATGTTTTAGACCTTTACAGTCTTTACTTCAGTTGCAGTCTTTGGCGTTCCTTAGGCCGGTCGCAGTGGCGCTCGCTATGCGCGCCGCACCTGCAAGTATAGTGGCTAGGCCGTTATCGGCTGTCCGCACCTGCGCTGCTTTACCGCTCGCTATTTTTCAGATCTGTACAGTTCAGCTCCAAGTTCACAGGGCTTCTGTAGCGCCTGTGGAGAGAGAGGAGAGAGAGAAAAAGAAAGAAAGAAGAGAGGGAAAAAGAAAAAAAGAAAGGAAGAAAAAAATAAAGAAAGGAGGAAAAAGGAAGAAAAGAAAGGAAAAAAAGAAAAAGGGGAAAGGAAAAAATAAGAAGAGAAGAGAGGAAAAAAGAAGTAATAAATAATTTAGTGAGTTTTATAGGTTTTAAATATAATACTATGTATATAAAAGTAGTTATATGAAATATAATCAAATATGATATAGTTATATTATCTAATATAAAATTGATAATAGTTGATATAGAGGTCTATTTAGAGGTGAACGAGTGCAGAGAATCGGACTGTAAAGATAAAAATCTTTTAGAGTTCACTGTAAAAAACTAGGAATATTCTTTTAGAGATCCGATATAGAGGTCTACGAGTGCGAACAGCCTTATATGGTAATGATTGATAGCGTGTGTATGTGTATGAAGCTGGCAATTTTTATACTTCATGTTGTTGTGTGAAGAAACAAGATGGAAAACATCTTTTTGCATCTTAGAGCTGCATTTGTGGTTTTGCCCTCACTTTTTAGGGATTTTGATTTTACCCTCACTTGAAAACAAAGCATCCGTTTGGGCGCTGCCTAAGACTTAAGTTTGCTGACCATTATGTATTGGCAGGAGTATAGATTGATTAGAGGATTATTCTGGGCAAACTACCATAGATGATAGTTACCCGTTTTATGTGATTGTTCATTTACTTTAGTATTTTTTCCTATTTAATTTAAAATGTTTATTCATGATTGAAGTTTTGTATCCTTGGCTGTTTTCCCTTTAAGGATTCAGAAATGCAGGCTTTTCTTTCTTTTTTTCCTTCTAAATTTTATATCTTGGATTCTGTACATGTTTGGGAGCTTTCAGCACTGGGTATGCCCCTTTTTATTCTGTACATGTTTGCATGTTTGGTTTTGGGCTAAATCTTGCTGCACCACAGTTCTTTCCAGAACTTGCAGTACACATATATTTCACTAAGGAGAGAGCTTACAACGCAACACATGACACCCTGCACCAAGGAGACAGACTGGGCCTAAACCGACCACTAAAAAAACGCGACCCTTGCACCACAGCCAGGTTGTTAAGGCGGCGCTTAAGCGCTAAGGAGCCTGCGGACCATAAGGCGTCCTGTCGCCTTATAATCCGGTGTAAGGCGACACGCCAGGGGGGGCACCGCCGGCGGAGGAAGCTGTTGGAATGTGTATATGTGAAGTGTGGGGCCATATGTACTCTGCATATTGTATTGGAAACCCTAATTAAAAATAACCCTTCAATTTGGTATCAGACAATCTCTCTCCTCTCTCCCGAAATGCAGCCGAGCGGGCCGCCGCCGCCGCCGCCTGCCGGCGCGCCTCCGCTGCCGCCGCCCCGCCCTCGGGACCATTCGCCGCCGGCTTGGCAGCCCCGCCCTGGGCCGCCGCCGCCGCCTCCCCAGCGCTGCCGGGGGCCGCCCCGCCCTCGGGGTCGGCCGCCGCTGGCTGGGTCGCGCCGCCCTGGGCCGCAGCCGCTTCGCCAGTTTCGCGCGTGGCCGCCTCGCCCTCAGGGTCGGTCGCCGCCGGCTCGGCAGCGCCGCCCTGGGCCGCCGACACCTCACCAGCGCCGCCCTGGGCCGCCGCTGCCTCACCAGCGCAGCTGCTGGCCGTCGCCGCCGCTGGCCGCCGCCGCCTCACTAGTGCAGCCTTGGGCCGCCGCCTCACGAGCGCCGCCCTGGGCCGCGACTGCCTCGTCTGCGCCACACTGGGCCGCCCCACCCTCGGGGTCGGCCGTCGCCGTCTCGTCGGCGTCGCCTTGGGCTGCCGCAGCCTCGTCTGCGTCGCTGCCGGGTCATCTTCAGCCGTCGCCCCCTGGCTTCTTCCCGCCGTCACCTCAAGGCGCTCAGCCGCCATCGACACCTTGTCAGCCGTCGCCGCCGGCCCCTCATGTGTGGCCACGACCAACTGCCTCGTCGCCACTGCCGCTGGTTGCCGTCTTCGCTACTGTCGGTACCCTCAGTACCGGGTACCCCCGCGCACAGGAGAAAAACCGCCCAAGGACCTCGCCCCTGTTGCAATTCCGGCGCTGAAACTGTCTCTGTTCTTGCTGAATAAACCGATCTGCCCTAGCAGATCGATCTGTCTTCCCTGAAGACAGACCAGAAAAATTCTTCAGCCAACAACAGAGAAATAACAGCAAGGAGAAGAACAGTTCTGGTGCAAAAAAACTGAGCAGATTGATTCTGTTCTTGGGAGAACAGATCAGCGGAGAGATCAGGTGGTGCCCGATCTGTTCTGGTGTTAAAGAGACGTAGAACAGAGGGGGAAACAGGGGCGGCGGCTGGTTCTAGCCCCTGGTGGCGGCTAGGGCTGCAGAGGGAGGCGACGGCTAGGGCAGGAGCTGGGCGGCGGCTAGGGCAGAGGCTAGGCTGGCGGCTAAGGCAGGAGGGAGAGAGGCGGCTAGGGTTAGAAAAGTGGAGGAAAATTTTCTGTATTGATCTCTCACAATTTGGGGTGTTTTTGGCTTGTATATATAGCCCCCCCTTACAAGAGTCCTAATCTGTTACAAAGGATCTTTTAATCTATCTCTAAGAAGATTAAACTCAAATTCCTTCTAGAAAGGGGGCCCGGCTTGGGCCAGGGCTGTCCAGCCCACTTGGCCGATTTCTGGCCGCCCTGGGCCAGGGGCAGATCAGCCCACATTCTCCTCCTGATCCTGACACTGGCCCATGTCTAGAATCCCGATCCTTCTTCTCATCTCCACGAACTTCTGTCTTCCAAGAGCCTTGGTCAAGATGTCCGCCATCTGGTCTTGAGTGGAGATTTGCTCAAGCACAATAGTACCGCTGTCCACACACTCCCGTATGTAGTGGTACTTGACATCGATGTGCTTGCTCCTGTCATGGTGTACCGGGTTCTTACTCAAGTCTATAGCTGACTTGTTATCAACCCGCAGCACCGGCGCCTTCGATTTTTCAGCTAAGTCCTCCATCAGCCGTGCCATCCATACACCTTGACATGCCCCTTGAGCTGCTGCGATATACTCTCCTTCACATGAGGACAAGGCCACCACCTTCTGCTTGCAGGACTGCCATGAAACGGGGTTGTTTCCAAGACAAAACAGCACCCCGCTTGTGCTCTTGCGGTCCTCCAGGTCTCCCGCATAGTCACTATCCGAGTACCCAATAAGCTCCATGTCTCCTCCTCTTGCATAAAAGACTCCATAGTTGATTGTACCCGCTATGTAGCGTACAATGCGTTTGACTGCAGCAAAGTGATCCTCCTTGGGCTCCTCCAGAAATCGACTCACGTACCCGACCGAGTAGGCAAGATCGGGACGTGTGTTCACCAAGTATCGCAGCCCTCCAACCAAGCTCCTATAGTCCGTTGCATGCACCAACGGACTATCACTTGTCTTGCAAAGCTTGAGGCCTTGCTCCATGGGAAATGCACAGGGATTGCATCCTTCCAGGCCAGCTTTAGAGACAAGTTTGGAAGCGTAGGCCGCCTGCCCAACGCTTATCCCTGCATCAGTTTGCCGCACCTCCAGGCCAAGATAATATGACAAGAGACCCAAGTCGCTCATCTTGAACCTCTCCATCATCTCCCCTTTGAACTTCTTGAGATCGCCTCCTCCTGTGATCACAAGATCGTCGACGTACATGCCGACGATGAGCTTCTCATCTTCAGCTCCACGGAAATAGATCCCGTGCTCGCTCGTACTCTTCTGGAAACCAAGCGATAGCAAGCTATCGTTGAGCTTGGCATTCCAGGCCCTAGGCGCATGACGAAGTCCATATAAAGCTTTCTTGAGCCGATACACCTTGTGTTCGGCTCCGTCGATGGTGAAGCCAGAGGGTTGGGAGACGTACACCTCCTCTATCAAGTCGTCGTTCAAGAAGGCGCTCTTCACGTCCATGTGGTGTACCTCCCACCCCTTGTGTGCAGCAACTGCAAGGAGCAAACGAATAGATTCGAGACGAGCTACAGGAGCAAATACCTCGTCAAAATCTATTCCTTGCCGTTGGACATAGCCTTTTGCCACCAGTCGAGCCTTGTGCTTCACCACCTCACCATGCTCGTCCTTCTTCACCTTAAACACCCATTTGAGGCCAATGAGCTTGTGTCCTGCAGGAAGATCAACAAGTTGCCAAGTCTTGTTTTCTTCTATGGACTCCATCTCCTCGAGCATGGCCCGTCTCCAGCACGGGTGTTCCTCAGCATCGGCGAAGGACGTGGGCTCCTCCGCGGTAGTGAACATAAGCTCCCCCTCCTCCAAGCTTGGTGGGCGCTCAGCCCGACCAGGAGGGGTGAGGGTTTCGAGTATGTTGCGCATCGTGCGGAATCGTAGTTTCGCGCCGTCGTCGTGGTAGGCGTCGACGTTGCTGCCGACGTCCGTCGGCGGCGTGGCGAAGCGGATGGGCCGTGGAGGATTCTGGGGCGTGACGAAGGTGCTGGAATCTTCAAGTCCGGAATCCCCCGCTGCTGCTGACCTCCGTGCAGGACTGTCCCAGCCCTGATTTGCGCTGGACAGTCCCTATAGGGGCCCTTGGGGCGACGCTGCAGGTGCTGGACCCTCTCCAGCAGGTCTGGAGGCTGGTGTAGGAACTCCTAGGGTCTGTACAGACCCTTCTGTGCCCCTCCTGGGCACTGCAGGGGTGCTGTTCGGCCCCTCCAGACCCTGCAGCACCTCTCCGGGTGCTGAAACAGCAGGTCCAGCACCTGCTGGACCTAAGGAGTCGACGTGGAAGGTGGTGTAGTCCTCTTCTCCTGCTCCTTCTCCCCAGTCCCACTTGGCCGCCTCGTCGAATATCACGTCACGTGATATGTATGTACGCCCATCAGCCGGATTATACATCCGATATCCTTTCGTCCCTGCAGCATAGCCAAGAAAAATCATCGGAGTACTCCGGTCTTCCAACTTTTTCAGGTTGGGGCGCGTGTTCTTGACATGCCCCACACACCCAAAAGTTCGAAAATAATTGACGGCTGGTCGCTCTCCATGCCAAGCTTCATATGGCGTATTCCCGTCAAGGCCGCGGGTAGGGGATCGATTCAGGATATAGACAGCCGTGATAACTGCCTCACCCCAAAATATCCCGGGCATACCCTTCGCCTTCAACATGCTCCTCGCCATGTCGACCACCGTCTGGTTGCGCCGCTCCACAACCCCGTTTTGCTGCGGCGTATACGGGGCTATGAGCTGACGTTGTACTCCGTGCTGAGCGCAGTACTCGCCGAACTTCTGTGAGGTGAACTCCCCTCCGCGATCAGTACGGAGTAGCTTCAGCCTCCTCCCGGACTCTAATTCAGCTGTCGCCTTGAATTGCTGAATTAAGTCGGGCGCCTTGTCCTTGGTTGCTAGAAGATAGAGCCACATATAGCGGCTCATGTCATCCACAAGCAACAAGAACATCTTCTTGCCACCTGGAGTCGTCGGCGTGATAGGCCCGCAGATGTCGCCGTGGACAAGGTCGAGCGCGCCCTCCGCGCGCCGCCGAGCTTGCTTGGGGAAGCTGGAGCGCCTCTGCTTCCCGACCAAGCAAGCTTCGCACAATTGATCGACATGATCAATTTGCGGAAGCCCGAGCACCATCTCCTCTCGTGCCAACTTCCGAAGCGCCTGGAAGCCGACGTGTCCGTAGCGTTCGTGCCAACGCCACGCAACATCATCACGCCTCGCGGTTAGGCAAACCGGACGTGTGATGTTGAGCCTGATGGAGTACAGGTTGCTGTCGTCGCGCTGAACTCGTGTGAGGAGACGCTGCTGCTCATCCCGTATGTGCATCACTCCTCCTTGCACCGTGATGCTGTAGCCATCCTCATCCAGCTGGCCGACGCTGATGAGGTTGGTGGTGAGGCGTGGGATGAGGTAGACGTCGGTGAGCCTCCTGTGCTCACTCGTCTTGGTGGCGAATAGGACCGTACCCTTCCCCTGGATACGCACGACGGAATTATCGCCGAACTTGATGGTTCCGACGACGTTTTCGTCAAGCTCGGAGAAGACGGCGCGCGAACCAGTCATGTGGTTGGTCGCGCCCGTGTCGAGATACCAACGAGTGTCATCAAAGTCATCGTCGTTGCTGCGGTGAGCGAAGACACGTCCTTCCACTATCTCCAGTGGGTGCATAGGACGTTCCTGTACAGGCTCCTCCTGTACTGAGGCCACCCTTGTCATAAACAAGGCGCCCTCCTCCTCCGCCTTTGCCACGAAAGCCTGCTGCTGCGGCTCCTACTTAGGCTTCGACCGACACTCCCTGGCCCAGTGGCCCTTCTTCTCGCACTTCCTGCACTGGTCCCGCGGAATATCCTTTCCGGAACCTCCCTTCTTGCCTCCGTTCTTCTTGGACGGGCCCTTTCGGCCGCCCCTCTTAGAAGAACCCGCGGACTGGGTTGACCGCTCCTCCTTCTGCTGTGCCTCCCACTCCTCCCGAGTGAGGTACAGCTGGCCTTGTGTACTCCTCCCTTCCGCTGCGTCGAGTCGAAAGCGTTCTCAGCCGCCCTGAGACGCCCCGTCACCTCCGACAAGGTGAGGGTCGACACGTCCATCAGTGTCGTGATCGCCACCACGATCTGTTGGAAGCGTTCTGGGACGCTTCGCAGGAGCTTCTCCACGGCCCTCTCTTCTTCTATCTCCTCCCCTAGCGACGCAAGCCGTGATAGCAATGCCGCTCAGGCGGAGGGAGAAGTCCTCCATACATTCGCCATCCTTGAAGACAACGTCTTCAAACTCCTTTCGGAGTTGCTGCGCCGTCGTCTTCTTCACGCGGTCGGCCCCGACCCGCATGATGGTGATCGTGTCCCATGCCTCCTTCGCCGTCCTCTTTTCTCCGATCGTTGTGATCATCTCCGGCGGGACAGCGCTGACCAAGATGTCAAGCGCCATCATATCTTCCTGCTCGCTCACGTTCCCCTCCTCCACTGCCTTCCAAAGCAGCCGTGCCTTCAGCTTGATCTTCATCATGACAGCCCACTCCGCGTAGTTGGTCTTGGTGAGCACGGGGAACCCCGTCCCGGTGTTCACCTCACGAGCTGCCGGTGAGGGCGCCCCATGGCTGATGGCACTGCCGCTGCTTGTAGGTGTAGACGACATCTTGTAGATTTCAGCCTAGGGTTGAAACCTGCTCTGATACCACGAATGTTGCAATTCCGGCGCTGAAACTGTCTCTGTTCTTGCTGAATAAACCGATCTGCCCTAGCAGATCGATCTGTCTTCCCTGAAGACAGACCAGAAAAATTCTTCAGCCAACAACAGAGAAATAACAGCAAGGAGAAGAACAGTTCTGGTGCAGAAAAACTGAGCAGATTGATTCTGTTCTTGGGAGAACAGATCAGGGGAGAGATCATGTGGTGCCCGATCTGTTCTGGTGTTGAAGAGACGCAGAACAGAGGGGGAAACAGGGGCGACGGCTGGTTCTAGCCCCTGGTGGCGGCTAGGGCTGCAGAGGGAGGCGACGGCTAGGGCAGGAGCTGGGCGGCGGCTAGGGCAGAGGCTAGGCCGGCGGCTAAGGCAGGAGGGAGAGAGGCGGCTAAGGTTAGAAAAGTGGAGGAAAATTTTCTGTATTGATCTCTCACAATTTGGGGTGTTTTTGGCTTGTATATATAGCCCCCCCCTCTTACAAGAGTCCTAATATGTTACAAAGGATCTTTTAATCTATCTCTAAGAAGATTAAACTCAAATTCCTTCTAGAAAGGGGGCCCGACTTGGGCCAGGGCTGACCAGCCCACTTGGCCCAGTTCTGGCCGCCCTGGGCCAGGGGCAGATCAGCCCACAGCCCCCTCCCCAGGGGCGAGCTCCGAAGGCGCCACGTGTCCAGCAGGGCCGGGCCTCCCCTCTCCTCAGAGGCGAGCCCCGGGCCTGCCACGTGGCTAGCAGAGCCGGACCTCACCCCCTCCGCAGGGGTGAGCTCCGAAGGCGCCACGTGTCCAGCGGGGCCGGGCCTCCCCTCTCCTCAGAGGCGAGCCCCGAGCCTGCCACGTGGCCAACAGAGTCGGACCTCACCCCCTCCGTAGGGGTGAGCTCCAAAGGCGCCACGTGTCCAGCGGGCCGAGCCTCCCCTCTCCTTAGAGGCGAGCCCTGGGCCTGCCATGTGGCCAACAGTGCCGGACCTCACCCCCTCCGCAGGGGTGAGCTTCGAAGGCGCCACGAGCCGTGCTGCCCACCCCGGCTCGGTAGGCAGCTGGAGTAAAGGCACACCATGCCTTGTCCGATCAAGACATTCAAGACCCGCACCTTCCCAAGACGCGGCGCACGCCCATGTCAGGTGGCACTGTGTCCAGTCGCGTCACAGTTAAAGACAGGCACGCCATGTCAGAAGCTGTTGACCAATAAATACAGCGACAAGACATTTCCTGCCGTCCCTGCCATCATCAACCACTACGCCTAGCTTGCGGCACGGGCAGGACGGCAGGATGACGACTAAGAAGCCATTGCCAGAGACAACTACCAGCATTCACTGTAAGATATGGTAGATGGCAGGAAATCTCCCCGGGGCCACCTGTCGGGCCCCGGGGCCCACCTTGTAAGCCGCCTGAGCCTTCAAGTATAAAAGACTCGGGTTGGCAACGTTGCAAAGGGTTCGCGGGTTCGCAAGTCCGTGAATTCGGCAGTAGGCAACTCGGTTCATCCAGATCACCGAGCTTAGAACTCCGGTTCTAAGCTCCGAGCAATACAACTCCCGTGGACGTAGGGTGTTATCCTCCGGCGGCCCGAACCACGTAAAAATCCTGGTGTCAATCCTCTCACAACCAACGTGACCTCCCGAGAGAACTAGCCCCTCCGAAAAAGAACCTCCACGGGTTGCTCCTGAAGCAGGCCCGGGGGAAGTGTCGACGGCACACTTCGACATTTGGCACGCCAGGAAGGGGGCTTTTTTCTCTCGAGACAGGTCTGCGCCAACGAAGATGACCAACCTTCCTTCAGCGGCTAGCTCTTCGCGCCCTCATTCCCGACGAACGATGACCAGTGAGGGTCATGTCTCGACACGCTCAGGGAGGAGTGTGTCGGGACAGGTTGGGAGCCCGCGTCAGACTCCAACATCGCGGACTCCTACAATCTCAAGATCTGCACGGCGTAGAGTGCACTCAAGCAAGTGCACTAGCTGCCGCACAAGCGCTCCTGCACAATCCGCCTGCTGTGGACGCTCCCCAGGGTGCCGTCCAGCAGTGGATTCGCGACGTCGACCACCTCGTCGCTACTGCCTTCAACCCTCCGCTGCGATGGGGACGACGCCCCGGTCAACCAGATGTATCGCTGTCGCGCACACCAACGGTTGACATGCAGACGACAGATTCCCGTTCTACCAAACTCTCAACGGCGGACCTGAGGACAGAGCTGGAGCGACGTCGCTTGGGGGAAGATGGTCGCGTGACCATCGAGCGACAGCGGGAAAGGCATCACAACCACGAGGACGACTACAACATGTCGACTGCCTCGACTCAGCCTGGGCCTCAGACGTTCGCCATGCGACCTCTGGCCCAGGCGTACGCCACGCAGCATATGCAGCAGCCATATGCTTTGCAGTCGGCGCCCCCGGTATATGGTGCACCATTGCCCATGCCGGGGTACACCGTGCCAGCAACGGACCAAGGGTTCGCGGCACCCGGATCTGCAGCAGCAGGGACGGGGTGTGCGGCCCTGGCGCCACACCTCCGCTTCGCAGTGTGGTCACGCAAGTTCCGGCCACACCTGCCGGAGAAGTACGACGGAAGCGTCAACCCTGCAGAGTTCCTGCAGATCTACTCTACTGCCATGCTCGCGGCAAGAGGGGATGAGTCCATCATGGCCAACTACTTCTCGTCGCCTTGACCGGCCCGACACGGTCATGGCTCATGAACCTGCCCCAGGGATCCATAACTTTCTGGGGGGAGCTATGCCGACAATTCACGGCGAACTTCGGCAGCTTCTACACGCGTCCCGGCACGGAGCTGGACCTCCACGCTGTGCGACAGCAACCGGGGGAATCATTGCGCTCCTTCATCCAGCGATTCTCCTAGGTACGGAACACCACCCTCCACATCCAGAATGCATCAGTTGTGGTTGCATTTCGACAGGGTGTTAGGGACAAAAAGATGCTTGAGAAGTTGGCCACAGGGAGGTGCGAGACGTCTCGGAGCTCCTCAGTCTGGCGGACAAGTGCGCCAGAGCAGCAGAAGGGCGTAACTGGCACTCACAGCCAGCCTCCGAAGCAGGAGGGCAGCCCGGAGCTAGTGTTGCGCCCCAAGGGCGAGCTGGACTTCCTACCACGTCATGCAGTCAAGAGCCAAGCACTGGCTGACTTCGTGGCCGAGTGGACGCCATCACCAAGCAACCCAGGGGGCCCTGAAGGTGGAGAACCGGAGCCCCGGGCACCGGTCTTCACCGAGCCTCACTGGACGCTCTACTTCGACGGCTCCTCGCGGAAGCAGGGGGCCGGAGCTGGCACACTGCTCCTCACGCCGACGGTGGAGCAGTCCAAGTACATGGTGCGCCTCAACTTCAAGGCAACCAACAACATGGCCTTGGACCTGTGCCATGTACCACGCGCCGACAACACCATCGCCGACGACCTGTCAACGAAGGCCTCCACCGGAGCCCCGATGCCCGAAGGAGCCTTCGAAAGGACGTTGGCGCGACCCACAGCCCGACATGCCGAACCGGGCGAAGGGGGCGAGACCAGCACCTCGAAGCTGGCGGTCCCGGCGGCCCTGCAGCCATGGTGCCCACCAAGGATTGTATGCGCCACTGGGGACTCCGTGCTACCCAACGCCCAAGATCCAGAAGCTCAAGTAAGCCATGATGCATGGATCACGGAGGTCCGGGACTACTTGAAAGACAACATCCTTCCTGATGAACATGCATCCGCTGAACGGATTATGCGGATGGCTAAGAGATACATGCTGGTAGAAGAGGATCTCTACCGGCGTGGCGCCAACGGCATCCTATTGCGGTGCATAACCCAGGAGGAAGTCTGCGACCTGCTCGCAGAAATCCACGGAGGCGAGTGCGGGAAACGCGCATCTTCCCGCACGCTGGTCGGTAAAGCCTTCCGACATGGCTTCTACTGGCCGACAGCCCTCCTGGACGCCGTCAAGCTGGTTAAGAGATGCAAGGCGTGCCAGTTCCATGCCAAGCAGATCCACGCACCGGCGCAGACGCTGTAGATGATCCCGCACTCGTGGCCGTTCACGGTATGGGGGTTGGACATCTTGGGGCCCTTCCCCAGAGCCGTCAGGGGATACCGGTTCCTCTACGTCGGGGGCCAATCGGACATCCCAGAGCCGGGCCACGGGAAACACCCTTCTTCATGGTATGCGGCGCCGAAGCCGTGTTTCCCCCGGAGATCACCATGGGGTCCCCCCGTGTCCGAGCGTACGACGAAGCCACGCAGGACCAGCTCCTGCGTGAGGACATCGGCTTCGTCGACAAGGCAAGATGGCAAGCAACGCTCTGAAACGCACGGTACCGGCAGGCGCTCCGACGCTACCACCTGAGGTCTGTGCATGGGAGCTCAAGGAAGGCGACCTTGTGCTACGGCGCATACTTTCTCGAGAGGCGGCCAACAAAGTCCCCCCCAGCTGGGAAGGTCCCTTCCGAATCACGAAAGTTTGCCGCCCCGGATGCGTGCGCCTTGCTTCCGTAAGTTCTACCCTTAGAGCAGTGGTAGGACAGGTTTATTCTTTCTGTAACAGATCCCATAGAGCCCAGGAGCAGCGCTCGGAGCAACTAAGCCCCAGGGGTCGTCTAGGACTACGTCCGGCTTAGCCTGGTCCTGTACCCTAAGCGCGTAGGCCCTGCCCTCCTTCACAATGCGGCGGGTCGTTGCCTCCATGTACGGCTTGTTTTTCTCCTATGGACTTATATGAATGAAAAGAACGCTGTCCTACCACGCTTACTTATGTGTTCATTTAAATTACGCATTAATTTTTATGATCACCTTCCCATGTTCAAGACAGTGTACGTCCATCGTATACTCGGCTCTCCTTTCCCACTCTCATGCCTAGTCGGCATTTGCCATCCTGCGAAGGCTGTTGTGCTTAAGGTACCTGCCAAAGGCCCGGGAGCCTCTCGGACCTCCCCCTGTCAGGGTACTGTGACGCCAGTTGGTCTCCTCCAGGAAAAGACCTACGCCGCAGCGGGAGGTCCAGGGTGCGCAGCCTGCTTTGCCTGGTCCTGCACCCAAAGCGTGCGCACTCTGCCTCCCTAGTACTACGATCTAAGTATTAGGGGCCGGACGGTTACACCCTGACTAAGGAGGGAGCCGGACCTTCGGTACTGAGTACACTGAATTACCCAAGCCCCGTATACCGGCCCAGGACTGTAAACCAAATAAGACTAAGAGACAGGGAAGGGAGGACCTCTGAGCAGAATTACCGTTTCCCTACTCGTGTGCAGGAGTGCTGGACCTCGCTCCCTCCGCAGGGGTGAGCTCCGAAGGCGCCACGTGTCCAGCGGGGCCGGGCCTCCCCTCTCCTCAGAGGTGAGCCCTGGACCTGCCACGTGGTCAGCAGTGCCGGACCTCACCCCCTCGCAGGGGTGAGCTCCGAAGGCGCCACGTGTCCAGCGGGGCCGGGTCTCCCCTCTCCTCAGAGGCGAGCCCCGGGCCTGCCACGTGGTTAGCAGTACCGGACCTCGCCCCCTCCGCAGGGATGAGCTCCGAAGGCGCCATGTGACCAGCAGGGTCGGGCCTACCCTCTCCTCAGAGGCGAGCCCCGGACCTGCCACGTGGCCAGCAATACCGGACCTCACCCCCTCCGCAGGGGTGAGCTCCGAAGGCGCCACGTGTCCAGCGGGGCCGGGCCTCCCCTCTCCTCTGAGGCGAGCCTCGGATCTGCCACGTGTTCAACACTGCCAGACCTCACCCCCTCCGCAGGGGTGAGCTCCGAAGGCGCCACGTGTCCAGCCGGGCCGGGCTTCCCCTCTCCTCAGAGGCGAGCCCCGGGCCTGCCACGTGGCCAGCAGTGCCGGACCTCACCCCCTCCGTAGGGGTGAGCTCCGAAGGTGCCACGTGTCCAGCGGGGTCGGCCTCCCCTCTCCTCAGAGGCGAGCCCCGGGCCTGCCACGTGGTCAGCAGTGCCGGACCTCACCCCCTCCGCAGGGGTGAGCTTCAAAGGCGCCACGTACCTAGCGGGGCCGTGCCTCCCCTCTCCTCAGAGGCGAGCCCCGGGCCTGCCACGTGGCCAGTGTTGCAACTCCGGTCCTGTTTCCTGCTGAAACAGCGTCTGATTTTGCTTTATAATCAGATCTGAACTAGGAGAACAATCTGCCCTCCAAGGAGACAGACCAGAATTAATCTACAGCAAGAACAGGGGCTAGAACAGAAGAAAAACAGAAGCTTCTGGTTCTGTCCTGGACAGAACAGAAGCAGGGAGAGGGATACTTCTGATCTGGGCGATCAGGACAGGGAGAGAGGAGAGCTGCCGGCCTGTTCCTGAGCTGTGGAGGCGCTGAACAGGGAGATCAAGGGGGCGGCAGCAGCTAGGGTTTAGCCTCCTGGTGGTGGCGGCTGGAGAGAGGGAGGCGCCGACCTGGATGAAAGAGGGGGACGGCGGCTGCAAAGGGGGGAGAGAGAGGCGGCTAGGGCAGAAAACTGGAGGAACTTTTTTTTCAACTCTCTCACAATTTGGTGTGTTTTTGGCTTGTATATATAGCCCCCCTTACAAGAGTCCTAATCTATTACAAAAGGATCTTTTAGTCTATCTCTAAGAAGATTAAACTTAGATTCCTTCTAGAAAGGGGGCCTGGTCTGGGCCATGGCTGACCAGCCCACTTGGCCCAGTTCTGGCCGCCCTGGGCCAGGGGCAGATCAGCCCACATTCTCCTCCTGATCCTGACACTAGCCCACGTCTAGGATTCCGATCCTTCTCCTCATCTCCACGAACTTCTGTCTTCCAAGAGCCTTGGTCAAGATGTCCGCCATCTGGTCTTGAGTGGAGATTTGCTCAAGCACAATAGTACCGCTGTCCACACACTCCCGTATGTAGTGGTACTTGACGTCGATGTGTTTGCTCCTGTCATGGTGTACCAGGTTCTTGCTCAAGTCTATAGCTGACTTGTTATCAACCCGCAGCACCGGCGCTTTCGATTTTTCAGCTAAGCCCTCCATCAGCCGTGCCATCCATACACCTTGACATGCCCCTTGAGCTGCTGCGATATATTCTGCTTCACATGAGGACAAGGCCACTACCTTATGCTTGCAGGACTGCCATGAAACGGGGCTGTTTCCAAGACAAAACAACACCCCGCTTGTGCTCTTGCGGTCCTCCACGTCTCCTGCATAGTCACTATCCGAGTACCCAATAAGCTCCATGTCTCCTCCTCTTGCATAGAAGACTCCATAGTCAATTGTACCCGCTATGTAGCGTACAATGCGTTTGACTACAGCAAAATGATCCTCCTTGGGCTCCTCCAGAAACCGACTCACGTACCCGACCGAGTAGGCAAGATCAAGACGCATGTTCACCAAGTATCGCAGCCCTCCAACCAAGCTCCTATAGTCCGTTGCATGCACCAACAGGCTATCACTTGTTTTGCAAAGTTTGAGGCCTTGCTCCATGGGGAATGCATAGGGATTGCATCCTTCCAGGCCAGCTTTAGAGACAAGTTTGGAAGCGTAGGCCGCCTGCCCAACGCTTATCCCTACATCAGTTTGCCGCACCTCTAGGCCAAGATAATATGATAAGAGACCCACGTCGCTCATCTTGAACCTCTTCATCATCTCCCCCTTGAACATCTTGAGGTCGCCTCCCCCTGTGATCACAAGATCGTCGACGTACACGCCAACGATGAGCTTCTCATCTTTAGCTCCACGGAAATAGATCTCGTACTCTTCTGGAAACCAAGCGATAGCAAGCTATCGTTGAGCTTGGCATTCCAGACCCTGGGCGCCTAACGAAGTCCATATAAAGCTTTCTTGAGCCGATACACCTCGTGTTCGGCTCCGTCGATGATGAAGCCAGCGGGTTGGGAGACGTACACCTCCTCCATCAAGTCGCCGTTCAGGAAGGCGCTCTTCACGTCCATGTGGTGTACCTCACACCCCTTGTGTGCAACAACTACAAGGAGCAAGCGAACAGATTCGAGACGAGCTACAGGAGCAAATACCTCGTCAAAATCTATTCTTTGCCGTTGGACATAGCCTTTTGCCACCAATCGAGCCTTGTGCTTCACCACCTCCCCATGCTCGTCCTTCTTCACCTTAAACACCCATTTGAGGCCAATGGGCTTGTGTCCTGCAGGAAGATCAACAAGTTGCCAAGTCTTGTTTTCTTCTATGGACTCCATCTCCTCGAGCATGGCCCGTCTCCAGCACGGGTGTTCCTCAGCATCGGCGAAGGACGTGGGCTCCTCCGCGGTGGTGAACATAAACTCCCCCTCCTCCAAGCTTGGTGGGCGCTTAGCCCGACCAGGAGGGGTGAGAGTTCCGAGTATGTTGCGCATCGTGCGGAATCGTAGTTTCGCGCCGTCGTCGTAGTAGGCGTCGACAACATTGCTGCCGGGGTCCGACAGCGGTGAGGCGAAGCAGATGGGCCGTGGAGGATTTCGGGGCGTGACGAAGGTGCTGGAATCTTCAAGTCTGGAACCCCCCACTGCTGCTGACTCCCGTGCAGGACTGTCCCAGCCCTGATTTGCGCTGGGCAGCCCCTGCAGGGGCCCTTGGGGCGATGCTGCAGGTGCTGGACTCTCTCCAACAGGTCTGGAGGCTGGCGCAAGAACTCCTAGGGTCTGTACAGACCCTTCTGTGCCCCTCCTGGGCACTGCTGGTGTACAGAACATCCGGATGCTCGTCTCGGTTGCCCTCAGCACCGACTCCACCTCGTATGCCAGGTGGCGTCACCTCTTTCTCCTCACATTGAGGCGTTTTCGCCTTGACGATCACATCCTCCGGGACGACTCCCCGTTGGACGATTCCTGGATTAGCATGGACAATTTGGTCCTTACTTGGATCCTCGGTTCCCTCTCTGAGGAGCTGCGGGATATTGTCGGGTAGCGTGGTGGTTGCACTGCTCGTCAGGTGTGGCTCATCCTCGAGCAGCGCTTCCAGGGGAACCTCGCGACTCGAGCTCTTCACATCCGGGCGTGGTTCGGTGCTGCTGTCTAGGGGGACCTGTCGGTCTCCGCCTACTGTCGGGAGATGAAGGGTATGGCAGATGCTCTTCACGATCTTGGTGACCACGTTCCAGAGACTTCTCTCGTTCTTCAGGTCCTGCAGGGCCTGAACGAGCGTTACTCCCACCTACGGACTGTGATTCTTCGCGAGGAGCCGCTTCCGACCTTTGAGAAGGTCTGGTCTGATCTCGAGCTCAAGGAGATCACTTCTGGAGGTCCTGTCGTCTCCTCGACTGCCACCGCTTTCTACGGCTCTGGGCAGCCCTACCGACCTCCCCCACCTGCTGCTCCTTCAGGGGGACGGCCGCCGCGTGCGCCTACCACTCCAGGGGCCTCTGCCAGCCCTGGCAGTGGTAATCGTCGTCGGGGTGGTCGTAAGCGCGGTGGACGTGGAGGTTTTACGGGAGGAGGTGGTACTAATGTCGGTGCTGGCACCGGTCAAGGTGGTGGTGCAGGTGCTCTGCCACCGTGGCCCACTCCCTATAACCCGTGGACCGGCCAGATCTCCATGTGGCCCGGGCCGTCTCCGGGTCTCCCGCCAGCTCGACCTTCGCGACCTCAGGCGGCCTACGTGGCCACTCCTACCCACGGCGGGGCTGGCTACTCACCTGGCGAACAGTGGACTCCGACCTCTGGTGGACCGTCCACCCACTAGGGCTCGCGTGCTGAGTCCTCGTCGCCGCATACCACTCCTGACGGGTGGGACCGTCAGTCGTTGGCTTCCTCCTTCAGCACGATGACTCTCACTCCACTCGGTCCTGTTTGGGTTGCTGATTCCGGCGCATCGTACCACACTACTCCTGATGCTGGTATACTCTCTTCTACCCACCCTTCCCACCCTTCTCATCCTTCATCTATCGTTGTTGGGAATGGGTCTGTTCTTCCTATCACCTCAGTAGGTGACTTAGGTTCTTCGAGTTCTTTCCAGCTTAGAGATGTTCTCGTTGCTCCTGGCATTATTCAAAATCTTCTTTCTGTTCGTCGATTTACCAATGACAACCATGTTTCTATTGAGTTTGATCCTTTTGGTTTATCTGTGAAGGATCTTACTATCTGACGTCCTCTTAACCGCTGTGAGAGTTCGGGGCCCTTGTACACGTTTCGTCTTCCTGCTTCTGCTTCAACTTCGTCTTTTGCCCTGGCTACAACATCTTCTTCCACGACTTGACATCGTCGGCTCGACCACCCTAGTGTTGATGTCTTGTCTAAGTTGTCTAGTAGTTCAGTGATTTCGTGTACTAGGGGCACTCATGAGTCTGTGTGTCATGGTTGTCAGATTGGTCGCCATGTTCGGCTTCCATTCCCGCATTCTGTTACTCATGTTGAGCGACCTTTTGATCTGATTCACTGTGATCTTTGGACTTATCCTATTGTCAGTGTTTCGGGTTATAAATATTACTTGATGATCCTCGATGATTTCTCACACTATTTGTGGACTTTTCCTTTGCGACAGAAGTCTGATACGTTTGTCACTCTTTCTCACTTCTTCGCTTGGGTGTCCACTCAGTTTTGGTGTATTATTCAAGCCATCCAGTGCGATAACGGGCGTGAGTTCGATAACTCTGCGTTCCGTGACTTTCTTCTCTCTCGCGATGTTCAGTTGCACATGTCTTGCCCGTACACTTCCCCTCAGAACGGCAAGGTGGAACGCATGATTCGTACCACTAACAATGTCATGCGTGCCGTGATGTTTCAGGCCTCCATTCTTGCTTGGTACTGGGCGGAGGCTCTTCACACCGCCACTTTCCTCATTAATCGCCTTCCTACTAAGGCGATTAGTGCCCCCACCCCTCACTTTGCTCTTTTCGGCACCACTCCTCTCTACGACCACCTTCGAGTCTTCAGGTGCGCATGCTACCCTAACCTATCCGCCACGGCTCCTCATAAGCTTGCACCTCGTTCGACTCGATGTGTTTTCCTCGGGTACTCCCCTGATCATAAGGGGTACCGGTGCCTTGACCTTGCTACCCGTCGTATCTTGGTCTCCCGACACGTCGTCTTCGACGAGTCTTCCTTTCCCTTTTCCACTTCGTCCTCTGACTCTGTCACTGAGTTGGATTTTCTTTTTTCTACTGACCCCGAGGCCGCTCCTATCCAACGACCTTGGTCTTTACCCTCTGCAGGTTATTCACCCGCTGCGCCCCGCGCAGCCCCGACGTCGCCCGCTGCGCCACGCGCGGCCCTGGCGCCCCTGGCGTCTCCCGCTACGCCACGTGCGGCCCCGGCGCCTCCGGCGTCTCCCGCTGCGCCACGCGCGGCCCCAGCGTCCCCGCCGTCGCCTGCTGCGCCACGCGTGGCCCTGGCATCCCTGACGCCGCCCGCTGCGCCACGCACGGCCCCGACGTCCCCGACGTCGCCCGTTGCGCCACGCGCGGCCCCGGCGTCCCCGACGTCGCCCGCTGCGCCACGCGCGGCCCCGGCGTCCCCGACGTCGCCCGCTGCGCCACGCGCGGCCCCGGCGTCCCCGACGTCGACTGCTGCGCCCCGTGCGGCCTCGGCATCGCGGTATGCTGACCCCACTCTTGTCTATCAGCGAAGGCCCCGGCGTCCCCGACGTCGCCCGCTGCGCCAGGCGTGTCCCCGGCGTCCCCGACGTTGACTGCTGCGCCCCGTGCGGCCTCGGCGTCGCGGTACGCTGACCCCACTCTTGTCTATCAGCGAAGAGTGCGGGTTGGTGCACCCACCTCTTCCCGCCCCGAGTCTCTGGTGTACCACCCCCCACTGCTCCATCGGGATCCCAGTCACGTCCACCCGATGGTGACCCGACGGACGGCTGGGGTTCTCCGTCCGGTGGAGCGGTTTTCTGGGGTTGTCCTCTCCTCGACGACCTCCCCACCGCCTGCCTCTTCACCCATCTCGCCTATCCCCTCTTCTGTCCGTAGTGCCCTCGCCAATCCCAACCAACGTCGGGCTATGGAAGAAGAGTATGCGGCCCTGCTTGCCAACCAGACCTGGGACTTGGTTCCCCGTCCTGGTCGTGGCAATGTTGTCACAGGCAAGTGGGTATTCACATATAAGCGGAAGGCGGATGGGTCCTTGGAGAGGTACAAGGCTCGGTGGGTCCTTCGGGGCTTCACTCAACGCCCTGGTGTCGACTACGATGAGACCTTCAGTCCGGTGGTGAAGCCGTCGACGGTTCGGACCGTTCTGTCGTTGGCTCTCTCGCGTTTTTGGCCTGTCCACCAGTTGGACGTCAAGAACGCCTTCCTCCACGGCACGCTGACGGAGACGGTGTACTGCAGTCAGCCGACATGGTTCGTTGATTCAGCTCATCCAGACATGGTCTGCTGGCTGAACAAGTCTCTGTACGGCTTGAAGCAGGCGCCTCGGGTTTGGTACAGCCGGTTCGCCTCCTTCCTGGCCTCGCTCGGTTTTGTCAAGGCTAAGTCGGACACCTCGCTCTTCGTCTACGGCCGTGAGAGGGACACTGTGTATATCCTCCTGTACGTCGATGACATCGTCCTCACGGCGTCTAGCCCGACGCACCTTCAGCGCACGATCTCTGCCCTGCAGCGGGAGTTCGCGATGAAGGACTTGGGCCAACTTCACCACTTCCTGGGCATGATGGTCGAGCACCGATCGGGCGGCCTGTTTATTCACCAGCGACTGTACTGCTTGGACATCCTCCGGCGAGCAAGCATGGCTGCTTGCAAGCCGTGCTCTACTCCGGTGGACACCCAGGCGAAGGTCTCCTCCGCCGGCGGCGCTCCTGTTGCTGACCTCAATATTTACAGAAGTCTTGCAGGTGCCCTCCGGTACCTCATCTTCACTAGGCCGGATATCTCCTATTCAGTTCAGCAGGTGTGCCTCCACATGCATGGTCCACGGGAGCCGCATTTCACTGCTGTGAAGCGGATACTTCGGTACCTGCGCGGCACCCTCGACTACGGCCTCCTTTGAGGTGACTCGGCTTCTGAGCTGGTCGTCTACACCGACGCTGACTGGGCGGGCTGCCCGGACACCCGTCGGTCCACCTCTGGCTACGCCGTCTTCCTGGGTGGCAACCTCGTCTCCTGGTCCTCAAAGCGGCAGCCCGTGGTGTCACACTCGAGCGCTGAGGCAGAGTACCGCGCCTAGCCAACGACGTGGCTGAGACTTCCTGGCTCTAGTAGCTGCTTCAGGAGTTCCACTCTCCCGTCGCCCGGAGCACGTTGGTCTACTGCGACAACATCAGTGCCGTCTACCTCTCCACCAACCCTGTCCAGCATCAGCGCACGAAGCATGTGGAGATTGGTCTTCACTTTGTTCGTGAGCGGGTTGCCCGTGGCGAGGTCCGTGTCCACGTCCCGACGACGTCGCAGTTCCCCGACATCTTCACGAAGGGTCTCCCTTTGTCGTTGTTCTCTGAGTTTCAGTCCAGCCTCAACATCTGCCGTGGCTAGATGTTAGGACTGGGGGGGTTAGAATGTGTATATGTGAAGTGTGGGGCCATATGTACTCTGCATATTGTATTGGAAACGCTAATTGAAAATAACCCTTCCGATTGAAGCCAATGGGGGGAGAGGGGGGGGCAGGCTCACTGACCTGCGCCTGGGGAAGAAGTGCCCGTGGGAGGCTGAGCGCCGGCAGATCAGTGCTGCGGGAGCACGCAGGGAGCTGGCAGCTCCGCGGCGGAGGGTCGGAGGCCGAGCGCCGGCGGATCCGCCGCTGCGGGAGCACGCAGGGAGCCGCCTGGGGGTGGGGGGCGGGGGGGAGGGGGGACCATAGTTTTCCATATTTTTGGTTTAATGCCATGACTGGCTCACAACTTCTTATCTCAGTGCCCAACGTGTCATATATGCATTTTCTACCAAATGTTTCCAGATTCCACATTCGTGTCTTTCATTTACCTTAGTTTTTTGGCACACCACGCTTTTCTGAGTGTAGCCTTTGCAAAATTAAGCGCCGCGAACATAACACATATCTGATACTGTTGGTTTGACTGTAGTGCAGGCTGCAAGGACCTTTTTGTCTCCTAGTAGTGGCAGTCAAGATACAAAGGGGGTTGGACTTAACGATACTCGTGCCAGCTTTGTACGCCACTACCTGAACAAAGCAATTTCTCTTCTAGGTTACAACATCCTAGACGGTGAGTACCTTTCTGTCTCCTCTAAGTTCACTTTGCTGGGATGTACTTGTTTCTGGTTTGCTATTGAAGACGCTTCTTTGCATCCATCTAATAGCATGGCATGTTCTGGAGTTATTTTTATTGAAAAGAAACGTAAAATGAAAATGTATACTATTTTTTATTATCATCAGTTTGTAATTCTATCAAGATCTATTTTTAGGTACTGATGCAGATTCGTTTGATCTGGAGACACTGGAAGAACCTTTCTTCTCAAAAAAATTTACTGTTCTCATTGATGTTCTTTCAAGATATAGGTAAGGGTATGCTGCTATCATTTTCAGAAATACATTTTTGATTTTCAAGCAATATACTATACTTAAAGTGTAAGCTACAACGCCGCGAGGTGCTTGAGTTTGATCTGTGCTACTATATTCTATGAAAGCTAGACATTTCTAGGAAATTTCAGCACACCCATAATTGTTGCTTACTATTTCTTAGAAATCCTAAACCCACAAACCAATCTGAAGCCCAAACAATTACACTTCTATTAATTGAAACCAATTTCACGGGTTTGAGTCCTAGAAACAGTCTCTTGCAGAAATGCAGGGAATGACTGTGTACAAATGACCCAAAGGGGTCAGACCCTTCCCTGGACCCTGCGCAAGCAGCCAAGGGGGAGCTACGTGCACCGGGCTGCCTTTTTTTATAACTATTTCTGCCTCTGTTTCTTTTGTCATCATCCTGCTAATTTTTTCCTTTTGTTTTGTTCAACAAACAGGCTGGAGGAAAATATGAAGTGCATTGTTTTTGTGAAAAGAATCATTGTGGCAAGAGTAATAGCACACATTCTCCAGAATTTGAAGTGCCTTGATTTTTGGAGATGTGAGTTCCTTGTGGGATGCCACTCAGGATTGAAGAACATGTCAAGGAACCGGATGGACTCTATCACTGAAAAGTTCTCTTCAGGCAAGGTATATATTCTGAAGTTGCCTCCTCAGATTTCTTATTATCTCTGACAATGCCAATTATATATATTTGTGCTTCTTTTACCACGTTTTTTAACTTCTTGCAGGTGAACCTTTTGGTTGCTACTAGTGTAGGTGAGGAGGGACTCGACATTCAGACATGCTGCCTTGTTGTGCGGTTTGATCTTCCAGAAACTGTTTCTAGCTTTATTCAGTCCCGGGGACGTGCTCGGATGACTAAATCTAAATATGTTTTTCTCCTAGAGAGGTCATCTTTCCCCTGCTATTATAATAATACTGTACTAGCCTACCTTCGTACTATTAAATATTGCTTGTATTTAGTTAATTTTAGTCCTAGACCTTGAAATTCTTCATTCTGAGTATACCAGGGGAAATCAGAGTCAGGAGAAGTTGCTTGATGATTATGTTGCTGGTGAAAGCTTTATGAATAAAGAGATTAACTTGAGAACTTCAGATGATTTGTTCGATTGCCTTGAAGAGAACATCTATCGGGTGAATGACACTGGTGCTTCCATAAGCACTGCTTGCAGTGTGTCCTTATTACATCGCTACTGCGACAACCTTCCTAGAGATATGTATGAAACGACAGTTTAATATTCAACCCAGTCTGTATGTTGTGATCCTTTACTAGACTACAATCAATTTGTTGCAGGTTTTTCATTCCTACCCCAGAATTCTTCTATATTGATGATGTTGAAGGAGTAGTCTGCAGACTAACTCTTCCACCGAACGCTGCTTTTCGTCAACTGAATGGTCAACCATGCCCATCGAAAGATGAAGCTAAAAGAGATGCATGCCTAAAAGCATGCATAAAACTTCATGAACTGGGTGCTTTGACGGATTTTCTTCTACCTGGCCTAGGTTCTAGAAAGATCAAGGTACCGTCAACAACAAATATTTCAGAAAGCAGAAAATCCGATGGTATGGTCTCTATTCATTGCTTAGAGAATATATGGGAAACATTAGCGATCAAGCTTAACTATTTTTTGTATGTTTCAGATGAAGATCTGAGAGAAGAGCTTCATGAGATGTTGATTCCTGCAGTTCTGAGACCTTCAAGATGCAAACTGGATTGTTCGTTAAACTTGCATTTCTACTACATAGAATTTATTCCCATTCCAGCAGATAGAAGATATCAGATGTTTGGTCTTTTTGTGATCAATTCTCTCCCAAAGGAAGCTGAAAAGTTGGATGTTGAATTGCATCTTGCTCGTGCAAGGATTGCGAGAGCAGGAATTAAATATATAGGAATGACTAAATTTAACAAAGAAGAGGCACTGTCTTCCTCATCTTTTCAAACGATAATGCAATCTTACATGAAATATTCTTTAACATGTGGCTATCTTTTACTTCATTTCTCAGATGATGCTCGCACACAATTTCCAAGAAATGTTTTTGAAGGTTCTCCTAGACAGATCCGAGTTCACTTCATCTTATGTTACATTAAAGAGTGACACTGCATTACAAATTAGTTCAACATTTTACCTGCTGCTCCCCATCAAGCAAAAATTCTATGGTGATAAATTTATGATTGACTGGCCAACAGTAAAGCGGTGTTTAGCATCACCTGTATTTCAACGTTCGATGAGTTTGTCTCCACGTGACACATATTTGCCAAAAGAGTCTTTGAAGCTTCTCGACGGAATGTACCATAAAGCAGATGTGACTGGCAGTTTGGTCTTCACTCCCCACAACCATCTGTTTTTCTTTGTTGATGTCATTCTAGATGAAATGAATGCTAAAAGTGAGTTCAACGGTGCAACCTATGAAGAACATTTTAAGGAAAGGTAGTAAACCGAATTATTTCTTACATGCCCTTTCTTAGCATTTTTTTACATTTTTTGAAGTAAATCAAAATATTCTTATCATGTCTCAGCACACCCGGACCCCACAATGTGTGGGAGCTTTCAGCATTGGTATGCCTTTTTCTTTATGTCTCAGCACAGCACCCACCAGAACAAAAATAACTACATCGTAAGAAGATTTTGAGTTGTGTATACAATTTTAGAACTACAAGTCATCCACTATGCAATATGATCCTCCGGGCAGCTAACTAGCTAAAAAAAAGGGCATTACCCAGTGCTGAAAGATCCCACACGTTGTGGGGTCTGGGGGAAGGCTGCCTAGAAATTCCAGCTGCATAAAGAAAATGTCAATTGATGTACCACTGTGAATTGAGGGGTGGGGAGGCCCTCCTGCTGCGCTAGGATGGCTGCGGAGAGGGTAGCATGGAGGAGAAGAGGTGGGGAAATCACGGTGGCTAGGGTTAGGGTTCGTAGCCACGGTGATCCAAGGAGAAAAAACAACCCAATGGGGTAATTCTTATTTTCCTGGATGAATTACAATGAGGGGAGGGGGTCGGTATTTATTGGGGTCCAGGACCCTTGGCCGCCGTCCCCTCCTAGACCGCGTGCCCCCTGGTCGGTTGGGACAGTCCCTAACTGACCAGGATCTTTATTTCCTAATTAAACTCACACTTTCCTAATTAAACTCACACTTCCTAACATATTTATTCTCTTCCTATTTTATAGCTAGACTTCCTTTTCTTCATTAGGCATGCGCCCCTCCTTGGGGTGCTGGCGCCTTTGTGGGCCCGACACGCATAATGCCAGCCCACGAAGGCATCCACAGCATGTACCCATATTTTTGGAATAGAGTTGTATTACTCAAAGGCACGATATCTACTTTTATCTTATACAAGTCATGTATCCTTCCACACCATTATAGTCTAGAGCTTGCACCTCCGAAAACAAATAATGCATCGGTTCAACTGGTTTATAATGTCATGCATATTGAAATCAGGTTCGGTATCAAACTATCCCATCCTGAACAGCCACTTCTGAAAGCTAAACAACTCTTCAATCTGCGTAATCTGCTTCATAACCGACAAGAGATCACAGGTCAGTTTGCTTTTAAGTAATGCCACTTTTGTTTCCTGATATCATAATTTTGTGATTGCTGTACTTTACTCAATTTCCCTGATTTGAATTGTCACTGATTTCTGTCTGCAATGTATACTCAAGCAAACTTGCTTTATATGTGTCCATGATTTCATTAATAACTCTGGAATTTATGGTGCGGTTTTCTTGGACCTGTGCATTTCCACCTCAGCATACATTTTATTTTGGAACTGAAAGAAAATGATTTTTCGTAATGTGTGTAACTGAAAGAAAATTCTCTCTTAGAGATACCATTTTTTACTACCAAATAAGCACCACAATATCAGAAGTTTTATATTGCTTGGAGGATATCAGCCATCAGGAGACACAACAGCAGCAACAAAACAAGCCTTTTAGTCCCAAGCAAGTTGGGGTAAGCTAGAGATGAAACCCAAAAGAACTAGCATGCAGAGTTGAACGAAAGAAAAGGAAAACATAAACAAAAGCAATAGGTAATATAACTTTATTGTAATGGTTGGTGGAAACCTATACATGGATTGCTAGTTTCCACATGCCTCTATTCATGGATAGCTCTTTGTTAATACTCCAAAAATCCAACGGTAATGGAAGTACAGCATAATATGACTTTATGTGGTACATATGGAAAATATCAAATCTCTCTTCTAACCAGGTCATTAGCACATAGGGACATTGCTTGAACACCAATACCTGAGGCTGTCATTGTTGAAGTATAGGTGAGCCCACCTTTCCCCATTAGCTTAGGCTGGTGGGTGCAACTAGTTTGTGCATAGTAGCTCAATATGGTATCAGGGTCAAAGGTCTTGAATTCAGATCCTGACGGGTGGGAAGTGGGATTTATCAAAGTAAGTTGCAGTTACTCCTATTCCACGTATGAGGCATGAGTGAGCCTCCACTGCATATGATTGAGTGTTGAAAGTGTATCGCCCATCTTTCCTCATTAGTTTAGGCTGGTGGGTGTAAAGTATCTTAGCTGTCATTGTAAATAGATCAACAGAAGAAACATGAAATGGAGCGTAGATAAACAAAACTATTGCAAAAGGGACAGCTAGAGGCACCTGAATGAATATAGTTTAGACTACCTGCTTCTGTGTTTTTTATCTCAAACATGCTAGAGAATTGTGTCATTTTCATTAAGAAAACTGTAGTTCTTTGATAGTTCTCATCTGGGTCTAATGTTTTTGACGCTGTTGTTTTCCTTTTGTATGCTTTTTTATTAATAAGAAACCGAGGGTCGTGAATTGGTGGAGCATTTTGTGGAGTTACCTCCAGAGCTGTGCTGTTTGAAGATAACTGGATTCTCAAAAGACATGGGTAGTTCTTTGTCCTTGCTACCATCTTTAATGTGTCGCTTGGAGAATTTGTTGGTGGCTATTGAATTGAAGGATGCCATGTTTTCTTCTTTTCCCGAGGCTTCTCAGATTAGCGCTCTGGGTGTAAGTCATATGATCATTTCTGCTGTTGATGACGAAATTTCTAACTTAATTTGCAATCTATGCTGCTAGTAATTGTGATTTATGATGAATTCATTTCAGATCCTTGAAGCATTGACTACTGAAAGGTGTTTGGAGAGGATGTCTTTGGAGCGATTTGAGGTTCTAGGTGATGCTTTCTTGAAGTATGTGGTTGGGCGCCACAACTTCATCTCATATGAAGGACTTGATGAAGGTCAGCTGACAAGCAGACGTTCTGCTGTAGTGAATAATTCAAATCTGTATGAGCTATCAATTAGAAGAAATTTGCAGGTGAGTTGATTCCATTAATAATCCCAGTATTATTTTCTTCTAGGTGTGCTATACTGTAGCAGTTATTTTCATCGTTTCTAGGTCTGTTTGACTGTACTCATCCTTGGGCTGCTAACAAGGTGGAAACACATGCACCAGATGCAAAGAGTTTAATTCTTGTATTTTTGTGCCTAACAACAATCTGCATAACTGCAATATCAATTTATTTTTTGTCTTTACTCTTTACTAGGATATGTACTCCTACTAGCTTAATAGTACTGTAATAGCATTGCTGTGTTCTGCATTATGTTGGTCCTGCCGATGCTGTTAAACATGTTTGGTCTTCTAACATGCAAAGTAAAAATCGTGACTACTGTGTTATGTCTTATGTGTATGAGGCTTTTAACTGCTGATGGCGATGCTGATTTCAGTTCACTATAATGTTTTCTATGACATTTTGCATTATAGGTATAAAAAATTCTTAATATCCTGTTGCAAACATTAGGTATACATACGCGATCAACAGTTTGAACCCACTCAATTCTTTGCTCCGGGAAGACCTTGTAAAGTCGTTTGCACTGCCGATACAGAAGAAAATTTGCACCAGAAGAATGTCAACCCAGATAAACGAGAAAACTGTAACTTGAGGTGTACGAAATCGCATCATTGGTTGCATAGGAAGACAATTGCGGATGTCGTTGAGTCACTTATTGGAGCATTTATTGTTGAGTGTGGATTTAAAGCAGCAATTGCATTCCTGCATTGGATCGGAATAAAAGTTGATTTCAAAGTTTCGGCTCTCTATAGAGTACTAGATGCCAGCTCCACCAATTTGTCTCTCATGAAATACGTCAATGTTGCTGAGCTTGAAGAATTGATAGGCTACAAGTTCAAGTATAAGGGTTTGCTTCTTCAAGCATTTGTACACCCTTCATTCAATCAGCATTCTGGAGGATGCTACCAGGTCTGCCCTCCTTTTTTCTTTTCCTTTCATTTTTGTCTCATCAAGACTGCTTAAGTCAGAGCGTGTCGGACCCTTCCCCATACCTTGCACAAGCGGGAGCTACATGCACCGGGCTGCCTTCTTTTTGTCTCATCGTTAGTGTACAATTTTGATAGTGATGAGTTTTCTGACTTGAATATGTTCTTTTCATTTCAAATCAGAGGATGGAGTTTCTTGGAGATGCTGTTTTGGAATATTTGATGACCTCATACCTCTACTCCACATACCCGGATCTAAAGCCTGGTCAAATAACAGATCTGAAATCATTAGCTGTCAATAATAATTCATTTGCTTATGTAGCAGTTAAGAAATCTATCCACAAGTATCTTATAAAGGATTCTAATCATCTTACAAAAGCAGTAAACAGATTTGAGAACTATGTTAATCTTTCCAATCCAGAGAAAGACTTGTTAGAAGAACCAGCATGTCCAAAGGTATCAATGCATTCCGTAATTTTCTTATTTTTTCTTTTGGCTGTAAAACCGATAATTAAACTTTCAATGGAGTCTGATGAGCCCTCTCTAAAAAAAGTATTTTGTCTTTGCTTCTTTTGTAACCCTTTTTTGGTGCTTTGAGTAGAAAGGCAGGGGCAAGAATTATTATTACTTTACAGGAGACAACCATGGTACATCGTTTGTCATCAGAAGCTTA
The DNA here is from genome assembly GCA_030760725.1 of Neostapfia colusana. Lineage (NCBI taxonomy): Eukaryota > Viridiplantae > Streptophyta > Magnoliopsida > Poales > Poaceae > Neostapfia > Neostapfia colusana. The sequence goes on from JASWHV010000017.1 coordinate 4,571,749, forward strand.
TATTCTTTTATGTTAACTATGTAGGTTCTTGGTGATATTGTTGAATCTTGTGTTGGTGCGGTTCTTTTAGATTCTGGCTTCAACCTGAACCATGTTTGGAAATTAATGCTTATGCTTCTAAAGCCAGTATTGAGCTTCTCTGACATGCACATCAATCCTATGAGAGAAATCCGAGAACTTTGTCAGTGTAATGGCTTTGAGTTGGGCCTTCCCAAACCTATAATGGCCGATGGAGAGTACCATGTCCAAGTAGAAGTTAATATAAACAGCAAGACGATAAGTTGTACCGCAGCAAACCGGAATTCGAAAGATGCTAGAAAGATGGCTGCACAAGAAACACTTTCTAAACTGAAGGTACATTTTGGCATCTTTATCTTTCCTTCTTTTTCATTCTTACGTGCAATCATGAAAATTTGGGTTATTCAGGTTGGCCTTAGATGCAGCACTTTATAAACGTTATTTGATAATGTGCTTGTGGCTAGGGGTGTTCTTCGGTGGCATGGCCAAACTGTTTATCAAACCGGTAGACTCCTGCAGACGTGCGAGCTACTGTTATTGTACAAATCGCTGTCATCCGTAGTACTACAGGGAGCTGCTGCTTTCTATCACAGTTTAATGAAATCTGCAGTGAACAGGCCTATTTGTGGCTATGTTTGACAATTTGTCACACAAATCGTGAATCTAAGTCTAATAGTTATATGGCCCTTTTGATGATAAACAGGATATTGTTTTGTAGTTATGTAACGAAATGGAAGTTGCATGTTTCTCTTGGGACCGAATTTCCAATACTCTTCATTCATCTTATTCCTTGAAAGGCATGCTAAAGCCAACTTGCTGCTGGTCTTTATTAATCCTTGTGTGTTCATGCAGAATTATGGGTACAGGCATAGAAGCAAGTCGCTGGAGGAAATTTTGCGTGCGGCTAGGAAAAAAGAATCAATACTGATCGGCTATGATGAAGTACCAATCAAAGTTGAGGTTGATATATCTGTAGACATGAATAATATGCAAATGACTGAAGAAATGGTTGCAAACATCTTTTCCCGAAATAGAGAAGTGTCTTTTACTGGTAGCTCTCAAACCTCCATTCAAAGTACAGGAGGTAATAAGGTTGACAAAAATGGTGCAGATAATGGAACGAAGAGTCAGATCAAGGCGGTTGTGCAGAATGGTTGTCTGTCCAGAGGGGCAACTGATAAAAGCAGTAAAAAGGAGTATCATGGTATATTTTTTTCTGTAAGCTTCAGAATTCTTTTCCTATAAATATGATCTCCATCTGAAAATTTGAATGAAGTTTATAAGGTGTCAACTACAAATTTCGCGAACCTGGTACATTTATTGTGGTATACATTTAGCTTACGAAATATGCTACAACACGGTTCTCTATATAAGAAGGGCAATTGCATACTTCATTTACTCCCTCTTAATTGAGGGGGGTAACTTTAGTGAACACTTAACCTAATTCATTGGCTCCACATTACTAAAGCACATAAAGTTGTACACTGTAGTTTGGCTGAGATGTTTTGCTAGATGTACAACTTATGTCATATTGTATGGCAAATATATTTGGAAGCTATATTTGTCGAGAACATGGAAACCACACTTTGATTTATTTTTGGAGGTGTTGTCTTGGTAGGTGATATGGTAGGCAAAACAGCAAGGTCGTTCCTTTATGAACTATGTGCTGCAAACTATTGGAAACCCCCCAAATTTGAGTTATGCAAAGACGAAGGACCGAGTCACCTTCGACAGTAAGTCCACCTTTTGCTGTTTTGCATTACAATTATGTCCTTGGATAGCGTGTTCAATTCTGTTTGTGATACGTTCTACTATATTATTAATAATGTTACCAGCGTACAGGGAATCGTACTTATCGCTTATCACTTAAAAGAACACTCTGAAAATACAATGTTTTGATTCATGTGGTTTTCTATATGTCAATTTGTATATAATGTAATAAACTTCAAAGTAAACAGAAATATTTTTATATAATATAATGCATTTCTATATGTGGTTTTTTATTCGTTGTATCTGTTTTTTAGCCATATGGCTTGTGTTTTTTTCCTCTCTATCTGAACATTAGTTTTGATGACTAACACATAGTAAATGTGTCATTCAACCCTAGTTTTGATGTTTTCTAGTCACCAAGATGATCCATTGTTCATACCTCCTTACATAATATTACTGTAATATGTGTCAGGTTCACTTGCAAGGTTATTGTTCAGATCATGGGAGCTTCAGCAACGCTTTTGGAGTGCTATAGCGATCCTAAGCTACAAAAGAAGGCTGCAGAGGAGCATGCGGCACAGGGGGCTCTCTGGTGTCTCAAGCATCTCGGTTACCTACCAAAAGATGAAAATCGTGTTTAAATAGAACCTCATATGCTTTTTGTCGGGGAACCACTTGTTAATGTAAACATGCGTTCTGTTCTTCAGACATGTATTGAGTAATGTGTAGGTCTTGCATCTCATATAAAAGGTAGGCCGAAGTCCAATTTACATCCTTGAATTATTGCCCATCGCATAGCTACTGTGTTTATCCAGATTACGTGCAACTTCACCATTATCATGTGATCGGTGATGTGCTTTGATGAATTGATAACATTGATAACGATGTCGGGAGCAATCTTTATAAGGTGTACACTTGCAACGTCAACGCAAGGAACGATATGGTCCTGGGACCTGAATCAACCAGAGCTAAGAATATGCAATACGAGTTAATAAACTTCCATAAAAGAACAAGCCTGTAATTTACCACGAAACGACGTTGATTCTCGCGCAAAAGAAGCAGGGGATACTCTATACAACGTTTTCAAATAACTAACGTGACAGAGTGCAGAAAACATTTTCATTTCACACCTTATTTTATAAAATTATTCTAAACAATTGTCATAGTACATAGCGGTAGCTTTAATATCCCGAGTATCCTAGTTGACAATGTTGACCCATTGATGAAACAACAGCACGGAAGCCCTTGACATGATTTGTTCTTAGACCACGGTAAGCAATACCGTGAATCATGGATAGTGTCCACGGGTACAAACGCTCAGAACAAGTCCAGTTTCACTCTTTTATCTTAGAGAAACTAGCAAGTACATTCGACCGTGAATTTGCTAGCTCTACAATTAGTTCAAGTGCTGCACCAAATAAATAAATCAATAAGACAAGGAAAAAACTGGTATACCCTTTTTTTCGTCAGAAAGAATTGAACCTGTTTCAAATGAAATTTGGGTGGTCCTTAGTTTTGGGGACACCAATCCTCCAAACACCGATAATGCTTTTGATCTTGCTCTTTGAACCTAAGCCATAAATTGCAGAAAGAATGATAAATTTCGGAGTCTATCTATCCAAAAAATGCACCTGTGTAACACCTCAGCTGCAGATAAAAAATCAACTAAAATTTTACCACTTTATTGCTAGTAAACTAACTTGTCAAACAAATCAAATACCGATTTCTGGACTGCTTGGTTCAGTTGCTAAAACCACCATTATTAACCAGAATTTTCCAAATCCTGAGAGCACTCGGTATATTGCAATACGTTATTAAAGTAACATTTAATTCTATATGATTGGTAAATCTTGAATACCAGACTGACCACTCAAGCACCTAAAACCTTTATTGACACTGGCCATAACTAGTGCTACATCTATGTTGTCTCTAAGAAATATATTTTTTCCTGAACAAACTAGCAGGGGAGATTTTTTATACTAAACTTACATGAATGCTAGTGTCAGCACAAGTAGGCAACTCTGCGGTGATTGCATCCCTTTCAAGGTTTCCATCTTCTTGAAAAAGGAAAGATTTGAGGTGAGCAATAAGATCCAGTTAACACATGTGACAATAAAGTAGAAATAGGGCACAATCTAGTACCTTGGACAGTAGCTGACCCTCGATGCCTCAACTTTGGCTTAGTACCAGTTTGCACAGGGGCATCATTGTTAGAGGAAGATTCTTCTTGCAAACACCATTTTGATAGAGTAAAGAGTGGTTTTGACTCTGAACCAAGATTAACGAATATTTTTGAGTTAAAATCAAAGCATCCTCCGCCAACAGGTCACAAGTAACCGTACATAAAACCAATCAGATAACCTAGTGACAGAGATACTTGTGTGTCCCAGTGTACATGCATGTTGTTCTAGTGACCAACTAATCCAATTTTCCCAACACATGAGGAAAATTAGTGACACAGATGCTTATAAAGGGCCCAGGGGGTAATCTGCCAGTTTTCAAAAGTTGGAGGAAGTGGAAGGACTGGTTTTAGCATTCAGTGTTGAAAACCAGGCTTTGGCAATAGCTGAAGGGTGTAAAATGGACTTCATCCTAAACAAATATATTTCTAAAATTGGTAGCAAACTTTTGTCTTGCTAATAAAGATTCAGATAACAGAAGTGATTTACCTGATGGTTTCACGTCAGCATGACCAACCACTTGCAGCTTAGTGGAAGCAGACTGCTCCTTATGATTAAACAGTGTACTTGAAACACGCGATGGGCCCATGGAATGGCGAGCACTCGCCAGATCAAGCCACCCCTAAGAACAAAATGCTCATGTTTACTTGTGTTGAAACCGGCAAAGCATGACTTCACTGAATCTCCATCTATGGGTCAAAAACAAACAATACTAGGGAGCGTCATGTGGTCACTCCATGTTCATGTTCCTTGAACAACGCAGAGAACGGACCAGCCTTTGAAATTGTCTATCTGGACCTCGATTAGTTTCAATGTGCTACAGTTTATACAGACTCTGGCATCTGTGTCACATAATCCACAACGTGACAGCAACGGAATAGTTGATACAGAACTACGGATTCACACCGCTCATAAAGTTTTGATGGAGCATCTCTCCCTGACTCTGAATCGTAATCTCCTCTAGTTCTCGTACCCTAATACTATATGATGTTTTGCGCAAAACATGCTCTGCTCAAGGATTTGTCCAGATTAATCGAGCAGAGTAATTGATACACAGACAGAATAGCGCTAGTTCTTAATTTAGCTTGGAGTCAACGTGTTTCGAGATCACACGCAAGGGATCACGCGGGCGGGACTAGACACCAACACTGGCTAGCAGCGTACCTGGCGAAGAGCGGAGGAGAGGGTGTCCATGAGGAGGAGGTAGCCGTCCACCGAGTCCATGAAGCGCAGGATCTCCTCGTCGTCGTCGTCGTCGCGTCGCGCTCGCCCTTCCTCCCCCACCGCGCCGTCAATCTCTACCGCGTCTTCTGCTCTAGGGACGGACTCGAGGAGCTGCGGCTCCTCCGTCGCTGCCGCCACCGCGGCCATCCGATCTCGAAACCTAAACCCCTCGCAGCGTCAGCGGCGAGCTGGTGACGCGGATCCGGGTGGACGGATGGGAACGGATCCGTATCCTCTTACGTGAATAAAGAAAATTCAGAGAACTGTATCAATCGCTACAGTAAAATATGAGGGATCAGCTTTTCTCTGCTGTGATAATATAGCAGACAGTATTAAAACAGTAATTTAGAGACTGTAGCACCGATCTGTTACTATTTGCTTGTAGCAGTCGATCTAGACCATCTATATCGAACGGGTAAAAATAGAGCTAATTCAGTATACTGTACCATCTCTGAATTGCTGTGTGTAATTCAGAGGATACGGATCGGATGGGAACGGGCTCGGCAGGTCGGTCTCCAACGGATATGGATGGAAATATATACAGGATTCGGATTGGATATTGTCAGAAATACATATGGTATTGTATATATCGGATGTATCAAAAATAGATCCATCATATCAGAAAATCATCCACATCAAATGGATACATGATTCATACATAAAACAAACAAATGGTTCATACATAATGCATATATAATTCAAACATACAAATATATAATTTGACATAGTTCATACACATTACAGCGCTTCTATATCCAATTGAGATCCGATAAAAACGAATATAGACCGAATATTTCAGATCCGAAATCTGAACCGATCAGAAAATATTGATCCGTTTTCATCCCTGTCTCCAACGATCGGATGAGCCCGTGGCGTCTGAGGTCCCGGGTCATGTCGTACTTGCCTACCCTTGATCCTGTCCGTCCATTGCTTTCCCACGGCCGGGATTCCAACGGCACATGTTGACCGAGAGAACGGCGGGCTTCTGAGTTCCGACGACGCTCAGACAGCCACGCGGCACGAGCTGTGGCATCGCAGCGCGGCAGGTACAAGCGCTGTACCCGTGCGCAAGGACCTGTGCTCGGGCTCGGGAGCAATTGTCTCGCCGTTTGTATGATGCAACGCGTGGCTTGGCACCACGGGCACGAACGGCAAGGAACGCGTGTGTAGTGCATAAGCGGGATGCCGATTAGTCTCCCCATGCTTGGACAACGGAACGGCCCCCAAATTTGAGTAATCAGGTAAGGAACAACCAAACTGATAGAATAGGGCTGAAACCAGACTTGAAATGTGTTGAAATTTCTGGATCATACAATAAACTATGATGTGTACTTCCTCGATTTCGAATTATTTGATACTGGTTAGTTTAAAATTAAACTAGCCAACGTCAAATAATTTAAAACGGGAAAGTACCAGCTACATCCATCAATACAAAGAACATCTCCATCATTAGCAGCCACGATGCTCAATGGAACCGTCAGTAAACCTCTCAAGACCCTTTTCCTAATTCTGATAGGTTACTGTAGGTCTAGATTACAAAATGTTCGAATGACATCATCAGTCACAGGGATGTGCATGCTTTTGATTGAGAAGAGTAAAGATTGCACACCTGATGGCACCATAGCTTATAGAACCGTCCGTCCTTTGAAACTGTACAAGTTTTGAAGGGAAACATTGTTCCGGATTTGGATTTTCAACCATGCACCTTTACTAGGGTCACGCTGTCAACTGGTGGGATTCATCATTTGAACTATCGATCACTTGATATCTTGATTTCACATTCTGCATCAATGTAATTGCAATTTAGCTGCGTTAACTTGAGGACCTTTTGACACAATGTGATGTGAGAATAGAAGAAACGTCTCTTAAACGTAAGGTAAAATTATATTATGTAAGCAACCTCTAGAAGTGTGACATAGTAAAAGTCTTCCATGTGCTGCATAAGAGCAGAACCATCCCTGATTGAACGGAGTAGATTTATTTCTGTTTGCAACAGTTTTTCCACAAGTTGCTTCTCTCCTTTCATCTGCAGGAAATTATATAGCCAATTTATGAGAACAATGTAAGAAACACTGTTTTTGTCCTCTTTTACTATTAAAGAAAACATGTCTGGAAATCTCAATGAAACTGTTTTCTGTGAAAACAAAATGGTATTTTTTTACTGCTGCAATACTAGAATTCTCATATATGCTTAGGATAAAGGCTTGGTTGTTGTTGTTGTTGTTGTTGTTACTGCTGCAATACTAGAATTCTCATATATTTGTACTCCCGGCAGGATTGCACTGCCAATACATTTGGAAATCAGCAGGACATATTGATAAGGAGTGGAGGCGAAGAAACTCACAAATTCAGTGACAAAAACATCAGCCGTGTACTCTCCTATAGCATCACCTTGGTCTTCATCATCTAAAATTTCGTTGTTGACCTGCAACAGATACAAATTCAATTTCTTGTATTTTATGGGAACTGGAGATCTTAGTGACAAAAAACTGTCAACCATATTCTAGATAGGACAAAAGAACTAATTTACCAGTGCATCTTTAACATCTCCAAATTTGAGATAAACTGGTGCTTCCACATGACAATAACCCATAAGACGTGGTACTGTTGGAACAATATCTCGGTGATTAACAATTCTCCAACTGTCCTTTACTTTCTGCACATATAATAGACCAAAAAACATTTCAAAAATATAGTGTTGCTTTTAAAAAACAATTATATCATAAACAATATAAGAATGATAATTTAACCTATACTGATATGATTACTAGTTATTAAACACTGGTTTATGTAAAGACACATGACCTACGGAAAGATCAGTATAAGAAAGAAGATATTACTGTGCCGCACAATTACATGCAATTCAGCAATTTGATTTGGTGAGTCTGCTATTTTTTTTCTATGTAGCAACCCATTCACTTGGTGTCAATAAAAGACATGGTAAAGGTACAATATGTCCAAATTCAATATGGACTTTCCCAAGATCTTCCTACCTATAACGGAGCGAAGCAGATTGAATCAACAAATTATTTCAAGACAAAGGATTCAATTGTGCAACACATTCATTTCTACTACACAATAAAATAACTGATACATGCTGAATGGTCCTTATTCCATACCAAAAAACTACTGTCAAAAGGATCATGTCATCAGAAATAAAACATTACAATTCTCAGTGGCACTTTATCAAGAATTAATCAATCCAAGTAGAAAATTTAGCCTCCTTAAAGTTAGAAAATGGCCTTATAGTTACCGCATTGTAGACTTCAGCAAACTTTCTATTTCCAACTCTAGGAGAGCCAAAGTTGTACATCATCACAAATATGGCACCATTCCTATAAAAGTTGCCATGAAAATATGAACACATAAACATAAGAACAGGTGTAGGAGAATAGGAAGCCAATATTGCAACTGTTAAGAGTTGGCAATTACATGAGACTATTTGACAGTTATATAACACAACTTTACAGCAGAAGCTAGGCAATATATATGTTATTCTAAATATGAAACACTACCATACCCATACTTCTATATTATTAAAATGGAAAGTATCCTCATATGCTTCTTTATTCATTACTAAGCAAAACACTGTGTTAGTGTATGGTACCTCTTTCCATATACCCTGAATGAAATGATGTTATATGGTGTCTACAAAATCATAACGCCAGAGGCAAATATAGATCAAGTCAAAATCTTAACTTACTTGGCCATTTGACTTGATGAAAGTTCAAGAGCAAGAAGCGTCGCTAGTGCTCCACCTAGACTATGTCCAGTAACATAAACATGCCACCTTATGGTTTCTGCATCTTGTTCATCCCTGCAGTGGAAAAATGATATTTTTTGTGAATAAAGATTGAGATAATTTATAACTTGATAAACCTATATATTTACTGAATACAGGAGCATTCAAGTTTCAGCTTTCCTTTTCAGCAATAAATTTCTGATATATCAACAACTCATGTGTGTAACAATGAGAACATGCCTCAGAAGGTTGAAAATGAGTAGTCCTAATTCATACTGAACTATTTTGCAATATAAAGTCACATTTTTCATTAAAAAACTTAACTGGTATCCTATGGCACATTTGATGAGAGCCATGATTCTGTTCCTCACAGAGTCATATGCACTTAAGAATCCAGTGTGAACCTAATAAATGGTATGCCAGAAAGTCATCTAGAATCATGTGAGAACAAATACATGAAGAGAAGGAAAAAAGTAGATGACTAACTTGAACTTCTTGTTTGAAGTCACCTCCCAGCCTCTCTGGGTTTAGCCTGCAGTCAGGTTGAAAACATGTTGCAAAGAAAAATATCACGGCGAAAAGATCAAAAGAAAGAATGCAGCAATGCACTTCTTGAGGCTTACCCAGCAGGTACAAGCATTAAGTCAGTTCGCAAATCCTTCCACCTTGACTAGGTAAACATAAAGAAAGCATGAAAAGCAAAGTGAGAAAAGTGGTTACGCTACATATCGTCAAGAACTTATTTTAATACAACTCAAGTAAGGTTTTCGTGTTTATGCATACTTGCTCAGTTCCCCGGAAGGCAACAACCAGCCTCCTGCGCGAAGAATCACGCCAAATGGCAACCTAAACAGATGAGTAGTATAAGCTATAAGCATAAGGATAAGAAGGCAGCAAACAAATTGGTATCGCAACTCACAACAATAACTCACTTGTTTCCCTAAAAAACAATAACTCACTTGTGTGTCTGTCGAAACATTGTCGAGAAAACATATCTTTTCAAAATCCGATTTGATGAAACTGTTACGTCCCAGTGAAATGGCAAGCATAGCCCATGCCTCCATGGCAGTCTCTGCACTTGCAAACAGTCGCCGCATATCCTCAGCTTTCTGTGCATCAATGGACTGTTCCGTGGATGCAACAGTATCACCCTCATCAATCGAATCTGCAGCTGCAGCCCCTTGTCCTTCAATCATCTCATATTTTCTGTTTGATTCATTCATTGTTACTGAATCCTTATCTTCTGGTGAGAAGTTTTTAGAAAGTATCATCAGAGCTCCTAGTATATTCTCCGTTTGGGACAATACATCCCGAGATACTTTACTAATGTCCAGAAAGGAAGCTTGTGCCTCCTCTTTAGTTGTCAATGTTCCGTTTTCATTGTCAACGCCAACTGCATCTTCAGAAGTCGTTTCACTACCATTGCTTGTTGAAGTATCTGCCATTGCAAGTCCAGATTCCAAATATTTCTGTTCAGCCATTTCACGTGATTTCAGACCAAGGGAACTTAGTAGGTCAAATCCATCCAATTGTTTCACCTCAGGAAGAGAAAATCCGAAGTTCTGTAGAACATTTCGATTGAGTACATTATTCAAAGCTCTCCAGAAATACTCATCTGATTCCTTCACATCAGATGATTCATTTCCTTCACTATTAACAACTGCACCAGGAGACTGAGTCTCATTGTGAGAATCTGAAAGGTCCCCACAATTAATTTTTTGCTGTTGAAGCTCGATTGATCTAATTGATTTATTTGGGGATTCTTCAACACTTTTAGAGACCTCAGGTCCATCCAAAGATGATGGCTTTGGAAGGTAGGTATAAGTGAAAGAACTTAGCTGCCCAAATGCAGACTTCACAAACTGACTAGCATTTATACTCTCAGATCCAAGGATAGTTCTAAGAGCAGACCCCAGGCTACTCTTCACAAGAAAATCAGACACAAAAGGTATTCTCCACCACTGTTTCTCACGCTCAATGTCATCATAGCTCTTGTATTTAACCTGACATGTTATAATGAAAACTTAGTTCGCCAATAATAATAAAAAACAATGTTGCAAGTATTCAGCATTTTGAAAGAATTTAACTACCACTACCAGAGCAACATGATCAATGTGGCTTTATATAATATCAAATTTTGTTACTTGTGATTAAAATGGCTAGCTGATAGGTCATTCTGCTAGTTCATGTCCAAAAAGCTTTCTGGTAGCTAATTAAAAATTGTTCTAGTGTTTTTTCTTTTAAGAATCCATACCCAGAATGATAAAAGAACGGAAGGAGAAAAACAAAGCAAGGATCAGTTTGTTACAGCAAGCACTTCGATGCTCAATGACCAGGAAAAAGAACAGTAAGGATGTTACCTCCAACTCAATAGATCCACCACCACCAAGTCCTTCTAAGTCAACAGTAACATCATGATTATTTCCTACAACCAGCAAGCCCACATTAAAATATTACTAAGAGCATGATGAACAAACGCATTACACCTAATTGCACCATAATAGATTTTTACATTAACAGCTATGATGAAAAATGAAAATACAACAAAGTTACAAAACTACTCATAATAGATTTACCAGCTCAAAGAAATGTGGATTTGGTGTCCAGGGGTCCCAGCTTCCCCAATGCAAATTCAGCATGTTGGGAAGTTTTAAAAAAAATCATCAGAATTTATTGGTGGAATTTAGGAAGTTTTAAATCTGTTGTTATTTGATATTACACCATAAGTAATACAAATGTTTTCTCGATAGGAAACCAAATTGATCAGTTTCCTGTTATTGCTGACCAATTCCATCCTGTTTCACCATGGATTTTGGCCAGGATCCTGTAAATATTAGCCCTGCAACCATGGCCCTAGTCGAAAATGGGTTCTAAAAACCCTTGTTATAACAAAAAAAATGACCAGAGGATAGAGAACCAAAGTTTAAGAAATAATTACCATCACAAAGCGATTCAAGGTACAATCCATGATATCCCATGCGTTTGTGTGGGGTAACAAGGTTTGCATCCCAAGCTGCAACCTATTCAGGAACATGATACCAGGCACCAAAAGACATAAAAATCATTAGTGGCAGCATCAAGATGTAACAAAAGCCTACCCCAACATGCTTGGGACAAAGGCTTTGTTGTTGTTGTTGTATCAAGATGTAACAAAATGGACGTTTTAAAAGAAAATTATGATGCACTAATTCGAATGGATGGTTACTACCACTTTCTAAAATTAAATGCATGTTTTAGTTATTCACTTTTTAATAAAAAGTATTTTTTACCATTTACTCTAGCCTTTTAAGATCTGAGAGCCATAAACGTGCATTTCAGTTTGTTAAGATCTTTAGCTTAAATATTGCTGGTTGAGCTTAAGCTCCATTGGAGTACACAACTTCAATGACAGTTAATAAGACAAGTGATAAGTCTTCAAGGGCTACACTGAAATGTCTAACAAGATACACATTGTCGAATGATCACAACTTCCGTAAAATCAAAATGGGCCAGAAAAGGAACCATGAGATTCTAGCTTCTTGATACCTGCAGTAGATTTTCTCGGGATTTCCTAATGTTAAATGTGAAATTTTCATTCCATGTTGGCTCCTTCGTCCTACGATGATCAATTACAATAATTTTCACTCTTCAGAATAATGCAAAAGAATAGAACCATTCAAGTTTCTTCAAGGAAATACCCTACTAGCTGCAACAATATCCGAGAATCAAATAAAAATAAGTTGATATATATTGCATGGATTATCTTAATTTGCATATACCACTTCCAGCACCAGAAAACAGAGAAAAGATATAATAACTCACGCCCATTTAATTTTGCTTCTCGCAGTTTGGCCATTCAGTTGTAAAACTACGTATGGATCACTTGTTCCCTGCGATCGAAGGTGAATTAGAAGAAGTAAATTGATAAAGAAAGTCCGAGGATGGCTCTAAGTAAAAGTTACAAAAATTAAAACGTGGTACTAATCAATTGGAGAAATGGGACACATTCCACTAATAAATGCAATAAATAAGTGAATAGCACTGATAAACAAATGATCACTATTCAGCAGCATTCAAATTACGCATCATCGTACCCATGGATCCAGTGCAGGAAGGTTTATGCCTTTCTTCAGCTTCACAACTAGTTTACCGTCATATACTTCACGGAGAAACACACTGCAGTGTTGGAGCGCCATTCATGACATTAAAAGTGACAGCAACAACGCATATTCAGAATTTCAGAGTCCTTAATGCTTGGTAACAGAGACCACAAAGACTTCAAGCTCCACAAGGAAGGGTAAACCCACAACTTACTCCGATAGAAACACCGTTTGACATTCAGCTGCATCAGTCTCGCGCCAGCCCGCATCTGCCTGCCACAATACGACGAACAATCCTGCTACGTAAGCTAATCCACGCCACTTTGCCTTGCCTCCACCAAGTTGAAGCACTAGTGCAGTTTCAAGGATGTGGAAGAGCGGGTCATGAGGGGAACAAGGGGACTTACCGGCGGGCTGGTATAGGCTTCGAACGCGAACCCGGCGAGCACGACGGCGAGGTTGAGGTCGAACGGCGGCCGCTGCTTCCCGTCCTCCTCCGCCACCGATCCCTTCCCAGAGCTCTCGGAATCCGGCTGCACGGCGGGTGACTGGCCGTCGCCGCTGCCGCACTTCGCCCTCAGCCCCGCCCACCTCCTCCGCCTCCCCCTCCTAACGCCCCAGCACCGCCACGCTGCCGCCCTGCTGCCCGCCATCGAGTGGGCGTGGGCGAAAGCAGCGGGGGCGCGCTGCGACGCTACGCGGAACGTGATTGCCGGAGCGCTGGTGGAGGCCATAAGGTTTCGGCAATTTGCTCTTTTAGTTCCGCTTCGCCGCGCCGATTCCGGTCGTGGTCGTAACAGAGGAAGTGAGGAGGCGCTTCTAGCTCTAGTGGCGGACGTGCTAGTCCGTTCGACGGATGGGCAGCGAGAGCGGGGAGAGGTGCGCCACGTTTGCGCTGGATTGGCCTCTGCAGTTGGGGGCCATTGCGCTGACAGCTCGGGCCCAATTTGTGCTGATCATTTGTTTTGCCGGTTGTCAGAATGCTACAGTAATTTTGATAGCATTTCTAGCCCCAAAAATAATCATGGCGAACTTGTTCAGGGCCACGATGATATTATCAAGATTGTGGCAAGCTCAAAACTTTCGCTCGCCTGAGTTCAGATTTCTGAAATTTTTTAAACTTTATAACAGCTAAATGCATCAGCTACAAACGATGTGTTCTCCGCAACAGGCGCCAAAATCTCATCAAACAGCAGCTATACAATTCGATTCAAGACCGAGACGATAAGCGCGAGGCACGGCGCCCGGCGGCGAACCTGCGGGCCACCGCCGGCTACATCCAGTATCCTTCCACGCTGCCGTCGTCGGAGGGACGGCCGTGCTCGCTCATGCTCCCCCTCAGCCTGTAGAAGCTGCGTCTCCCCTTGGTGCGCAGCGGGCCGGACCAGTCGTACATGGCCATGGACTCGATCTTGCCCAGCACCGCGCTCGACGCCGACCGCGGCCTGGGCGGCGTCTCCTCGACCCCGGCGGGGTCCGAGCAGTAGTTCCGCGGGAAGACCGGAGTGGTGGGGGCCTCGTCGTTCAACGTGCTCCTGCTGCCGTCGCCCCACGGGGACGACTCCTCCGTGGCGCCGCCGCCGAAGGAGCCGCTGCGTGTCTCGTCGCCGGCACCGGCGCTGCCGCCGTGGATCAGCTTCAGCGCCTGCACGACCTCGCCCATGAACGGCCGGTGGGACGCCTCGACGTGCACGCACATGGACGCGATGGCCGCCGCCTTGGCCAGCTTCTCGAAGTCGTAGCCCGCTGGCATCGACGGGTCCACCAGCCGCTGCAGGCCTTCCCGGCTCGTGAGGAGCGGGCGCGCCCAGGTGACGAGGTTCTCGGACCCCGGCGGCTGGGTCATGTCCACGGGCTTCCGTCCTGACAGCAGCTCGAGGAGTACCACCCCGTAACTGTAGACGTCGCTCTTGACAAGTAGGTGCCCCGTCATTGCATACTCTGGGGCAACGTATCTGCAAACCATGGAGACAAATGATCTGAAGTTAGAAAATTGGCTTTGCATTATCATAATTTGCATTACAGTGGCATTTGGGTAATAGTAATGCTACAGCCTACAGGACTTACCCGAAAGTTCCCATGACCTGAGTAGAAATATGTTCAATCCCATCTGATGCTTCTTTTGCCAACCCAAAATCAGCAATCTTGGGGGTGAAATCATTTTCCAATAGAACATTGCTGGCCTTGAAATCCCGATGAATGACATGGGGGTTGGCATCCTCGTGCAGATAGGCCAGGCCCCTTGACGCACCTAGGGCTATTTTCATTCTAGTGTCAAAATCAAGAGGGCCATGTATTTTATCTGATCCTGAAACGTCAAAATAAGATAATGAGATTATTATATGTATATGAAAAATCAAATTTGAGCACTAACGGGCTTCTGAGGACAAGTTTCTTCAAACAGGCATGTTGGTACTTTAAGATGCTATGAAAACTAAATAGTTTCACATACCATGTAGATGAGATTCAACACTTCCGTTAGGAACAAGCTCAAATACTAAGCATCTCGTGTTCTGTTCAATGCATATACCAATCATCTTGACAAGATTGCGGTGATGCAAACGACTTAGCATCTCGACCTCTGCAACGAATTCGCGGTCTCTGTTCTGATGTTTCCTTGTGAGCAGTTTGACAGCAACCTCAGTGTCATTATCAATTATACCACCATAAACACGTCCATAGCCCCCTTCACCTATTATTTTGCTGAAGCTAAAATTTTCTGTGGCCTTCTCAAGCTCTGATATTGAAAATGTCTTAACAGTCGATGGGTAGGTTTCTATTGTTGAAGAAAATGATGCTGTGGAGCTACTCGTACTGGAGAAAGATGACCTCATGCCTATACAACAAAAAGAAAGGACATCAAGGTGTTTTTTTCTGATTCTTGGTGCATAGTTTCTCAGAAGTTAAAGAACACATGTAGACGGTAAATCTTAGACCTTAGTTATGGCATCATTGTTATTTGTGTTCAACTTTTATCTTAGAAAATAGTAGGTAATGAGATTATGTTGTCACAACATAAGACACATGATAAATCACAGTGTTGTGGTCCCACCATTGGAACGAATGGAATCATTTAAATGAATAGAAATAAACCAACAAAGGATTAACAATAAAGTAGAAGACTACAAGGATGAAGGATCAGAGTTCCTAGTCATGGGAAGTGGGAGCACAGGAGTTTGCATCCCCTGACCCAGGTTCTATTTTGGCAATCCCTGGAACAGGAGTAGAAAACCCCTTGTCCAGAAAATGGTCAGTCGGATAACATGTAATTTGAAGATTAGTGAATTTAAATGCAGATGGGTATAGTGCATACACCAGCAGTGCAGTGTATCGTGCCAACAGTCAAGAAAATTACCTCCTTTTCTAGTGAACGAGGAGTTTGAAATATGGCGAGTAGCATGAGACCTTTCAAATCCTTTATATCTCCAAATGATGGCAATGGCAAAGCACATCAAAACAAGAACCACAGCTGACAGAGCAATTATTGCAACTATTTTAGAGTTTATCTTGTGATGGTTTCTATTGTGAATATTTGCACCAAAAGGATGCTCAGTACTTCTTACTGGACCCAAGGATCCTGGAATAGGTACTAAAGAAGGAAGACCTGCACAATGTTTATTGATTATGAAAAAAGAAAGCAATAGAGGTCATTACAAAAGGTTGGTGAAGATGTATCAATATTATTCACCTGGATAATGAACATATGTGACATCATAGTCACCAAATATGGATGGATTTATTGGCACCTTCTTTTGTAAAAATCTATTGCTAATCAATAAAGCTGAAGTCCTATCGAACTTCTGACCCAGTGGCACCAAATCAATGGTTACCATTGTCTTTTCAGGATCTTGAAGACTACTCCCAGCACCCATTATCTGAACCTGACTCTGTTTAAGGAATGTACCTGCTGCAATCTCGATTTCTAACTCATCAATTCTTGGAAATAATTGATATGGTGCTACTCCAAGGTCAAGTTGGATTTGCATAGGATATACACAACCACAAGGTGAACCGATTGGAGTAGAAGTAAGTGGAGCAAAACAAGCTGTTCCACTGCAATCTGTTAAAATGCAGGCATGAACGTGTATATCATTGTTTCTCTTTTCTTCAGTAGTAACAACAAGATTCACACACTCTACTGATCAGTAGAGAAAATTCAAACCTTGTCTTTCCGATGATGACGACGAAGGTGGTGGGGACGCATGAGGCCTTTTTCTGTGATGCCTGTGACCTGGGTGACCAATAATTGGGCCTGAGAATCAAAAGGAACAATGAATTTTATGGAGAATGTGAAATAGAACAAGAAACAAAAGCACTGAAAAAGTGAAAACACAGTTTAAATCGTGGTGAGAATTGTGTATCTGTAGTGACACATGTTTTACTACTCATCTGCACAAATCTCAAAAGTATCTCTACTTACCTTGAGGTTGAGGAGAAGGAGCCGGGGCTAGGGCAGCAAAACGATAATGATGTGTTCTACTCCAGTGTCCGAAAAAGATTGCTGCAATACTTGTTGAGCTCGGTGTTCCCACTTGCACTGCACAGGATATTCAGCCACAAGATAATTAAACCAAATGCAAAAGCATCACAAAAACTAAAATAAAGAACACGGGTTCGGTATAATTAAAATGAGAGGGTATTAAATGCACTGAAAACCGGATTGCAAGATCGCATCGTCTTGTGGCCAGCATTTGGAGCTGTATGCTCTGTGTACACTATACAGTTACGACGCAGAGTGCTGACACCTCATCGCAAGAAATGAGGAGCCCTTGTTTCAAAGAAAAACAATTTAACAGCTTCAAACCCTCACGAAGCACTGAACCAACCACCACAGCTGAAAATTGTGATTTCCCCTCGTAGCTCCTGTTGAGATCGGGTACACCGAGCTTTGAAGCCATCGGTTCGGCACAGGGGCAGGGGCGCACACGGAAAATCCCCGTCGCAACGCCAATGCGACAAATTCGAAGCACAAACTTTCAGGGGAAAAACAACTTCCAGATGCTAAGCCTTAGTCGGTAAAAGGAAAAGAAAAGAAATAGAGAAACGATCACCCTCGCCTATCCCCAGTTCCTGCATGATTCAGATGCGCTCAGACGAATGACAAGAGAGAGAGCTCTATGAAGCAAAGGCAAAACCATTTTTCGCCCCCACATAACGAGGGGAACTTTCCAAGCACGCCATGCCCGTCGCCTCTCCCAGATGATCCCGTTGCGAGGTCTCAGGGCAACAAGAATTCTACCCAGCATTGGAACACGAACTCAAGAAAACGCTCGGACGAGGAAGGGCTCGGAGGGAAGGAAGAAGATCCCAGGCACGTACCACAAACCACGAGGAGGAAGAGCGCCGCTGACCGCGGCGGCATCTCGGGACGGTGACGGCGCCAGCGCAGGCAGCCGGCGTTCCGGTGGGCTGACCGGGCTCAAGGCGCGGGTGCCATGTGGACCCCGGGCGGGGGATCCCAGCCAGTCCGCCTTCTTCCTCGCGCTCTGCTTCTGCTGCTGCTCCCGACCTCCAAGTTCGTTTCGAACCTTTTTTTTAGTCTTCTTCGCATTGAAGTGAGGCGCTGGCCCCGAGGGAGCATTAATTGGCGGGTGGAAGATACACCGAGGCCTTTTGAAGCTTTTCCAAGTGTGTCCTTGCTTAACTTATTTTTTCTCTCCGGGATGCAGACTGTTTTCCAGGTTCGACACAGTAACTATTTTTTTTCGTACTAGTACGTATTTAGACATTTATTTCGGAAAAGGAATATGTGCTACTTTTGGAAAATTTTATGTGATTTACTGGGTGTGAAAAGTCTGGAATGATCTTTCATATGCCACCCTTTTTAAAAATAAACAGCAATCCTCAATCCAAGTGTTGGAACATGCTTTCCAACTTCAGCCTCCATTTTGGAAAGCAAATATCAGCTAGGACTACTTCTGTATACAGCTAATTTTCAATATATAGAAATTACAGTATATATATCGTTATAGATACTTTCAATGTTTACTCCTTCAATTTGTTCTCTCTTTTTTTCTCAGTTTACCATGAAGTATGCCTTTCTTCCAGGCACTTGAGACGGTCAGGTGCACAGACCTCGAGCAAAATACGGAGTTGTCACGGGATATGAACAAACACAGCGGTGCTGCCCCGTGCGAGACTGGTCTCGCCTGCCAGCCACCCTTACGCCCCTGGACTTATTAACAGGAGTGACTAGTGAGCTTGAAGGAAGGAAGAGCATAAAGTCTTAGGAAATGGACCACCTCATCCATTGCATGTCATCAAACGGAACATAAAGTTCACAAGCTTTTAGTTACACCAAAACACAGCAGGATCCTGCTTTGATGGAAGAAGTAAGCATAGGTCACACGAGGCGATGCCAAAAAAAAAAAACTGGTCAAGTTCCGAGTCAGAAGTGAAGAGAACATCCGTTTGGTTTGTGACGCGCGACGAAAAAACCACTGGCCGATCCAAGCGTTCGTGGGGTGGCTGCTTCAATTTCAAGGCCTGAAATTCTGCTCAGATCGGCCGCACAGAAACTTCAAAAGGTACAGAGTTTTCGCTTCAGATCGACGGGGGAAAATTCACTTGGCGTGACCGCAGTATGTATGATTTGCCTTGACACAGTAATGTCTTTTAGCAAGACAAAGCACGAAGATACAGACGTACTCATGCAACTTATTATGATCTTGCTTCCTCTAGTTATGTTGTTGCTTCCTATATCCACTCACGTAATCTCCAAAGCAAAAACGTTGATTGTCAAACTTGTTATAAAACCCGTAATGGTACGTGTACGAGCATTTCTGAAAGGAAGCAACAGTAGACAGGCGTTCGCGTTCACGTTCAGATGGGGGATGCGAGACGACGGGCATCCCATCGATATTATGGCCGGTTCGTTGGAGTCGAGTTAGACTTGCAGTAGAAGGCAGGGGAACGCTGGCTCTTTACTTCGTTTTTTTCCGATAGATTAACTAAAACGCCCGTGCTCTGCTCTGCTCAGGAGCTAGCCGCGTCATGCTTGCACCGGTAGCGAAACTCGATGGCGCCTAGGTGAAGTGCAGGTGACGGGTCGGTTGCGACGAGGAAAAGGCTAGCTAGCTGCTCGTCGGATCGCGTACAGCGATCGACCACGTGCACGTCGTCTGGCGAGTGTGATTTGACGCGCTCACGTGCGAATGTTTAGCCCTGCTCGGCACGCAAGCTTTTTCCTTTCTTCTCCGCACGTAAATTTTTGTGTCGCACGCTGCGTGTTGCCTCCTTGAATTTTTTTTGTCTTCGAAACTTGCGTCAAATGTGGAGGTTGATAGACGGAGGAGACTCTTGTTAGCGTCAGGCGATACTCGTTAGTACACTAGTAATCCCCATCGTTGATCAACGGCTAGCCGCCTACCTGAAACATCACACCATCGCAGATGGTAGATGAAGCATCGTCTGGATCTGCTGCATTCACGCATGAGCCCACTCGCCCAGCCAAACCCCGGAGCGAGCACTTCAACCGCAGCCACCGCACCCACTCCCCACTAGACTCAACGAGACCGGACTTCACTTTGCTGTTGGCCTACGGACAGAGGTTGTCGTTGCGAGCGAGATCCATGTGAGGCGTTTATCGTTGCAGAGGCTACAAGGCATGCCGGAGTTGACAAAAGAATGCTATTTGATTTGTATTTTTTTGCGAGACAAAGCAAAGCTGGTTTTTTTTTGTGAGACAGCAAAGTTGTACTAGGGGTTCAACTACAACTACCAGAACAAAAAAAAAAGCCCAGAGCCCCAACCCAGCACATTGCACACCCGGCCTGGCCCATATCCTGGTCCCGACCTCGCCGTCAGTTCCACTCCCAACTCCTTGCCGCCGCCGCCGCACACCATGTAGGGCGTCGGCGGTGGAGGCGGCTTCACGCGCACGCCACCGCCCCGGTGCGTCGCCGCAACCGGGACGATGATGACGACGAGGAAGCGGAGGCCGCCAAGGGCCGCGTTCTGGAGGCGTGGGAGCGCGCCTACGCGGACGACCGGTCGTGGGAGGCGCTGCAGGAGGACGAGTCGGGCCTCCTCGGACCCCTACACACCAAGACACTAGTCCACGCGCAGTACCGCCGGCGCCTCCTCCAGCGGTCGGCCGCCGCAGTGGCGGCCCGCATCCATAGAAGGGACTCATCCGCTACCTCTACATCGTCATCGACCTCTCCCAGGTTGATTACTCGGCGCTTTTCCTTGTTTTGCGCTCAGTCATTCGGCTAGACGCTCCGCCCAGCATGGTGAACGTGTTTTTGTAAGAGCTCGGATTAGCTACTTAGCATCGATCATGCTGGCTAGCAATGCCGATCGCGCCCATTCCACCTGGTCCTGTGGAGTACGACATATTGTTCCGAGAGGGATCTGATAGTGCTTGTTTGTGCTCTAGATATGTTTTGATTAAGGTTTTTTTGGTTGAGGTAGGAATGGTCAAGTGGTGAGCACTGGGATAGTGCCTCCTGCTTGCTTCAAATGCTAGCAAGTTTTTGATTTGGTGTGGAAATGATTCAGGTTTGCATAAACAGCCATGTGTCGCTTTATGTATAATCTGAAAATGTGCATTTTTGTTTAAAGAAAAAATATCTCTTCCTCAACTCCATATTTTTTTCTAGTTCTGTTATAACATCATATATCTCAGTATCCATAACGATTTAATTTCAAATGAGTAGCCTGCTAAAAGTAACTGTGGTGAAAAATTATCTAATTTTCATCCTCAAAACTCGTGTAGGCAGCTTCAGAGACAGATTATCGTCCTAGTCGAATGGCTGTTGTTGCAAAACATGCTGAGTCTTTCATAAGAGAGTTCTTTAACCAGAATCCGTTGAGCCATGTGGGCCTAGTGACGATTAAAGATGGTATCTCTCATCGACTTACAAATATGGGAGGGAGTCCAGAGTCACAGATAAAGGCTTTGATGGGGAAGCTTGAGTGTTCTGGGGAGTCATCTCTGCAGAATGCTTTAGAACTTGTACATGGTTACTTAGATCAAGTTCCTTCATATGGCCACAAGGAAGTCTTAATTTTGTACTCTGCCCTAAATACTTGTGATCCTGGTGATATCATGGAGACAATAGAAAAATGTAAGAAATCTAAAATTAGATGCTCCGTTATTGGCCTTGCTGCAGAGATCTTTGTTTGCAAACATCTCTGTGAAGAGACCGGTGGATCCTACACGGTTGCGCTGGACGAGGTGCTACAACTTGCGCCGCGACAGGATCCATAGATCTCGTTTACGTGGCGCTCTGCCTGGTTGGTTCTTCTGATCTCCTGCTTTCGGGGTCGGCAGGGCAGGGGTGAGTGACGACGGTGCGCAGACTCAGCGTCGCTCTGCTCTGTCAGCCTACGCTCTCGTTCGATACTACAGTTCGCAAGTAGAGTGGTTGGGAGCTTGACATGAATGACACCGCCAGATGATACGTGATCGCGAGTGCTGACCTGCCAAGCCTATCTATCAGTAGCACTACGATGTGTATCAGCAACGAGAGTAGTAGCTCCGTAGTTTGACCAGATCCGTATCCAGCTAGTAATAATTGCTTCCGTGGGTGTCGGATTGAGCTGGCACTCCGGATGCGTGGACGTGCTAGTGTGACACTATTGGTCTGGGCCTGAACCGGGCCCAGTCAAGCGCAAAGAAGCGGGACCCCACGGGCCTCAAGGCTAGGCTGGCGTAACGAGGCCACACGGTCCACAGCTAATAAGAGTCATAAGACTGGCGCCGCGCCAACGAACTCTCCCCGGTAACCACGTCGCTAGTTCAATTCAAACCCCCAGCTGTTTCCGTTACCACCGGGTTGGCGGCACGCTTCCTCCCCTTCCTCCCGCGAGCGAGCGAGCGAGAGAGGGACACGACGAGTCAAACCGAGAACCGAAACGCCGCAGCCCGCACTCCAGCAGACTCCACCTCCACTCCTTCAAATGTCGGCTCGGCTCCCCCTACAAAACCCACCGCCTCTCCATCCTCACCCCCATCAACACTCCTCTCCCGGTCGTAGTCGTAGGCGGCTGTGCGCGGGAGGCCTGAGCAGGGAGCCTGAGGGCCGCGGTGATGGAGGGCGCGTGGAGGAAGGTCAGGAGGGCGCTGGGCATGCGCCTCTTCGCGCGCGCGGGCGATCGCGGGGGGCGGCGTGGGCTGTCGGGCGCCGGTGCCTGTCGGCGCGACGCGGCGGTGACGGTGGATGCTGCCTCGGCGGGCGGGTCGGGGACGAGCGCGCCGGCGGGAGCGCTCCGGCGGTCCAAGTCTGCGGCGGCCGGGTCCGCGTCCTCTTCTTCCAAGGTGAGATACGAGGCGTTTCTGAATTGCTGTTAGAGGTTTCCATACGGAAAGGAGTACATCTTCGTTACCTGGAAAATCAGGGCGTGGGGGCAGTTCTGCGTTTGGTGATATACGTAGAGTTTATTGTTTGGTGATTTAGAACTGAAATGCTACAGAGCGGTTACGCGAGCTCACTTTTGAGGCCTAGTGTGGATTAGATGGGGATCGGTACCAAAGTTGTTTCGCTTCACCATTCTAAGGAATTTAGATGGAGGTTTTCATACGTCCCTTTTGCATGATTGCAATTTATTTATTACACTCATTGTTTGTTTTTATGCCCCTTTTCCAATCACTTTAATTCCGTCCAAATTCCGTATTTCCGTATTACACTCATTGTCTGTTCGGTATCCTCTAACGTCTCTGCATTAGTCAATACTTCCCTTACACACGCATAATCAATTGCTTAACGCAGGCCTCTTCTTCCCTATTCCATCCGCTGTTTACCCGTATTCCACTTGCCTCGCTCCCGGAAAAGGAAACAGAAAAAGCTTTGCTTCTTGCTCATCGCCTGCCCGTGGTTGTCACGTGTAGCGAACCCCACTCTTTCCCCCTACCACCAGCTTTCTATTTTTACGGCAAACGTTCCAACTTGACAGCTGCTGTCCACTACATGGAACGCAAATTGCCGAACTGATTGCTCCTTTCGGTTTAAATGTGGCCTTTTTGCCTCAATGGCATGATAAATGCTAACCCGGTAGGCTAGATGTATGTGAATGTGTACCAATTTGACAAGCAACTTCCCAAGGATGTCGCCTCATTGGATTGACCTCTATCAGTTGTGCATGAATCAACTGGTGAAAAATCAGTAAAGCAGAATAAATGTGTCACCTCTCGTGCATAAATCCCCCCCCCCCTAAAATTTGATCAGGACGCTAGCCCTGTGTCCTTTTGAATTTAGTTGCCTTCTATTATGTAATAAAAATTTGATCACAAGTACTGTGAGTACAGTAGTCATTCACAAGAAGAATATTAAGTGATAAAGTCACAATTGCAAGATATATCTTTCTGCTGACTATATTTCACCTTAATAGGTGGATGGTTATTTTTATTCATTAGCCAGTTTAGCGGTTCGTTGTAGGTGCCTAATTGCTGGTCAAAGGCTCAAATAAAATCCAGAAGCATTTTGAATCTGTGGTTTTGTGAGCTCATGAAATAGTTCACCTCTTACTTTACGGTGGTCAAAAGTTGACAATTACTGATGTGTTTATGCAATTGATGTTGATGGACATCAGATAAATGCTAGATTTAATGTTTGGCTGCCCTATCATTGGTGCATGGGGATATTGGTCTTTCTTCTGTATGCTTATCTTACATGTAACAAGGTGAATTTTAGATGTTAAGGTGGTTTGATAAATGTTTGTATCACTCATGTTAAGAGAGAGAAAATGATATCAGGGATGATGCACATGCTTACTGCAAAATGGTAGTTCAAGGGATAAGATACACATGTGATTTCAAGGGATGATGTTAAATGCTGTTCAAGTAGTTCTTTCTACATAAATTTCTAATTAATCTGATTTTTTATTTGTTTCTTATTTTAGCAGGAGAAATGTGCAATATGCTTTGCGACCATGAGATCTGGCCATGGTGAAGCTCTGTTTACTGCAGAATGTTCTCATATGTTCCATTTTCACTGTATCTCGTCCAATGTAAAGCATGGAAACTATGTCTGCCCGGTTTGTCGAGCAAAATGGAAAGACATACCTTATTGTTTGCTATCTTCTAATAGCTCTCATGGAAGAATTATAGCTAACCAAATTCAATCTCCCCAACAAAGTTCACATATAGCTCTTCACCAGCAAATTCGAAACCGCAGGCAAGATGTTCGTCGCTTACACACTGCTGAGC
The DNA here is from genome assembly GCA_030760725.1 of Neostapfia colusana. NCBI lineage: Eukaryota > Viridiplantae > Streptophyta > Magnoliopsida > Poales > Poaceae > Neostapfia > Neostapfia colusana. Next base: position 4,596,853 of record JASWHV010000017.1, read on the forward strand.
CAGCAGACTACAATGATGATGAACCTTTGCAGCACCGAGAGGCTCTTGGCAATCTTAACTCTGGATCTAGTACAACTGCCCAAATCAGCTCATACCCTGAACACAAAGTAGTTCCACAATCATCATCTCTACATGGATTTGATATTCTGATCCATGTGAAGGCGCCCACTACTAGCTCAGACAACTTCACAGACAATTTGGTCAATGCAAACTCTGTGAAATCATCAAGCCGAGCTCCTATTGATCTTGTTACTGTGCTTGATGTTAGTGGCAGTATGGCAGGCACAAAGCTAGCACTAATGAAGCGAGCAATGGGTTTTGTTGTTCAGCACCTTGGACCATCTGATCGCCTTTCAGTCATTGTCTTTTCATCTAGTGCACGAAGACAGTTTCCCCTTCGACAAATGTCACATCATGGAAGGCAGCGGTCGTTGCAGGCAATCAACTCACTTGTCGCTGGAGGTGGTACGAACATTGCTGATGCACTAAAGAAAGCTTTGAAGGTTATTGAGGACCGCAGATATAAGAATTCAGTATGCAGTGTCATTCTTCTGTCAGATGGCCAGGATACCTACAACATTTTGTCAAATGTCCAAGGAACCTCAGCAGGTCATAGGTCACTTGTTCCATCTTCTATTCTAAATGAGGAAGGCCATAGGGTACCTCTTCATGCTTTCGGATTTGGAGCGGACCATGATTCAGATACCCTGCATTCAATTGCTGAAGCTTCTGGTGGTACATTTTCCTTTATCGAAGATGAAGGTGTGATACAAGATGCGTTTGCTCAGTGTATCGGTGGGCTTCTTAGCGTTGTTGTTCAGGAGATGCGACTTAGTATGGAATGTGTTCACCCTGGCGTTCAACTTTGTTCCATCAAATGTGGCAGTTATCCAAGTAAGTTGGCAAGTGATGGACGACACGGGTCAGTTGATATTGGTCATTTGTATGCTGATGAGGAGAGAGACGTTTTGTTGACTGTGACCATCCCGAAATCTTGTGAACCAACTTCATTGGTAAGAATTGCTTGTGCATACAGAGATCCAGTGACAGACGAGAGCATCAAGGTTCGAGGAGATGAGGTAACGATCATGAGGCCAACATCTTCCACACCTGAATCAGTATCCATAGAAGTGGAGAGAGAACGAAACCGCATAGAAGCTGCCAATTCTATGGAGTCTGCACGCGCTGCTGCTGAAAGGGGTGCTCTACCAGAGGCTGTGACCATTCTGGGGGACTTCCGGAGGGTATTAGCACAGTCCTTTGCAAGCCAGATCGGAGATCGTCTTTGCGTCGCCCTTGACGCAGAACTTAGGGAGATGCAGGAGAGAATGGCAAACCGCCAACTCTACGAGACCTCGGGGAGGGCATACATGCTGTCTGGACTGAGCTCACATTCTTGGCAGAGAGCGACAGCCCGTGGAGACTCTACAGAGAGCAGCACTCTTGTTTACTCCTATCAAACACCATCTATGATTCAGATGCTACACCATTCACAGAACCATTGCCCTTCACCTCGGGGTCAAAGGCCACAAATCCAGTCAGCGAGACCGTTTCCTGAGAAGCCTCAGGCAAGGTAATCAATCTCGCCATCGTCTTGGCATTGAGTGCTCTGATTTTTTTCGAGGACTTGCCTGGACAGTGCGAGGTCCATCTTAGCTTTTTCATAGCCTTAGCGTATGATTGCTTCCTTGCCAGTAGTCCTATCTATTCTTCTATTTATTTGAGTCCTGGTAGATTAAACCAAAGGAACTGAGATGCGGAGTGGTGAATAATGATTACATTGTGGTAGGTGTAGTCCTGTATTGTGAAGGGACAAGGATTTTGGAGAGGGGATTGGAGATGCCAATAGATTGATTTCCAAAAATTGTTAAATGATAAAGCATTCCATCTTTCTGGAACACATGGAAAGAGCTGTTTCACTTAATCCGTAGTTTTGATGTACTCAAACCATCACTGTATTCATGTATCTATGGTGCCACAACCATTTGACAATGTCCAGGTGTCCTCCACAGTTTAAGATTCATTTGCTGGTAGGAAAATAGAAGTCGGAAATGATTTTTCTTGTGAATTTCGTAGCCGAAGATTGTTGCTTGAGATTGCTACCAGTAATTAGAAAGGTTCCGTACACATGTTCCGTTCTCTCGATACTCATCAGCACTGTCGGCCTTTCGGAAAAAAAAAAGATACTCGTCGGCACTGTCATGGTCAGGTTAACCGCGCCGCGGCCAGCTGATCAGGAGGTTCCGCGGAACGGCCGAGCACCGTGGCGGCGACCTCGCGCGCCTCCGTGGGCTTCGCGCAGGCCTCGGACCACTCGTTATTAGGGTTGTTTATGACCTGAGCACGGTGACATCGAACACAGGGAAGATCGAGCGCGGCGCTCGGGCTGATGTCGACCCCGCGGATGCTGGCGACGCAGGAAGCAGGAATGTTACTGCAAAGAAAAGGCGCCCTGCACGGAAAAAAAATTCTCTGCAATAGTGATGCAAACCGCCTCTTATGCAACACCTGTCCAGATGTTGACACCCGTGTATCCCCACGAATCTTGAAGCAACAACATGTCTTCCGCTCGTCTCCTCCTCTTGCCTGGCGTCCAGCTCAGCTCGCTCGGTTGTACACGCGCAGTCTCGACTCGCTCGGCTCCGCTGCGTGACCTGCCTAGATTTTCTGCTCCTCGTTTCATCATCTATGGCGCTAGTAAGGCGCGGGTGTGGCTCGCCACATTCGGCACCGCCGAGGCCGAGGCCGACGCCGGCGAGTACGACGACGCCGCAGGCCAAAGACCAAAACCAACTTCTCTGTGCCGCCTTCACGCATGTGCACTTGAACTCGGTATGGGCATGTCGGGCATGGTGGCCGCCTAGCCATTCCTGTTCCTGGACCTAAGGCTCGCCGTGACCGTGGTCGTCCTGGGCGGTGCCGGAGCTTGGTCTCATGGTCCATCGATAGCTTGGCATCGTGCTAGTGCGGGGCCAGGCTCGCGGCGCACCTAGCCTCGTCCGCGGCCTCCATCCCCTACTCTCCTAGTGAATGCATGAACCGATGATGCGCACGCGTGGACGATCGAGCGAGCCGAGCTTGACGCCAACGAGAGGCGTTGCTGAGACGGGCGCCAGACGAGAGGCGGAGCCAAGCGGAAGGCAGATTGTTGCTTCACGATTCGTGAGCGTGGACAGGTGTCGACATCTGGATAGGTGTTGCACAGGAGGCGGTTTGCATGGTAGGCACAACGCCAGGACCGAGACGTGCGCATAGTAGACCCGCGACGAAGTAATCGACTATGCTCTGTTACCCGCAGCAACCTGAGGCCTCTGCCTCTGCTTTGAGTTCGTCATGCGACTGAAACTGACTTGCCTAATCAGCTCCTTTCTCCAAGATCGCCGCCGACGGGCGACAGCTCAGACCGCACGACGTCCCAATAAAATTGACTCGACGCGTGTTTCGAAGAAAATTGACTCGACGCACATGCACTGTTGCATTTGGCACTGAGCGCAACCCTCAGATGTTTTTTTTAATTTTAACATAATATAGAAAGAGAAGAATCTTCAATACCACATAATTGACAAAAATTTAAAATATTATCCCCGTTTCATCATAAATGAAACTAATTTTAAACTAACCAGCGTCATTTAAAATGAAACCCGAGAGAATACAATATTTTGATATAGCATGAAAGATTACAGCAATCCTAATATGATTTGATTGAAAAAAAAAAGAAATGCCCATATATATATATATAATTCAGCTAAATACCCACTGGATTAAGAAAAAAATTCCTGCATATATATCAAATAAGAAGGCTTAAGTCGTAGATGTTGCTCCAGGCGTCGCTGATCCTTGACGTACTTCAGTCATCTCGCACCGAGAAAGCCCTCCACCAATCTTGGCCTTGCAGACGAGCATCCAGTCGGTGCATAGGAAAGACGAACACCCCATCGGCATGACCACCTGGACGTCCACCTCCGCCTCCCCGACCGCCAGCTCGCCGGCTAGCTTGTCCCGCAGGAACCCCGGCACCACCACGTCCTGGGCCCACACGCAGGCCACGCGCTCGGTCTCCTGCAGCTGACCCGCGCAGAACGCCGGCACGGAGCCCCTGCCGAGGAACGCGTCCACGTACGACACCGTCGCCGTCGAGAGGATGCGGACGCACGCGCGGACCTAACGAGTTGCGCGTGTTGTTGATGTGCACCGTCAGGTTCAGCACCGGCGAGAGCGTCGGCCGGTCCGCCGCCGAGAGGTCCCGCGCCGGGTCCAGCCCGGCCACGCTAGCGACGGCCACCGAGTACACGGGTTTCTCCGACGGATGCAGGCGATTCATATTAGAAAATAGTAGAGCAATGCGGACGACCACGGGGGTGAGCAGGAGGATAAAGCAAAGAACAACAAGAAAGCGTTGGCATTCGACACCTGACTGTGCCTGCTGCGGCGCCGCGTTAGCTTTACCCGGGTGAGGCTTAGTGGCGGTAGCGGTCATGGCTGCTCTCTTCTTTCTTGCGTTTTTTTTTTCTTTTCCAGATTGATGATGGCTTCGGCGGTCGTTCAACTGCTTATGCTCGTATATAAAAGGGATCGCGCTGCAGGTCGTTACGATCCTAACAGCTTGGCCCGATCAGCAGGGATGCTCCGTTCAGGATTCAGCTGAGCCTTCACGTACGTACTAGTTGAATATAATTTGAATCCAATTATTACGAAGAACGCGACTTTATCGTGACTAGCTAGTAGAAGATTTTAGGACAAGTGGGACCACCTGTAACCGGTAGAGGCAAATACGGGATTATTATACAAAATCGCTATGGCAAGGAAAAGATTTATTCCAAAATTAGACAATAATAAAAAGAGATAATTCCTTCAGTGTTATTGCAATTTTGCTCGAATCTCTTATTTGCAATCACAAAAATGGTTACCCCCTGTATGCCATCAGATTATAATCTTTTAACCTTATACGCTACCGTTCCGAGTTAAACGATAATTAACATATAGAATGACTAAAATACCCCTGCCACGTAAACGTAAACGATGAAGCAAATCACGAACCCGGCCATAACAGCTAGGGCTGATAAAGCAAAAGCTTGTAGCAGCTTCGCAACTCACGTGTTTCATGTTCGCCCATGCTGGAGCTAGCAAGAACAGCGACAATACCAGGGGACCCTGCGCCCGTCTTCACGGCGAGGATGACTAATTATTAAGCGACGCGGTAGCTAGCCAGTAGCGACGCGCGCTTGTTTTCCTGGCCTTTTTTCCTTAAAACGGTGCTACGGAGGCGCGGAGTTTTATGAAAGGAACACCGTTGCCCGGCCGTGTGTCCATACATCTAGTCGGTGCCCGTGTATGGATTTCGGCAAGGCCTCCCGGCCCGTCCTCCGACGCCTCGTGCTCACCGGTGCACTGGGATGCGATCACAGCCTCCGAAGGTAACTTCATGGCGTCGGACAGATCAAAGTAGGTAGCACAAAATTGGGGAGGCAAGACACGCACGTACACGGTATGTTTCAGATCTCAAAGGAGCTTTCCAGCTCAAGCTGGCCACCTGCAGCCTCCTCTTCCTCTTCACCAACATACAGGTACGGGTTCCTCTCCACCGGCTTGAAGTTGTAGAACACGAACGTGTAGAAGGCAAGGCTCGCCGCCTCGACGGCGACCTTCACGACCCACTGGTGCTTGTAGCTGAGCACGGCGGTGAAGGCCGACACGGCGACGCGGGTGAAGTAGAGGTAGCAGACCAGCACGAGGTACAACTTCTTGAAGAGGGTGAGCTTCTTGAGGTTCCGCGCCGCCTTGCCGTCGGTCTTGGACGCCTCCCGCAGGTTGCGGATGGACCAGATGATGGGGAAGAAGACCGCGCAGCAGCAGATGACGTCCACGAGCAGGAAGATCTGGTTCCACGCCAGCCAGTCCCGCCCCGCCGGCCCCGTCTCCCCGATCACCGCCGACGCGATGTTCTCGACCACTTGCAGGGGTATGATGATCATCAGCACGTTCTTCTCCCGGTCCTGGAGGAACGGCTTCAGGAACGACCAGCCGGTGCCGATGAGCACGATGACGGTGAAGAGCAGGACGCCCTTGAGGAAGCCGAACACGTAGAACGCGACGTCCCACCCGTGCGGCGTGCCGGTGCGCTCCACGTACCACGAGTCCTCGGCGGCGCACGCCAGCTTGAGCGCCTTGAACAGCAGCAGCGCGCCCATCACGGCGTGGACGCGCTCCGCCGCCGCGCGGTGCCGGACGCAGCAGGCGTACACCCACACACCCAGGAACGCGGCGTACACCGCGGACGCGGCGGCGTAGATCCCCGGCAGCGGCAGCAGGCCCACCGGCAGGTAGTCCCTGGCGCCGGATCCGCGGCGGACGTTGTACATCTCGGTGCGGACGTCCATGGTGACCTCGACGCCCTCCTGGCAGCTGCTGAACAGCACGGTGTACTGGTCGGCGTCGTCGATGGTCAGGGAGCCCTTCGCTGTGCCGTCGGGCGCGACCTCCTTGAACCGGAACAGCGGCTGGACGTACTTGCTCGTGAGCGGGCAGAAGGCGCCGCCGGTGGCCTCGGCGTACTCGGACTCGTTGTTGATCTTGTAGAAGAGGGAGTTGCGGATGAGGATGAAGCCCATCAGGGACGGGTTCGCGGACTGCAGCTGGGACCCCTCGGGGACCTTCCATGTCACGCCGGTGACGGTGACGGAGGCGACGCCGCGGGGACTGAACCCGAACTCCTCGAACAGGATGACGGAGCGCGAGTCCGAGACGATGGGCGTCGTCTTGATCTCCGCCCGAGCGACGGGGACGAAGAGGAGCGTGACGACGGCGAGGAACACGGAGGCGGCCATGGATGGATCGATCCGGTTCCTGTCGGATCACGCCGTTCGCCCCCGTGGCCGTAAGTGACAAATGCCGTCGCCTGCTCTTGGCATAGATAGAATTGTGGGATGCGTCGTCGATGCGCGTGGCGTGTTTTAGGGAGAGCCGGTAGAAGAGCGCATGCATACATCAAACACCCAGAAGGCGATCAACAGAATTTCACGCTCTCTACAAGATGATCAGACTGATGAGAGTAATACGCATAGAAGGTACAAGCGGGCCTGTTACATCGGCCGAGCTCGCCTTTTAAAGTGGGCCAATGCTCTTTGGAGGCCGAGTTTTCCGTTGGGCTTTAGAGGTTTATTAGCCTATTCCGGGTGGGGAGTTTTATTTCGTTGTTTCTAAGATAGTCACGTCATATAGAGCACTAATAAAAAATCCGTCTCTAATTCATAATCTTATTTCTGTTGTTTCTTAGTGTTACCTTAGTCTTTAATTTTTGTATAATGATTAGTCAAATTTTCATATCAGTTCAAATGTTTTTTGCCAATGTTAGCTTATAGTTTCATGGAGTTTCGTAACATTGAAAATGGTGTACAGTCATGGAAATAGTGTGTACCCAGCTTTCTTCTCACTCTTTATTACTCCCTCCGGTTTAGCATAAAAAATCTAATTTGATTTGAACTAAATCAGTTGTCATAAACCTCATCTATTTCAGACAAAGTGAGTATTAACTTATATATCACATCATTCAAAATGTTGATGTCTAGGAAGAGCGTATCGAAGGGTATTTAAGGAGAAGGAACTATCCTCGTCTCAGATGTTGGAAGAAGTTTGTGACTTCGTACAACTATGGCGGACGGCAGGAGCTCCACATCTGCCGTGTGCCCCCTTTTGTATCAGGAGAAATTTGGCCACAACGTCGTCGTGCCGCTCTCTGGTGGTGTACCTAGTGGCCTTCTTGGCTGATGTAAAGATACTCCGTTCTTCTTCTCTTCTTAATAGATATAAGCCGATCGCTGAGTTGAGGCTTTTGAAAAAAATGTTGATATCATATTGTCAGTTATTAAAAATGAAACTCCGATCGCTAAGTAGGGATAAACATTCTGCCTACTAAAAAGAAAAGACATTTAGAAGACCAAACTGTTGGAAGATTTGACCACGAAAGAGATTGAGTCGGCTCTAAGAGCCTTGACTCCTCAACCGATCCGGTTGAGAGACCTCCTGAGGCGTCTCCTCATCTATAAAAGGAGAGACTTTTGTGCTATCAGGGGTTAAGAGAACAAAAGGAGAAAAACACACGAGATTAGACATCACCCGAGTAATAGTCGATCATCAAAGAGGAGGAAGTCCCGGGAAGGCTCTCCCTCTTCACCCAAGCGCAAGGATCATCGGCAAGCCTCGAATGCCGACGAATAACTCTGCAAACGAAGGTACAAATGTGTAAGATTGATTGCAAGTAGAATTAGAATGAATTTTGCTTGATAATTGAATTAACACTTGAGATCTAAACCGAGTCAATTGAGCACACAAGTTAAGATCCTAATAACACAGTTTTCTATCAATGGTATTCGAGCCTACTTATTTTGCTAATTGCTCTCGGAAATCATCAGAAAGATAAACTAACAATAATTTAGATGCGACACTTGCAATTCGAAACAAATTCAAGTCAATTTGGGGATGAGAATCCCCAAACACCAAATTAGAATCTAAATCGGATCAAATCATACAAAGTTCACATGCAGCAGAGATCAAACCAACACAAATTTCAATCTAACTCTAAGTAAACTGATTCAATCAGAAGAACTTAGATGATCGAAGAAGGATAGGAAGGGGAAACTTATCTGCTACCCAAAATCCTCGCCGCCGAGAAGCTCACTGTTGCGATTTTCAACTAAGTACATCGGGGAAGGCAATCGGAAAGTAGGGTTTACAAGAACCCTAACCCAAAGAACCCGAAGAAATCGAGCTGGCACCCAAGTCAAGTGGGTTTTACGGAGCAAGAAACGATGCCCGCGTCATCGCGACGCCGTGAGCTTGCTTAACAGCGGCTTCCCCGTCGGAAAGGACGGTGGACTCTCGCTCCGGACATGCTCGCGGACTCTCGGAGTAAACCTGCGCTGGCACTCGGCCCCTCCGCCACCGGCGCTCAGCCCCTCCATCACCGGCGAACGCCGACGCACGGGCACCGAAGCCTCGATCTCTCAGTTGCGCCGCGAGGAGAAGGGGGTCGGGGGGAAGAAGCAAATGAGTTAGGGTTTTGCGATTTCGGGTTTTTATAATGTGAGCACTTCAGTCTGAGCCGCCCAATTGGAAACCGATGCCTGAGATGAATCTGGTGACGTGTAGCAAATAATCTAGACCGTCCACCAAAGATCCAACGGCCCATAGTGCGCGGTGCCAAAAGCAGACCGTGCGGCGCTGCGAGCGCGCCGACTGGGCTAGCTGGGTGCCCTTTTCTTTTTTTTTCCTCTGATTTTCAGAAATAAATTAGCAGCCCTTTGGGCCGAATTAGTGGAGAAGTGGACCAACAAGGCCGAAATTTCCTTTTTCTTTTCTAAAAATTCGTTGAAAATTTGAAAATGACTTCTGGGCCGATCAACACATGGACTGGGCCAATACCCCATGTTTTTGGGCCAAATCAGCTTGGGTTTTTCTTATTAAGCATTTTTCTTTTTAGAAAAATAAAAAAGGGGCTATTAAAATTAGTTAAAACCCACTATAATTAAGTTATTAGCATATGAAAAATTCGAAAAATTATGTGTGATGTGTTGGTGTACTGTTATTTTAATAATACTTTATTTATTACTGAATTTTAGTATTTCTATTTCATAAACTTAATTAAATTGTGGAATTTGTCTAATAAATTTTAGAAAAATGCCTAAAATTAATTTAGCTTCCGCTGTAATTAAGTATAGCGTAATAAAATTATTGTTAAGTAGCGAAAGTGAACAACAAATTTTATTATGCTATGATAAATTTAGTTTTCATAGTGAATAAATTTTTAGCAACTAACGTGAAAAACTTTATTAGCTATGACAAAATTAAGAATATTGTTGTAATTTCTTATTAAGTAGCTAACGTGAGAAATAAGAAATTACCATATTTTATAAAGAAATTATGTTGCATTTCATTAAGTAGCCAAAGTGAAAAATGAAATACAACATTCCCTACATATTTAAGTTAACAAGAAAAAAACATGTTTTGCTTAGTAGCCAACGTGAAAGGCAAAAACATGTCTTTATTTAACTTCATATTTCTATGCACTTTCTTATTATGTATTCCTTTTTGCATATACGAAGGTTCCTCCAGGATCAACAACTCACTTAGTTATATCTCCTCCATTGAACATTTGAATGGCAACAACTATAGTTCATTGAGGGAGAAATTAGAAATTACATTAGCTATCTCAGAGATCGACCTTGCTATCGTGACACCTCGTCCTACTGAGTTTGAAGTCCCACCTTGTCGTAGAGCAATGAAATCTCAGAAAGAATAAATGAAAGGATGAATGCTTTTTATAAAAAACTTAAGGAATTTTATGAGGCTCATGCCAAATCTTTCAACACGAAGTGTCTTATGTTAACTAAGGGCACTGTCATTGAGCCAATTAGAGGAGCCATTCCCGACCGTGAACATATACTTAGGATGTCAAACATGGCTTCAAAACTCAAATCTATGGATTTGGAGATCAAAGATGAATTCCCGATTCATCTCATTTTTGTCTCGCTTTCTAGAGAATTTGAAGCTTTTGTCATCAACTATAACTTACAACCAGAAGAATGGAACTTAGAAAAACTCATTGCTATGTGTGTTCAAGAGGAGGAGCGAATTAAGACCTTCCATGAAAGTGACACTATCAACTACGTGAAAGGAAAATGAAAGAAAAACTTCAATACACGTGCTAACAGAAATTTCTATGCTCCTCAGAATGATAAAGAAAAGCGCAAAGTTCCTAATGAGCAATCTTATAAAGAGATTAAGATGTCAAAAGATCAATGCCTATTTTGTAAGGAGAAAGGACACCGTAAAAAAAACTTAATAGGTTTCCTTAAATGGTGCAACAAGAGAGGTAATGATTTCATTAGTAATTTTGATAAATCCCATTACTTAAAAGATTATTCATCTATATGGTGGATTGACTCATGTGCCACCGTGTACGTTTGTAATTCGTTATAGGGATTAAGTACAAGGAGGACACTTCAAAGAGGAGAAAGAAAAATTAGAGTCGCATACGGTCATGAAGCACAAGTTGAAGCCATACGAGAATTCTCACTAGGATTTAGAAATGACTTTACTCTAACAGTTCATGACGTTCTTTATGTTCCATCAGTTAGGAAAATTTTAATTTCAGTTTCATATTTAGACGATTATGGTTTTGTATGTCATTTTACAATGACAAGTGTGTCATAAAGTTCAATAATAAAATTGTGGGTCTTGCCATCAGACAAGACAATCTTTATCTTTTGTCTATGCATGATGATATTAATGAAATAAGTGATGTTTAGAATTCCACACACAATAACTCAAGTTTTAACAAACGGAAAAGAATAAATTACAAAACTTTTTTGAAATTATGACATTATCGCTTAGTCATATTTCAAGAGGGAATTGAAAATTTAGTTTCACAATCAATTCTTCCTAATTTAGACTATGAGAATCACAAGAGTACATAGATTGCATAAAAAGAAAATTTACTAAGAGAATTAAGAAAAACAATAAATGAAGTACGGGATATTAGAATTGATCCACACGGACATTTGTGGTCCCTTTTCCACGGTCTCCATAGACGATTTTGACTCATTCATAACTTTCACAAATGAGTATACTCGTTATGGCTATATTTTTCCAATTAAGTATCGTTCCGAAGCATTGTACAAGTTTAAGATATTTAAGCTTTAAGTTGAAAATCAGCATAACATTAAAATTAAAGTGGTAAGATCTGACTGTGGGGGGCAGTACTACGGTCATCATACCCCATATGGTCAAGTTTCTGGACCATTTGCACGGTTTCTACAGGAAAATTACATAGTTACCCAATACTCAACACCGGACGAGTCTTAGCAAAATGGAGTGGCAGAGCGACGGAAGCGTACATTATTGGACATGGTTAGATCTATGCTTAGCTTCTCATAATCGCCTGTTAATTTATGGATGGAGGCGTCCAAAACTACCATTCATTTACTTAACAGAGCTCCTTCAAAATTCGTGCCTAAAACTCCATATGAGATTTGGACGGGACGCAAATCTTTGCTTAGTTACTTACACATTTGGGGTTGTCCCCCCGAGGCTAAAATTTTTAATCCAAACATTGGAAAGTTAGATCCTAAGACTGTGAGCTGCTATTTCATTGGCTACCTAAACAAAAGCAAAGGATTCCGTTTCTATTGCACTGACAGGTATATTAAGTTTGTGTAAACGAGGCATGCAATTTTCTTAGAACATGATATGATTAGGGAGAGTAAGACATGACGTGAGATTAATCATGAGGACAAGAGGATCTATGTGTCCACTCCAATGATCCAAAAACTATATTTCATCCTGCCTACTGTTGTAGGATCAGAAGCACGTGATTTTGATCCAACACCAGTTATTAATTCTGCACCAGCAACTGAAGTTAGTGAGATTCTTATCCTACACGAATCACCTCAACACTCGGAGCAAAATGACAACGTTGGTACAAATGGTGAAGAATAACAACTGCCTCAACCTGAAGATGGTGCGCAACTTAGAAGATCTTATAGAGTAAGAAGACCAGCCATACCAGACGACTATGAGGTCTATATGAGTGAAGAAGTTCAAATGAAGAGTGATCCCACCTCTTATGAAGAAGCTATGAAAAGTCCTCTGTCTTCTGAGTGGCATAAAACTATGGAAAATGAGATGGAGTCTATGGATGCTAACAAAGTATGGGGATTAGTAGAAATCTCCAAAAGAGACAAAACAACAGGTTGTAAATGGGTCTACAAAATTAAGCACAACTCCAATGAGAAAATAGATAAATTTAAAGTCAGACTTGTAGCAAAAGGCTTCACCCAAAGAGAAGTAATAGATTATAATGAGACGTTCTCACCTGTCTCAACTAAGGACTCATTCAGAATTATCATGCCATTAGTAGCGCATTATGACTTAGATTTACATCAAATAGAAATAAAAACGGCGTTCCTCAATGGAGATCTCTATGAGGACGTTTACATGACACAACCAAAAGGTTTTGTCTCTAAGGGTAAAGAACATATGGGATGCCATTTAAGAAAGTCTATTTATAGATTTAAGCAAACCTCGAGACAATGATATCTTAAATTTGATGAGACAGTTAGAAAGTTTGTATTAAAAAAAATAGGAGGATAATTGCATATATACTAAACGGGAAATTCATTTTTCTCGTCTTATATGTGGATGACATACTATTAGCTAGTAGTGATGCTCATCTACTAATAGAGACCAAGAAATTTTTATCCTCTAATTTTGATATGAAAGATCTCGGTGAAGTTTCCTATGTTTTAGGCATAGAAATTTATCGGGATAGATCTAAGAGGGTATTAAGACTCTCAGAAAGCATACTTAGAAAATATGCTAAAGAAGTATTGTATGCATAAGTGTAAGCCTTCGCCTGCTCCTATAGTCAAGGGTGATAAGTTTGGGAATTTTCAATGTCCTAGTAATCAGTATGAGATTGATCAGATGAAAGTAGTCCAATATGCTTCAGCTGTCGGAAGCTTCATATATGCCCAAGTATGCACTCGCCCTGACTTAGCTTATGTTACCGGGATGCTTGACAGATATCAGTCCAATTTAGATGTGGTTCACTAGAAGGATGTAAAGAAAGACTTAAGATACATACAAGGTACTAAGTGTCTCATGTTGACATATAGAAAATCAGATTCACTAGAAGTAGTGTGACATTCAGACTCGGATTTTGCGGGTTGTATAGATACTAAGAAATCTACGTCGGGATATATATATATATATATATATATATATATTCACTCTCGTAAAAGGAGTCATCTAATGGAAAAGCTCCAAACAAATTTTTACTGCATCATCCACAATGTATGCAGAGTTTGTGGCTTGTTATGAGGCCACTGGGCAGATAATTTGGCTTAAGAAATTTCTACCCGGACTTAGAGTGGTAGACAACATTGAAAAACCGAAGTAATAGTCGATCATCAGAGAGGAGGAAGTCCCGGGAAGGCTCTCCCTCTCCACCGAAGCGCAAGGATCATCAGCAAGCCTCGAACGGTAGCGAACACCTCTGCAAACGAAGGTATGAATGTGTAAGATTGATTGTAAATAGAATTAGAATGAATGTTGCTTGATAATTGAATTAACACTTGAGATCTAAACCGAGGCAATTGAGCACACAAGTTAAAATCCTAATAACACAGTTTTCTATCACAAACTCATTAACCCGTGTCATTTTCGCAGCATAAAAAATATAGGAACACATGATGAATAGTAAATTTTATAAAGATAAGAGCTGAAGTGTATAGCCGGTCTTTAAACTTTGCACGCCTCTATTTCACACAACTTATTTAGCAGAAATAGTGCCAAATAACATGCTTATTGTACACCTTTTTAATTTACTAAGTTATCAGAATAAACTAAGGCAACTTATTATTTCAACAGTTTTTCACCGGGTATTTAAAAAAGTTACATTTTAACAATAAAAAAGTTATGCTAAACAGACCTTTGTCTGCCCACGTCACTTGTGTCCAATCGGGTCTCTACCCGCTTAATACTGACGTGGTATGACAACACACATGTTATCAAACAGTGAGATGCAAGCATCTTTAACAGTTGGATCTCTCGACATTAAGATTCTGGTTTTTCTTTACGCTAAAAGCTCAAACAGGCTGCGAGGTACTCGTGGCGGGATCAGGCTGCTGCTAGGTACAAAATGGATCGGATACCACTAGTTTGTGTTTCTATTTTCGTGTCACTTAGCTAGGAGCAACGGCAACCCAAGAACATGGTGCTTCTTTGTATAGAATGTCAAGGCCTAGATTCCTATCCAACAAGATAAGTTTAATTTTGTCCGTACCTTGGTTATTTATTTTCTTTATTTAGAGCACTATACATTCAGTATCTACGGTATAAAATTGTCTGCAAACAATGTGCATATTTCATTAACATATCTTAGCTCTTTCAATCTATCAAAACTCAACATTATGCTTTTGCGGACTATGATACTGAAGCTAATAATTAACTTATGCAATCTCTTTTACATATGTACTGTTTGTCTAGCAAGTTTTAAAGGAAACTTTTATAGAAAGTGTTAAGAGGAACCACCACGGGTACCAAAAATATTTGAGATAGTATAAAACTAGCTAAATGACAATTGTTAATCAGAAACAAAGGGAGTACGTGACAAGTAATTTTCCAAAACACTCCTAGCTAGCTAGCATCACGACGTGGCTTTTGCACCCTACAATGTATAACTGCTCCTTTTGGTCGGCAATAACCAAGTTATGTATAATAACAGCTGATGGTATGTAGTAGACACACAATATAATTAGTGATAACACTTGTGTTTCCGTCGTTAGTTTTTTTTTGAAAATTCGAAGGACACATAGCAACATAATTTGCAAGCAACAAAGAATGTTCATTCAAAGTGCATAAACCGATCGCGCGCGATTAAAACGGAGCTTTTCGAGGCTTCTGGAGTACGTACATACCCCAATCCCTGTGATCACCGATATCCGCTTGCTTGGTGTATAAACATACTCCAACCCAAATATAATACGCGCGCCTGATGGCCTTTTAGGATTATTTATAACCAAACCTTTCGAGGCTTCTGGATCGCAAATAAGTAAAGGACTCGATGATGAGCAGCGATCTGTAGCAGAGAGAGAGACTTTTATAGGCCAATAAGATGCGACCTACGTGTCCGAGCGCAGACGACGTGCAACCAGCGAAAGCTAAAGGCCCGGCCGTCGTAGCATGTACTGCAAGGCTAGCTACTAGTTAGCTCTCTACCAAGCCTTAGTTTTAATTATGGTAGCGCGATGGTCGCGTCGATTATATTTTGCGCCCGGGTCGAACGATCTGGCCCTCGCCTTTTGTTGGCTTTAATTTATGCGCGCGGTGGCACGCGATTAAACAAGGCGGTGGTCCTGCACCGGCGCCGGGTGACACCTGTCGTCGCCGGCGTGTGGCGGCAAAGTCACCACGGCACCCACGCGCGGAGACGGCGACGCGTGCATAGAATAACCCCTCGCCCTCGCCCACCATCACCAGCAGCTACTAGCTAGCTCTCGCCCGCGCCCCGTGCGTGCTCGCTAGCTTGCCCGATATAGCAGCGGCCGGCCGGCCGCGTTATTATTTTACGGGCAGCTAGCTAGCTCCATCCCCGCGCTACAGGGCAAGCGCTTTCGCCCGGCCGGACGCCGGTGCCGATCCGTCCAAGTCCAACCGAGGAGGCAGGTGGTTGGCGCGGCGCCATTGGCCGAGCGGCCGGGCGAGCACCACCCGCTGATGACTGATGAATATTGAGTAGATCGAGTAGTATATACTAGTAGCCCGATTGATAATTGGTGGCTTCGGGCCGGCGACAGCAGCTGGCGAGCTATACAGCGCGAGCAACAGGCCGGGACGCGAGGAGTTGTATAAGCTCGGCTGGCTGGACCATCATCGGTGCTGATCTGATGACGCGCGGGGTGATGCGTTTTTCGGGTTGGTGGTTTAGGTGGCGATCGAGGCGCCAGCCCAGGCCGAGCAAATGGGATGAGCTAACGCGCGCGGCTCTACGCGAGCGAGGTGAGGTGGTACGTTACGTGGAGGCACGCGCGCGCGCGGGCAGGGGACCGTGCCAATTGTTAATTAAATCCCGGGAAGGAGAAGCAGATCTACGTACTCTCGTCGTCTGATTAATTAGTATGCGCGCGCGCATCATTGTTCGGTGGATGTCACGACGACGAGGAGGTCTCTCGAAGAGGTAAGGGTCGTCCAAAAGGGCTTTTGTTGTCTGCTTGGATTCCTTCGTTCCTCAAAGCTGGTTAGGAGCGCGCGCCCGGTGTTCCGAAGTTGCTCTCCTCTCCGGTGATTTCTTCATTTCATGTGCTCGGTTCCTGGCCTAAAGTAATTAATCACGCGCCCGGCCGGTCGTGACCCTGCTGTGATCTCTCTCCAACTTGAATCGCGTTGCTTCGTCGGCGTCAAGAGTTGAACAAACTATTTGCTCTTCACTGCGGCTAGTGGTGCGTGGCGGCAGTGACGATTTGACTCAAGTCATATGCATAGTTCTGGAACGCGTGTACGTGCGAGTTAGGCCCCATGTTGACGACCGAGAGCTAGACCAGACTTGACTGGCCCGATCCATGGACCGGCCGAGCGCAACCGATAGATGATCAGGGACACGCACGTGTATATATAAACTACTAGCACGCAGTCTCTCTACCAAATAGATATGTATAGATCTATATATGTACGCATCTATACACTTAATCGGTCTGGTCTGATCAGTGCATTGCGTCCTTCTCTGGATGGCGACACAGATCTGATCAGGTCGATCAGCAGGTCAGTAAAAAAAGTTCTTTTTTGATGTACCGAAAGAAAGGAACAAACAGTACGTTCATGCATCCTCCGATCCTCCGTAACCGCGTGCCAGCTCAGAGCTCTCGTCCGAATGAGATCGACCAGGTACCGAGGATGCGTGGATCATGATTCGTGTCAGCGTCAAACCAGGGAGTAGTTTAGTTCGTTTGTGCGTCGGAAAGTGATCGACGGGTCGTCGTCACCAGAGCAAGTACGGTTGCCATCGAATCCGCAACACGAAACTTATTAAAGAAGAAGGTGCTATTGTGTGCCATGAGAACGAAGCATTGCGTTGCTGCACCGGATGGAGTACCACTTGTAGAAACTGTAGTCTTCCACGCGTCGACCTTCTAGAGCCCACCACCACGCGCGTATTAATTTTCCGGGAACCAACAAGCTGAGATACTCCCTGCGTTTTGAATTATTTAATATTGTTTAGTTCAAAATTAAACTAGTCAGCATCAAGTAACTCAAAACGAAGGGAGTATTTAAAAGGATCTTCAAAATGTGTTATTAAATTATTATCGCTAGAGCAACAACACTAGTTTATTTCCGAACTAAAATTATTATCCCAATAACAGATTTTTAAAAGGCGAGAGTACTAATTAACAGTATTACTTATCCTCTTGTACTTATAAAGCAGTATGCATGATACCCCATTCGATTTTTCATCTGTGACATTAGTTACTTCACTTTCGAACTAGCCAAAATTGAAGGGAGTATATATTGTTCAGTTCTGTACAAAATTGGGTTCTTGTGAGGGAAGAACATTATTTTACATTACAGACTCGATCACCTACACGCACTAGACAACTTGGCGCTTTCGCCAAGAAGCACGCAGTAAAACTCGGAGCACTGCACGCACCACGTACGGCGATCGGGATCCTGATTAATTAGCAGATCATGAAAGAAGAAGAAAAAAATTTGCCGAGGTGGTGGGCATTTGGGGAATCCAGCTCGGCGGGTATAGCTAG
This sequence comes from Neostapfia colusana, assembly GCA_030760725.1. Taxonomy (NCBI): domain Eukaryota; kingdom Viridiplantae; phylum Streptophyta; class Magnoliopsida; order Poales; family Poaceae; genus Neostapfia; species Neostapfia colusana. The sequence goes on from JASWHV010000017.1 coordinate 4,615,158, forward strand.
TGGAGAGTATGGAATTCGGTTGACAAGGACGTGGCGGCCTTTGGCGAGCGACAGGGAGAAGAGAATAGAGCTCGCCTGTACGTGCCCCATATATACACGGCAGCGCGGCTCACCCGTTTACACGGCATCAGGACGGACAGCATAAGAGGAAATAAAGTCTTGCTGCTTCCGTCCCCGGCAGGCCGTAGATAGCTACGAGCTAACTAGCAGTGGCGGCACAGCACGCGCGCGCGTAAACATCTCCAGGAAAAAAAAACACAGAAGCCATTTGAGGCAAGGCAAATCTCCTCCATATAGCTTTCTGTTGAGGCGTATATAGCTAGCTGCTCGATCGGCAATGGAGGGACAGCTCTCTTGGGGAAGGCAGCTGGAAGTGGACGGGTGGAGGAAAGGGCCGTGGACCACGCAGGAGGACAAGCTGCTCATCGAGCATGTCAGGCAGCACGGGGAAGGGAGGTGGAACTCTGTCTCCAAGCTCACAGGTACGGTTCGTTTTCAATAATTAACCACGAACAGTACGGTAGCCAATTCTTAATTTGCTCCTTTGCATTTTTCTGGTATCGTTGAATCTCGTTTTTTTTGGCTCTCCGGATGGAGCTCAAGTACGAGTCTTCTAGAACTCTAGTCATTTCCATGGATAAATTTTAAAAGCGCCGCCTCTTTTTACTGCACAACTTGCAAGTTGCTCGGCAGTAGCAGTCAACCGGACAGTCCCTTTTGTACGGTGTTGTGTACTTAGAAATTGTCAGGATCTTCAAGTGCCAACTTGCAGGTCATCTATGTCGCATGATTCTAGTATGAACGATGCTTACATGAGCGCCGAACGTGGTGAACACGGTAGATTTTCTAAAGAAAAAGTATTTCCAGTTGTTTACGAAAATCTCATGTTGTCTCTAAGAGAGTTGGTTATTAGCTCATGAAAACCATCACTTTCTTACCACCTAAAGACTAAAGTTAGCTAATTAACTATTATGGTATGTGCCACATATGTGCTTCATTACGTAAGTGCTTTGATGAATCGATCTGAGATACAGTTTTCTTTTTGGCTGTTTTGTTGCTGCACAGGGCTGAAGAGAAGCGGCAAGAGCTGCAGGCTGCGGTGGCTGAACTATTTGAGACCCGATCTAAAGCGCGGCAAGATCACGCCCCAAGAGGAGAGCATCATAGTCCAGCTCCACGCTCTGTGGGGAAATAGGTAAACTAAATCCAACATGATATATATCATATACCACCGTGTTGTTGTTGCTTAGTTAAGCATGCAATGCACTTCAGTTAGTATTTGAGTACGTACTCAATTCGGCCATACGACGTGGCAGGTGGTCGACGATCGCGCGCAGCCTCCCGGGCAGGACGGACAACGAGATCAAGAACTACTGGAGGACGCACTTCAAGAAGAGCAAGCCGTCCAAGAACATCGAGCGCGCGAGGGCGCGGTTCCTCAAGCACCGCCGCGAGATGCAGAGCCACCACCAGCAGCAGCTCCAGCTCGTCGGCAACAAGGACGAGAATAATAAACACGACGACGCTACTAGGACGCGCGCCGGCACGGCCGCCGACGACGCCCAAGACCGCGGCAGCAGCGCCGTCGTGGATTATGCGCGCGCGGCGACGACGACGGCGGCGGCAGACGAGTCTGTCGCTGGCCACCACCTGCAGGCAGCGGCGGACCTGCTGATCATGCACGACGCCGGCACAATGGACTTCACGTGCCCTATGTTGTGCGCCCTCCTCCTCCACGGCGCCGGCGGCGACGGCAGCTGCTGCGGCTCCACCAGCGAGGAGTACGGGTCCAGCGAGGAGGACGGCGCCACGTGGGGCAGCCTGTGGAACCTCGAAGACGTCGTCGACGGCGGCGGCGGGGCATGCACGCCGCTGTGGTAGATTCGTACATGGGTAATTCGACTAGTACCGCCAGGTAGGCTCTAGGCATGCGACGCGAGATCCCAAGAACGACTTGCATGTGCCTTCGTCGATCGAGAGGTGTGGGGGAGAGATCGATAGCGCGAGGGGTGGAGTACAAGCTCGCGCTCGCGTGAGACATCAACTGATCCTGCAGTCGTCGTGGTGCTGGTGGATAACGATGGAACAGCCACGGGCCCAACGGCCGCACGTCCACTTTCTTTATGGGGAAACACAAACACAGAAGTAGCTCTCTGATCCGTACATCGAAAACATATGTGAGTTGCTTGCCCAATTCGATACCGTATTTATTACTGTTATCATCAATTTCCCCGCCACCGGAAAGAAGGTGCGAGTGCACGCAATGTTTTTAAGTCGGCTAGTCGACCCTAGTCGCCTTAGTGGCGACTAGGTCGACTAGGGCGACTAGTCGTCGACTAGGGTGACTAGTCGCCCCTAGTCGACCTCTAGTCGAGGTCCTAGTCGTCCAGCATTTTTTATAACAGTTTCTAGTCGATGCTTATATATATCGACATATATATACACACATATATATAACAGTTCAGTAGCACAGATTGAGCATTGTAATTAGCAAACAAACGTTTAGAAGATCATATCAGCAGCAGTTTAAGTGCAGAATAAGCTTAGAGGTCATCTGAGGAGGAAGGACTGCCACGGCTATACCTTCATCTGAGGAGGAGGTCATCTTGCCGGCGTCATCTCAGTCACAGAGCACAGTCAGAGGCTCAGAACACAGGGTGGGCGGCAGCTCACAACTCACAAGCGGCGGGCGGCAGCTCAGTCAGAGAGCTGGGTGGCGGCGCAAGGAGGGCGGCGTCAGGAGAGAAGAGCGCAGAAGGGCAGCATCAGGAGAGAAGGGCGCGACCCGGTGGCCGACGCAAGGAGGTGCTCAGGCGCCACAGGGAGGGACTCAAGCGGCGCAGGGGAGGGGCGAGGGCGGCGACATCGGCAGGAGCAGGAGAGGGGCTCGTCCGGGCAGGGGAATGGCGCGGGCGGCGCGCCGGCGCCAGAAGGGAGTGGGCGACACGCTGTGGAGGTCGGCGGCGGCTGAGGAAACAGAGGTGCTAGGGGTTAAGTGTGCAAAAGTGAATAAGAGAAGGAACCCTAATGGGCTGACCAGTTGGCCCAAAAAAAAATTGCAAATCGTCCTGATCGCCCAAAAAGACTAGTCGCCCGATTAGTCGCCCTGATCGGACGACTAGTCGGACGACTAGTTTTCTAGTCGAGCAAATCGAGTCGAGTGACCTGATCGGACGCCACCGAGCGATAAGGACGACTAATCGCGATTAGTCGTCCGATTTGAAAACACTGAGTGCACGTTGGCGACGGACGGCAGCAGGCTCGCGTGGGGTGGCGGCGTGCGGAGGGAATCGACTCGGTAGGAGGCCTGAGGCGGTTAGGGAGGGGACGGGGCCTCGTTGGCCCGTTAATTCTGGCCCGAACGTCCACTGTCTGGTCTGGGCTTGCGCGTCTCGAGCCCTTGGCCCACTTCTCGCACTCAAGGAAACGGTTCGAGAGAGAACATAAAGCAGTGCCTGTTACTGTCACGCGTCGCGGACTGTGGCGGATGGAGGAATACGGGTTCCGCCCGCACTTCCCGTTCGGCGAGCATGGAGACGACGCAGCGTTGGAGCACAAAAGGTAGTGCAAATCTTCCAGATGCCCCGGAAACAGCTTTGCACATAGCAGTGGTTCGTCCGATACTCATCTTCACTGTCGCCATTCTAACAGCTGTCCCGCACGATTAAGAACATCGAAATCCAATCGAGTCTCAGCAGAGATTCAGCACTCATACACACGCACATCCCAGCGGGAGACGAAAGTTGAATTCATATGATGAGCCATTGGCCCATTAATGTTGACATCTACTTGGCATCAACGAGTCCAGGACTTGCCAAGCAGCCCACCTTTATTCAAGCACGATACCGGTGTACACATTGACACCTCTCGGGTAGACCTAAGCAGTGACAGTTGTCTTGGAGGCGCCACCGGCGATCGCTCCAGCTTCAGTCAGGAGAGGCACCAGCTTCCCCTGACTGTTCAGTGCCATTGTATCTGCCCAGAAGGCAGTAACATGTCAGGTAACTTCAGTGAAACGAATGAGTAGGATCCGTGTAAAAAAGTTTTGTTATATACTTGGCATCGTGGTCATTAATTTGGTTTGGGGAGACACGGGGTCACAAAAAGAAAAACATAAAGTTCAAACGATGACTCACCATCACAGCCACCAATGTGCTTCCCTTTGATGAAGACATTTGGGACAGTCCTTTGTCCAGTCCATTCCTTTAGAGCACCCTGGAGCTCAGATCCATCACCTACAAAAAAAAAATCATTCAATAAGGGTTTGTCCCTAAGTCCCATGAACCCTCACTACGCAGAGTTCGATGGAGAGATCAGGAACATGCTAAATACTAATCATGACTCATGAGTGCAAATTCTGTTCTTGGAACCTTGATATTTCAGATGGAAGAATGTGTTTGCATAAGCAAGTGAAACAATGCAACATGAATAAGATTCTGATAGTTGCAATTAAAACTATTGATATCGGGATACATCTTATTTACTTGCCATCATCAGTCTTTCTCGAGAACAAAACCAAGCAATCTAAGGCTCCTAACGACTAGCTGCACCATTAACTTGTATAAAAGTTCCAGTTATGAATAGCCACATCATGTACTTGCATAAAAGATGTCATATATAAACTCTTATAACCATTTTATATTTTAGAAAAAAAAAACATTACGACATCTGAGGTTTTTTCACATGCCATTTTGACTTTCAGCTATCGTTAATCCAGACCAACTAAGAACTGCATGAGGAAATTGTGAACAAACAAAAATTTAGATGCACTCACTTTCCATATCCAATTCAATGGCCTTGAAGCTTGCTCCTAGCTGCTCAAACAACTTCTTCACGCGGACACAGAACGGGCAGTATGACTTGCTGCAGACAACCCAAAATCAGATCAGCCATCAACCACAGAGCAGGGGAAAATAAACATACAAAATTTTGAAAAGAAAACAAAATCCTGGAGTAGCTGAATGAGAAAGGGGAGCAAAGCATCAAAATACAGTACTATGTGCTTCATTAACATGGAATTCTTCCACTGAAGTGCGGAGCGAAACACTAGAACAGTTCTGACAGGAGGGCCATCAAATTACTTAGAGCATGTGTCGAATTTGGGGACTTTTAGGACCGCTTCAAATTTCAACTAGGTCCAAAGGATTTGGATCACACCTCCCCTTCCAAACAGGCCTAGAGGACCAGCAGTCCTAAAATAAGCCTCTAGATCATTTTCCTGATCTCTTAGTAGGAGACGAACTTCAGAGTTCCAAACAAAGCTCGGCCGGTGTCCAAATAAGATGGGTACGGATTTAGTTCCACGTGTTTTTCTACATTGACTGGAGTAAAGCCGTAATCAAATCTAACATCGCTAGAATTACAGATTTACTCATGTAACTTGATTGCATCCATCCTCGAATAAACAGAGTATTCTCGCGAATAACAACAATAAAAGAAGAGTTGGAATATGCTCAAGTCATATTGACGGGACAGCAAGACTAGGAAAAATAGATGGGTACACGGGCCTTCCTCCTCAATCTTCCCCTCCCCTCTTCCGATTTCTTCAGAATAAACTTTCTAAGCGCAGCAGGACTGGTTCATGGCAGAAGGCAGGGTCAAATCGAGAAAGAAAGAGAGAGAGAGAGAGAGACCTGAAGACGACGACGGGCGCGGAGGCGACGATCTCCTTGGCCTTAGCGAGCGCCATAGCTCTGGATTCCGGGTTGGAGGATGAAGAGAAGGCGCCTCCCATTTCTGCCTCTTGGGCCTCGTATTTATGAGGGCTGACGTGGGACGACGAATATCGGCGGTGGTAGTTGGGGCCGGGACTCGTCAGGAGCGAGCTGCGCGTGCGATTCCCGGCTTTCCGCGCGGCTGCTATCCGACGGCCGCCCGTGCCACGCCTCCCGGCGGCTCACGAGTAATTGGAATACGATGTGCAGGTGGTGGACGATCGCGCGCAGCCTCCTGAGCAGGACGGACAACGAGATCAAGAGCTACTGGAGGAAGCATTTCAAGAAGGGCAAGCCGTCCAAGAACATCGAGCGCGCGAGGGCGCGGTTCCTCAAGCAGCGCCGCGAGATGCAGGAGTAGCAGCAGCTCCAGATCGTCGGCAACAAGGACGAGAAGAACAAACATGACGCCACGCGCGCTGGCACGGTCGACGACGACAACCAAGACACGCGACTGCGCCTTCGTCGATAACGCGTGCGCGGCGATGACGGCAGCCGAGTCCGGCGGCCACCACAGTTTCCCTCCCTTCAAACATACTAGTAATTTGACGGTATACGATGGGTAAATTAAGGGCATAAATGTGAAATAGGAAGAGTTCCAATAAACTAGGCATGTGCTACACATTTGCTCCTAACAGATCAAGCACATCTGCAGGACACTACCTCACCAAGGTCATGAACTCATGACGCCGACTAAGTATAAATAGAACGCTAGATTAATGTATCCATGTCAAGGTAGCCCTGGATTTTCCCTCTCCCGCGGACCCTTATTTGCCCCACCTTGAATGATGTAAGATGTACAAAAAAAAACTGTTCAATATCTGGACGGAAAAAATGTATCCATCTCGTCATCCCAATCAAAATGCCCTCCAGGAAACTGATTTCAAGATTACACCGCAGCTGGCATTTGAATCTTTTCCTGCAGCTGTTGAGCAACAGCGTCGATGAATTCTTCAGTATTTAGGTAGAACTTCTTTGTTACCCTATCGACAGAGAAGAGAGGAGAACAGAATGTCAGGTCTGTGTAAAAGCACAAGTCGGCAGAGGCAACAAACACATCTCAGCAGAGTCAGCAAGTCAAGGCTGAGAAAGGCGAATGTGAACTCAGAACAAAAATAGGATCCTACCCAACGACATACTCATTCCCTGTTACATATTAAGGTTACTCCAGATTTACAGATTCATGATTTCCATATCTATTTCTTACAAATTCAGAAACAGCCTACAATTATGTTAAGAAAATTTTTCAGTGTCCAGTTAAATTCAACCAAGAAGATGATTTTGCCTAAAATCATGCAGAAGAACAGGCACCTGAAAATATGGATCCTTCATACTAAACGGTCTGGTCCCTAATGCCATTGACAATGGAAACGTTGGTGCTTGCCTTAACTCTAGTTAGCAACCATAAAAGAACTTATCATTTAACTGTCTAGCTGTTCATCACTCAAAAATCATCTCTTCCTTACGATAATACTATCATTTGCTTTCATATCACTGAGTTTCCATCCAAGGTATCAGCCACTGAACATCGAGTTATGAACTACATGAATAATAAAATCAGAGCTTACTTGGGGCCATGGATAAGAAGTGCGAGATCTTTTGTCATCTTCCCAGATTCTACTGTTTCAACACATGCAGACTCAAGTTTCCGTGTGAAATCAAGTAGTTTTTCATTTTTATCCAGCTTTGCCCTGAACAGACAGAGGTTATTACATTAGAAGGAATACAAGTTGGTGAGCAAATCAAACAAAACATGACTCTAACATGTCTTCTTGTCTTCTAAGCTCATAGAAGAAATCTTTATTTAAACCAGCAAGTACAATTATTACCTGTGTTCTAGTCCACGAGTCCAAGCAAATATGGAGGCAATACTGTTGGTACTTGTCTCCTGTCCCTTCTGATGTAACCTGAAATGTCTCGTCACAGTCCCATGAGCAGCTTCAGATTCTAATGTTTTCCCATCGGAAGACAACTGTAGAAGAGAACCTGTCAGTTAGTGATCCAAAATAACAAATAGAAGCAGATTAGGGACATCCATGCAGGATGTGGCTTAGTGGTAGATCACAAGGTTGTGGTCTTTGAGGTCATGGGTTCAAGGTCATATTAATACTAATTCTTGTTTTATTTTTATGGAAAGGTTCTACAGGACTGCAAAAAATAAATGACATACCAGAACAGATGTCATCAAACCCAGAGAGCCAAAACCTGAAAAGCATTCATTAAGAAAAGGGAGATATAAAAACAGAAAAAACAGGGAGCATAACCATAAGCAAGGATGCTGACTATTATCAACGTGCAATTCTGTAAAATAAATCATCACATTATGTCAACAATGGTAGCATATTGCAACAACTGGGAGAAGACTTGTGCAAACCTTGTGCGAGGAAATCACTCTGTACATCTCCGTCATAGTTTTTGCATGCCCATACATACCCGCCTTCGCTTTTCACAGCATAAGCCACCATGTCATCAATCAGCCGGTGCTCATACCTGCATACATCATATAAATGTTGTTTGTGATTCAAGAAAAACAATACCATAATCAAAATCAAAATCTGGAGAACTTAGCACAAACCATATCGAGTTTTCCTCAAACTTCCCCTTCCATTTCTCTTCATAAACCTCCTGAAAGATATCCTTGAACCTATGATAAAATTTGTAGATGTCAAGATTTAACTGGTGTATAACAATACGATTAGCTGCAAGGTAGTAATTTCGCCAAAAAGTCCACAGTATAAAAAATTATATATACAATGAACAGCCAAACAAAATATGGGGAAATTTCTACAGATTCTAGGTCTCGGATTGTCTAGGAAAAGACCAACTTCTGGAAAATCACAATGATATTCAGTAGTTAGTTTGCCACGAGAAATAATGTAAGAATAGTAGCTTGGTAACCCATTTGCTAATGTCATTGGAAAATCTGTTTGCCTACAACTAATGTCTTATCATAGCACAACAGTGAAGATCAGCTAAGTCAGAAAAATTGTTTGTTTGTTCACAGTTCAGACTTCAGAGAGCAAGATGGACTCAAAAGGAGAGCTTAATGACAGTACACCTGAAGGGGGGGGGGCATACCTTCCATCATATGTTTTTAATATCGTATTCTTGGTGCTAAGATAAAGAGGCCACTTTTTAGAAAATGCCATGGCCATCGACGACTCAGCAAAAGCCCTAATAGACTAAAAAATAACAGAAGTTAACGAAGCACTCAAAGGAGATGAGGTCAAAGAGTTCTACTCACTTACTACCATACCTCATCAACATTGTACATTGACAATGCCACCCCTGGCCCTTTAAAATCATAAACATCCAGTTCTACCGGCTCAGCTCCATCAGGCACTGTGTTGCAGTACCAAGCAAAGGAAAGTTGACAAAAGATACCATCCCTAGACTTAAACAGGACAAAAAAATTGAGATTAAGAGACTCACCAAAAATCATTTTAAGCTTTCCTGGGCCATCAATTATCATATCAGTTGCTCGGTACTGGTCCCCAAAAGCATGCCTTCCTATACAAATCGGGTGCTTCCAACCTAAAGGATAAAATTTTCTTTAATATTGTAAATCTGTTAGTTGTTTTCGTGACCCTATTTTAATATCTTACCAGAAAGGATACGGGGAATATTTTCGCATAAGATAGGCTCACGGAAAACAGTGCCTGCACATCACAGTGAACAATTGTGAAATGGCAGATTGCAAAATCATGATACAGAGTTTTAAAATTATTATTTTATATATAAATACATTTCTCACAAGTCACGAGTGTAGGTGCTAAAGCATGATCAGTGGTTATTTTTTTTAAGAAAATATCATGTTGCTATTACTTATGATAACCTGCAAGAATGTCCCAGTGACGCAAGGAATGATAGAAACAACTCATGTTACAGGAATACAAATATATAATTTATAAAACTTCAAGGGGCCAACCAAATTATCAAAACTTCAAGCATGCTTTTCTTTAGCTGAATCCAGAATTTGTACTGGTAGCATCTCATCTATAGTATTATCTATTAATTAGGTTCCAGGCTAATTCGTGCAGGCAAAATGCATTCCGAAGAGAAGAAAGCAAACCATTTAAAATGTTCCTGATAGTGCCGTTGGGGCTCCTCCACATAGACTTCAGCTTAAATTCTTTTACTCTTGTTTCATCTGCATTTAAAGAAATGTGCTTTATCATAAATATTATCATGAAGTGCTGGAAATAATACTCTACAAGACTTTACCCGGAGTAATTGTAGCACACTTAATAGCAACATTATACCTATCAAGAGAACAAAAAAGAGGTCAGTATGTACAATTGTACATAGAAGAAAAGAATAAAGAAGATCAATGTGCATAGAAAATAGAAAATTAATAAATTAAAGCCAAAGCTAAGGAAACAAGTGCAGAGGGAACTTGACAAAAGGTGCAGGATGACTTGGAGAGGAATCATAATTTATCATACCTCGCAAAATGTATAATTATCAGGCTTGATTACCAGGACAGTAGAAAAATGAATAGGTCAACAATTCAGATAATCGATCAAACCAATATCATTTTTTATTTGTGACAACATGAATACATCCAGTTGTGTATGTTAAATGGGTACAGTGATTGTAATTCATAATAACAGTGTGATACGAACTGTACAACACAAGCAATTTCATCACAGAATCAAGTGGGGACTTAAAATATCCAAGTCTCTTGCATAAAGTCCAATGAGAAGGTGCCCTGCCTCTGACTAAATCTTGCAGCACTAAGTATGATTCATAGACTATTCATGGAAATCTATAAGGAAAAGTAGATAAGGCACATCAACTACAACACCATGGTATAGTTGTGTAGCTTATCTGATATTGATATGCTTTGGAAGACACATGACAAAATGATCATTCTCAACTAAGTTGGATGGCACATGAATTGGCTTTCCTGAATACCAAAATTAAGGCTACACTTAATTTATGAAATCAGTCTGGTCACTAAGGTGGCAGCAAGTCTGTAAGGTCATCTTAGTTTCCGATTTCAAGATTTTATACTTTTGTCAGGGCTCCCCAAGGTCCCTGGTCTAACTCTGTAAATCATTCTCCAGGAAAAAGGACTGCTAAAAGGGGTAGTATAGTACCACTACGAAGTACGAACACAGGCTGAAATGGCAATGCAAATATGGCACTTAAGTTATTTCACCTTCCTACAAGTCGAACATCATATAGGTCGTAACATGGGGACCCAGAGCTCAGAAAGGGGAACGATAAATGCACTTACTTAAGGGTAGCTTCCGCACTCTCAATGGTGACCCTATCATCTGTGGCATCCCGGTTGAGGATGCCGAGATCATAGTACTTCAAGTCCACTTCCAGATACGGCAAGATGAGCTGCAGACCATCCAGTCCAATCCCGTTCGCATCATCAAACCATGGAAATGCGAGTACCTACTGACCGAGAACAACAACGAACGCACAAAACTCCGCACGCACCTTATCCTTTATCATCTTCCAGATGACCCGCGTCATCTCATCGCCTGAAATAGGGGACACAATCAAAGCAGGCAACTCGACCATCGTCCGCACGCAACCCGGGTGAAGAGATTGGAAGTTAAGGGAGGGGCAGAAACCGACGTACCGTCCATCTCGACGATGGGGTTCTGGACCTTGATGCGGTGCTTCTCGGTCACCGCGGCCGCGGCGGCGTAGCAGCGGAGCGAGACGCCCCGGAACACCCGCCCGGCCGGGAGAGGAAAACGTGCGAGCGGGGAGGCGAGGCGGCCCCGGGTGGGGTTGAGGGGAAGCAGGGCTCTGGCCGCGGCAGCGGAGCCGGAGACGGGGGCGCGGGCCATGGCAGCGGTGGAGTCAAGGCCGCGGAGCAGGAGCAAGTGGCGCATCGGGAGCGGAGGGAGGAGAGAGGAGCGAGGGAGCGCACCGGCGCGAGCGTGAGGAGCGTGATGGCCTAGCTTGAGCCGGAGGAAAGAGGACGCACCCGAGTGTCCCGGCCTAAGCTGCAGTGTCAGGGCGACATGGTGCATTTGCTTGGGTCGTTTCCGTCGAAATCCGTCCGAAGAATTATGGAGTCGTGGCCGTACTGTGTTCGAATTTGGTGCAAATTTGATAGGAGCACACTGGACCGCGACGGCCGTGACAAATGTTTGCTACAGTCAACTGCACCCAAGTTGGGGAACAAGAGAGCCTGAATTCTAGCTTAATATTTGCTCTCAGTGGTGTACAGGATAGCTGCTGACTTTATAGATCAGGAGAAAGAATGTTTCAAGCGAATATTGGACAGGATAGCTGCGGAATCATTCCAGCGAATCCATAGGATACGCAGGTCGCATTTGTAGTTCTTTTTGTGAAAAAAAAACATTGGGAAATCGCACTGACAGATAAAGAAGATTCACGTAGCACAAGACAAACAGGGCCAAGATGATCCATGATTCTCAGTGGAGTTGAAACGACATATCCTCAAACAGACCCGACTTGCAGAACACCGACAAAAAACAATAACAAAGGTACAACTCATTAACAAATTTGTGAATGAAGGTCCCCGTCGGCCAGTAGGATATGTTCGAGAAACAAGTAGTAGTACATCTTCGAGTCTACATATCAAGTCCAGAATAACTGAGGATCACAAGGGCTCTCTATACAACGCTCCTTCAGCATGGCAGCATCCAAAAATAAAACAGGTTGCGCTTCTGCAGTTAGCATCGTCTTGTGCAGGCATGAGTTCCACAAACATGCTTTAGTGCTTGAATCGCTGCAAACAGAAATTCTTGATCAGATACAACAATATAAACTAGCAAAGCAACTGAAATATCCCTGGGATGATAATACAACTTAACATAGCAAGCGATCAGATAAAGGTAACATACATCATCATAACGAGCATCCTTAAGCTGCTCTGACACCTCCTCCCTCACTTCTTTAACTGAAAAGGAGTTGATAAGTTTTATAAAGAAAAACTGCACCAATATGAAGTACAACAAACAAAAGAAATGTGAAATATCATTTTGACAAGAAAAATACTCTCAACATCTCACAGTTATTAACATGACAACTTGGTATTGTTTCAACATAATTTATTGCCACTATGAGACTAAATAACACAATTATAACATGATGAAAGGAAGCTGTAACGGCTGTGAATATAACCTTTAGACGAAAGGTTCTCAAGAGTCCTGTTAGTCTTCACAGCAAACCTCTGGAATGCACGACTGAAAAATTAAAAAAAAAACATCACTGTAAGAATTATAAGAATCAAAACAAAAACAAAAAACACAAACAACTGGGAGTTCATCAAGGAGAAAAATTCTATCAAGACAACTAGAAGTTCATGAGAAACTGGTAAATGTAGTTCCTCGACGTCCAGTGACATCAAAAGAAACTCAGTCATGGATAGTGAGAGGAACCTTGAACAATTTGCTTCACTTTTCCAAAGCTCAGGAATCAAAAAATCAGTTCATGAGCATGAACCAAGAGAAGCGGAACAAAATACATCTCAGGAGAAATAGTGAAGTGACGCAACAGGCAAATACATGTAGAGTAAGTGATAAACCTATGTACCTACAGGAAACAGCACAAACATCTAGCACACAGACCTCATGGCAACTCAGTCCCTTAGATGTTTCTATAAGTTATGCGATCATTTCCACAAGAATCATTACAGGTCTGTAGGACTCATCACAGTTGCCATGAAACACAATACTTCAAAAATAACAGTCAACACAAACTGCACTAGGACCAGTAACTAAACATTATAATACATGTTCGAATGAACATAACGACTCAGTCCCTTAGATGTTCATAATTCATGTGATCATATCCACAAGAATCATTACAGGTCTGTATGGACTCATCACTGTCGTTATCAGTAGCACTTCAAATCAAAGTAAACCTAACCATCATACAAAAAAAAGACCAGTATAATTGACTGCACTTAGCGTATTAGATGTCCTTCACGTCAAGCCATCATCCCAGTAAGAATAATTACAGGTTTCTTAGGACTTATAACCGTCATCATCAAATGATACATAGAAAACAAGGATTAAACGCAGCAAAAACATTGTAAAACATTTGTTTATGAAAGTTTCAGAGCGTTAATATATTTAGTACTATCATGTATGTAAGAGCCGTGCGCCCTTCTTCATGGGGAACCTCCGAGGGCACATGAGATTGGCAGGCTCATGATACAACGGGACGATATGGCTTCAAGGGAACGAGTCCGTTGAGAACCGACCGGAAGAACCGATCCTCCCAAGGACCAGATGACGAAGCGCAACAACTCGCATCCCGCACCGCGTCAAATCGACGGCGAAATCGCTCGCGAGCGAAGCGACTAGACAGATCTACGGAGGTAGGAAGAAAGAAAGGGGGGGGGGGGGGACGGAGAGGGAGGACGCAACGTACTTGTTGGCGAGGCCTTCGACGAGGAACTCGTTGACGACGTAGCTCAGCGCCCGCGCGAACAGGTTGCCGCCGGCCATGGCGGAGGGGCAGAAGCTTCCAGAGAGGCGGGGCGGGGGGGGTGGAGGCGGCGGGTCAAAGGAAGCCAGGTAGGGCGAGTTCTTATAAGAGAATGGTGCTTTCTGTGTCATTATTCTGGACGGTAACGATGCGATGTGGGGAAAATTTGCGCGGCTTGGATTCTCCAAAGAAAAAAAGTGGAGCCATAGAAAAGCGGGGTTGGGTTCCCTATGTTCATGGGTCGGTAATGGACCTGGCCTTCTGCTGAGAGCGTGAGGGCCCGCTTCCAAACGGGAACGCACGGCCGAGTAAGTGGGCTGTGTGCGGGAACGGGCTCGTGGCCCAATGGCATGCGTCTCGGCTGCGAGCGAGCGTCCAGCCCAGCTCTTCAAATGGAACTTGAGTGCCTCACCGGTCCGAATAAAAATCGTTGTGTGTGAGTTGTGGTGTGAATATGTGCATAAAAAAATACTACAGCTATACCTAACAGAGAGCCCTGAAAACAAAGCGAGTTGCGTGCGCTACTGACACTGGTGCGGTTGTAGCCTCCGACCGTGAGGAAGTGTACTGATAATCATAACCGCTTCCCATCTTCCAATCCAAATCGCGCGGGAACGGTTGCATGGATCATTCAAATGTTGGAGCCCGGCGACTCGTTCCCGGCCGGGGGCGCTCGCGCGGGCACTTCTCCACGGCGGCAATCAAAACCTACATAACCGCCTCCGTACATGGCTTGGACTGAACCGTCGACCTCCGCATGCGCCAACTCCACCCATCAAGATGACCAGATGTCCGGATGATCGGATCCACGTTCCATTGACCGCGCGACGGAACCTTTCTTCCTTCTCCCCCCGGCGTCCTAGTCTTACTGCTCATCACCTGGACTCCTCGATCCATGCATACCCTGCAGTGGACTGGGCTGCAGGCCTGATCGGTTGCTTGGACAGACACCTCGCATCAGCGATCAGTCGCTAGCTGCTCGCTGACTAGCGCGCCCAGTTGCGATGGCCGGGTGGAGGAAAGCGGTGTTGTCCATGCTGGGGCGGGGCGGCGGCGGAAGCACCGGCTCCCTGCAGGCGCACCTCCAGGGGCACAGGCATCACCTGCCGCCGTCCTCCTCCTCGTCCTCCCTCGCCGGCTACAAGCCACGGGGCGGTAAGCACGGCGGCGGCGGCCATGTGAGCGGAAAGGCGGTGGCGGGCTGCTTCTTCGCCGCTCTCGCGCTCGCCTTCTTCTACGTCTCAGCCGTCACCAGCGGGCCCGCCGACGACGACTCGTTCCCCTCGTCCCCGGCGACGTCATCCGCGCTCCTGTTCTCGTGGCTGGCGTCGAACTCGTATACGGCGCCAGCAGAGAAGTCGCTGCTGCCTCCCCGCCTTCCCATTCCTCCGGCTGTGAACACGAGCAGCAGCGCGGCCCATCAGCAGCGGAGCGACGCGGCCAAGGTGTCGCGCCGCGTGCGGAGCAGCGCGGCGGACAACTCGTCGTCTTCAGAAGCCGGATCGGGACAAGCGACGCCGGTGCGCGGGCAAGCGACGAGCGCACGGGGTTCTCCCCTGCAAGGCGCCGGGAACACTACCAATGCTGAACCCGCCGGTAACGGCACAAGGGAAGAAGAACCGCGACAGGAAACCGCGATGTCACTAGTGCCGCAATGGCGAAGGACAGACGGAGCTAATTCTTCCCCCACCGCCGCCATCGGTGCTGCCGGTGACACGGAGGAGGACACTAACGACGCACCCGGCAACTCGACAGACATCAAGGCTCCGAGCATACATGAGATAGCCAGGAACGCCGCCATCGACGACAACGCACAGAGCTCGACACGGCAAGCGGTTCTACCATCCCCACCGGCGCGAAAGGAGAAGAGGCACCGGCACAGGCGCGCGCGGCGACGCAAGGACATCGTCCTCCTGGCGGCGCAGGAATTAGCCGCCGGCGAGCACAGCGACCGCGACACGACTGGCGCGAACACCAGCACGGCGATGGCGTCACGGAACGAGACGGCCGGCGCGAGCGCCGGCAGCGTTGCCGCCGTCGGGCCCGGCAACAACCGAATCGTGTGGACGTCGGGCGTGCAAGACCTGGTTGCGTTCGCCAGGTGCGACGTGTTTAACGGGAGGTGGGTGAGGGACGAGGGCTACGGATTCTACCCGCCCAAGTCGTGCCCGCACATCGACGATGACTTCAACTGCCACAAGAACGGTCGGCCGGACAGTGACTTCCTCAAGTGGAGGTGGCAGCCGCACGGCTGCGACATCCCCAGGTACATGGCCGTTCTGAATTATATTCTGTCTAATATGACGTGATCTCTATAAAAGATTTGTTCTATCTATAAAAGATTTGTTCTTGTGAAACAAATCTTACTCTTCGTGCACCAGGCTGAACGCGACTGAATTTCTGGAGAGGCTGAGAGGCCAGAGGATCATATTTGTCGGCGACTCGCTGAACCGGAACATGTGGGAGTCGCTTGTCTGCACCCTTCGCCATGGCGTCAGGGACAAGAGGAACGTGTATGAAGCATCAGGGAGGAACCGGTTCAAAACCAGAGGATACTACTCCTTCAAATTCAGGGTACAGAAGTTGGCTCGGTTTATAAGAACTCTGAACTTCATCTTGTTCATTCTCTTACAGGACGATTCGTCCGTACTTGGACTCAATGTCACCCCGTTGCAGGAATATAATTGCTCAGTTGATTTCATACGATCCACATTTCTGGTCAAGGAGGTGATCCACGCGAGCAAAAATGGTACTGAAGATGGTAAGTTGAAGTTGGACGAACTAGATGCAGCAACTCCTGCGTACCAGACTGCGAACATCGTCGTCTTCAATACCGGGCACTGGTGGACTCACTCGAAAACATCGAAAGGGTACACCACACAACTCTCTGAACTGGATACCGTCAGCTCGTTCAAACTTGATGAACTTGTTGATCCATACAGGCTGAACTATTACCAAGAAGGGAACCATGTGTATCCTAGCCTTGAGGTTCTGGACGCATACAAGAAAGCACTAACCACCTGGGCAAGATGGGTTGACAAAAACATCGATTCAAGAAGAACTCAGGTTGTGTTCAGGGGTTACTCACTGGCACATTTCAGGTAAGAGGCTGCCACTACGCTGGCAGACTTTGTACTGATTTGTTCGTCTGCTGACGACGAATTTTGCCGCAGGGGAGGGCTGTGGAATTCAGGAGGGAAGTGTCACAGGGAAACGGAGCCAATCTTCAACCAGACGTTCCTCACCGAGTACCCAGAGAAGATGGTAGTCCTTGAGCAGGTCCTGCGGCGGATGAAAACTCCCGTGATCTACCTCAACATCAGCAGGCTCACGGATTACCGGAAAGACGGTCACCCATCTGTGTACCGGATACGATACGATACAGAGGAGGAACGGATGGTAGCAGTGACAAAGCAGGACTGCAGCCACTGGTGCTTGCCTGGCGTGCCAGATACGTGGAATGAACTGTTGTATGCGTCGCTGCTCCAGGCAGGCAAGGGTCCCTGGAAATTATGAGATGATGGTTACAGACAATAGTAGGCTTCAGGCTTTTCACATGCCAAGGCAGAGATAACTAGTAAAGATGGTTCATTAGGTCTGTAGTTAGGACTGGAATGATGGCAAATCCTGCATTTGCTGTAAACACATTATTACCACAGAGTAATCAGAATAAGGACATGTTTTTAGATATTTTTCCTGTTGTCCATGAACTATGTACACTTGAAGCCTCAATAACAGATATAACACGTCAAATGGGTACTGGGACTCGAGAATTCACATGAACTTGAAAGTTACTGGATTAAATCATCTATTGAAGAACGGCAAGAGCATCAGTCAATTTACACAAAACTGAAAAACAGCGAAACAAGACATGCTTTTTAATTGCTTTCAGAAGATTAATACATCAAATAAGCATTTTGCTATACACTACTCCAGGGCCAAAACAAGGTCACGCTGCCAGAGTCTAATATTTCACTTTCAGGAGTCAGTATGAAAGGCCACTTCTTCTGGTCTAGAAGTACTATGGTGGTTGTCATGGTGCCCTGCCATCATACATAATATAAGCACTTTCCCTGATATAATCTTCCCTATAAGAGGCCAAAGGGAACATAGCAGAGTAGTTCTCTTTCCCTTATAATCTTTCCTGTTTCTCCTTTATAGAAAGCTGCTTCATTTATATAAACAGAAATCTATAAATTTGTCCCTGGTAGTAGGATATAGCTCAACTTGCAGTTCACACGCAACAGCAGAACGTGTCAGAAAAAAACAATTGAAGATCATGGCAACAATACACATAATAGAATAAGCTTAATATCTTATTGCAGTACAGGCCACAACAGAATAAGGAGAATCAAAACAACGCCTTATCATTTTCCACTTTGCATAAACAAATTTATTTGAAAACGGTAAAAAAATAAGGTTCAGACAGCAGTAGGAGATCAAAGACAAATAGAGAAAACAGAAGTATCAAAGCATTCTTGCTGAATAAACGTCATCTCTTTATAGTAGTTTCCTTCCGGGGCACATGTAAGACAAACATCAGATCGACAATGAAGTATAAGATCCATCACACATGGATACTTATTATTATACAAGGGTTCAAACTAACAAAACTGGAAGGAGGTAAAAGTAAAAAAAAAAGGTAGGACTCCTCACGGAGTTCACCATTGCCGTTGCGTGACTTGCCCGTTTGCACGTGCCTCAATTGACCACCTGGCAGGCCAGAAAAGGCACCACAGAACTGAGTAATTCTCGAGGCGGAGCTCAGCTTTTGTTCTCCACCCTCATTATGTTTCTGTCCTCAAGAGCCATGTAGATGCCCAAGCCATGCATCTTCCATGCGTTATGGTGTTTATGAGCAAGGGGAGGAGAGGGGCTGCTTTATACCCAGATGAGGTCAAGGATGTCTCCAGGTACGTGTCCAGCTAAATATATTGCACAGAGTCACAGACTGAGAATCTGTATCAAGATTGCTTTATATGAACACCGCAGCATGTATTTGTGGAGGACAATGAAAGTTAACATAAATCTAAAGGTTACTGTTTTAAGTGCTTATTTGCTGGAGCTCACATCAGTGCTGTCCTTCATGTTCATCCACTAGCTCCGTGCTTATCTAGTGCATTTCACTTCCTAACCCTGAAGTGTAAAGTACAATACCATGGCATGAACTTAAATCAGCTCCTGTTAGGATGCCACTAATGTCGACAAGATCTTCGTGTGAGTAGGATAATACTCTCGAGTCTAACCTAAACCATCCTTAAAATATACAGAAATATCCATATAATTAGTGGACAGCTGTTTGCACTAGGATTAGGAGGAAATGCCACCACCAATTGTGGGGTGCCACCAAAGTGGAATCGAATCACTGGGCACAAGAAGCCTCAAGTGGACTATCCAATAGAATTCCTGAACTTTGGTTAGTTCTTTTAATAGATGGTTGAAGTGTGAAGATAGTGAATAACCTCTCAGAAATGCACCCGGTGAGCGACAAGAACCAACATTTCAGATCTCACCGGTCATGACTTGTAGATTACCATTGGCAGTTGAAACTATTTAAACCATCCAATTTAGGCAGTAGATACCAAAGTTTGTCTTTAATCAAAGTTATTATTTATCATCAATACATGATGAATTTTGCATGAGCACCTTAATAAATTTTGAAATACCAAAGTTTGTATTAAAATTAAAGTCATGCATGTAAGCACCTTAATGGATTTTGACATATCACTTGACAAAAATGCAAAAAACAGAACAAACAAAGAATCCTGAAGCCATTGAGTCCAATGATAATCCAAAATGATGCTTTCCAGATAATCTGTCCTCACATCCACTAGCTTGATATTTACCATTTGTCCCTGAATCATCTTTTGCTAAGTTGGTTCTCCTGAACATTAATCTGTTTATGCTTATCAAATAAGTATCTAAATGGTTCTCCTTCCTAAGTCATGAGTAGAAGAAGAAACATAGACACCACTGAGCCAGTTGTCCAAGAGTCATGATCAAATACCAAGCTCTGAAAAATAAAACAACAGAAATTGAACTCCAAAATAGTTTCTCGTCGAATAGAAATAAGATCAAAATATATTGGTTTTGACGTAAGGAAGATTATAAATACTCATATAAATGAAAGCAGTTCAAACAAACATGACACTGCTATAAGCTCATGACTTTAAGTTTCTGCAAGTTCAAAGAGCTACTTGAATGAAATTACATTAGTTCATTCAGGAAGTACGCTTCATGACGCAGTCATGCCTGAGTTAAGCTCAAAGAAGTTTAATGTCTTAAAGTTTGACTAGGCTCTCCGGTTGCCACACTCGGAGAAGGCGATCATAAAATGAACAGGTCGCAACAACTGAAGAATCCCCATTCTGATTTCTCCCTTCTATTATCTGCCAATCTGCTCCATATGCTAAGGACTCATGCTTGCCATATGTTTCCATTACCATGGGATCTCCAGCACCTACCTTAACAATGGCAAACCCATTGTGCATGCATGCAGCTAATACAACGTCTGCAATGCTAGGATGATACTTTATCCTCCATACACCACCTCCTAAATTTATTGAACTTTCAATAACAGGTTTTGCCATTAATCTCATGTCCCAAACTCTGAGAAATTCATCATAGCTCCCAGTTAGTAGCATGTTTCCCTCCAATGGGTTCTGAGCAATGCAACAGACACCCATACTATGAGACTTTCTGTTCCGGAAAACAATGTTCGAGGGGCTTTCTCTCAAGTCCCAGCAACTGAAACAGCAGTCGTCTGATCCACTGTAGAGCAAGTGTGGCCTTGCACGATCAAAATAACATGTCCAGACTTCGTACTGATGCGCAGCCCACTCCTCTGATACCTCCAAGCAGTCCTCTCTTATAGAAACCACAGAAAGTGAACCGTCTGATAACCCAACAGACAGAGATTCGGCACTTTGGTTCCAGTCCACATACAAGCACATTGAAGAAGAAATATCTCCAACACTGATATCTGTTAAGACAATATCTGTGTAATTTATTCAACAAAAGCATCTGAGTTAGCCCTGAACATATGCAATAATTACAGGTGTCGATTAATAGAATGTCACTTTAAGTATAGCAAGATGAGTTATCCTGATCCCACTTCTTGTCAGAGAAATTTCCGCGAACAATTCTAAAAGAATATTTTAGGAAGACCAGTAGCGCAAGATCCACAACAAACTACCAGAACAGTACAGAGAAAAGACAACTTGTTCTGAATCTTGATTAATATTCAGAACTATTTATATGCCAGACTGTTTTTCGGGAGCCGAAGTCTTAGATGAACATTGAACCGGTAAATCTCCTGAACAGAAAATGTTCTTCAACGCATCAATCACCCATACCAAGTGAACGCGAGGTTGCCGTTACATTTGAGCTGTCGATGCTATAGCTTATGGCAACTTACCAAATGGATGATTCACACAGATAAAACAGCATTTTATTTCACTATACAAGATAAAAGCAGGTACAAGCAATACCTGTGTCCGAGTCGTCGTCCTGCTCTAGGCGCCGCAACGCGAGGCGGCCATGGGCGTCGGCCTGCGCGAGCAGCGGTGACTTGGGGCTCCATTTCATGTCGAAAATGCCAGCGGTCTCCACCGTACGCAGCAGTCGGAGCCGCTGGGACGCCTCCTCCGCTCCGGCGTCCACGGAGAAGAGCGACACGGTACCCGCTCGGTCCTGCTCCTGCTCCTGCAGCGTGTAAGTGGCGGCGGCGAGGACATGGCGGAACGGGCGGTGCGGGCAGAACTCCACCGCGTCGGCGTTCCCGCCGAGGTAGCAGGAGCCCAAATCCATCCGAAATCTCTCGGCGGCGGCGACACGAGACGGCGAGTTTTACAAGTTCCGCGGCGGGGGCAAAATTGTCAAAAGTGTTACACAACCCGCCATAACAGCTTATCCTAATTTCTCCTAGCCACGTCACTTGGCGGGGGCGAGCAACCGGACCGGACGCCGATGGGCACCTGGACGGCGGCCATTTCTGTAGCCGCCGCCGCCGTGGTGGTCAGTCCCGCCGGAATCCGACGCAGCCGCGGTCCTGCCACCGTGCGCTGCTCGTCCTCTGCATCCGTCGAGCGGCAGGCCCTCTTCAGCCGCATCGCCCCCGTCTACGACCATGTCCGTATCTTCCGCTTGCCTCCCCCTCGCTCTCTCGTGAAATTAGTGCTGGAGATTGCTATGTCATAGTGACGAAAGTACGACGCTTTTTGTTTCTTGCAGCTGAACGACGTGCTCAGCTTGGGGCAGCACCGGACGTGGAAGCGCATCTGCATCTCTTGGTCGAGGTACCACACTAGTGGCAACCATAGTAGATTACCAATGCGAATCAAAAAGACTATGTTCTACCATTGCTTGATTGCAAAAGTTTTTTCGTTGGGATCATTTTGGGCTAGGGCGAAGAAAGGGGATCGGGTTCTTGATCTCTGCTGCGGGAGTGGGGATTTAGCGTTTCTTCTGTCTCAGAAGGTCGGCCTGGATGGAGAGGTCTGGTGTTCACACTTGCGATTGGGCAACATTTTTTATTCTATTTAATATCACATCACATAGCGAATCTAACGACACAGGTAATGGCTGTCGATTTCGCGAGGCAGCAGCTGTATACTGCTGCTGAACGTCAGGAGCAACGCTGGAAGCTGTGCTACAAGAACATCAAGTGAGCATCCTCAATGTGAGGGTTTACAGATTGAGAACTTCATGCAGTTCCAGTTGAACTGAATTGTTTGTGTGCTATTCTAACTCTGGCTCCTTATTCTTTTCTTGAAGATGGATTGAGGGTGATGCACTTCAATTACCTTTCATGGACTGCTATTTCGATGCAATTACGGTTGGTTACGGATTGCGCAACGTGGTTGACAAACCCAGAGCAATGCAAGAAATACTTAGGGTTCTAAAGCCAGGTTCATTCATCAAACTTTTAAAAGAGCCAAGTTTATTATACAGGTTATCTAGTTGTTCCAGCTCAGCATGATCTGGGTAGATGTCACAATTTCAAATTTCACAAACTACAGGATCAACAGCATCTATTCTTGATTTTAACAAGAGCTCATCGTTGTTCACAGCATTGTTACAGGTAAAACGTGAGATTATCTTGTGCTTTTTTTTCTTTTTGTGGATTTTTTTATTCGGATCACTCCACCTCCATTTATAAAAAACAGAGATCCACGGTTACCAGCATGTCACCTAGCAGCTTTAATCATGTTCTGTTGCCTAGACAACATAAAACACCTCCTCCCCATGGGGGTCACAACAGAATATAATAGTCTTTACTACATTGGAATATTTTCCATGACTCCAAAATGCCTATAGTCCCAAAAGCTAACATTAACTTTCATAAAACATTTCTGTTTTCAATCATCCAACCCTGTCAGACTCCATTTCAATTTCCCAGATCAGTATGAGAAGGTAGCACCATTCGCCCCTCTTGAATTTTCATAACCTTTAAAGCTTCTTGCATCATAGTTTTGGCTCCCAATTGTATTAAGTTATGCATCTCCTGTGGAAACATCCATGCCCAATATATCATTAGTGAACATGCAAAGAAAATTATATCGCAAGGATGTTTAATTACCTTATTTTCAAAACATACACCATTTCTTAGCTTCCATGTTTCCCAACAGATAGCAGCTATCCCTAACAGATGAACCGATTCCACATCTGGAAGCACAATTTTAACCACTCCCAGAATTGATTTAAGTTGTTAGGTCTAACATTACTCCCGAAACATGTAGCGACTACCCCCTAGACCACTTTTAGATAATCGCAAGTAAAAAACAAGTGATCAATTGTTTCTAATCTGAGCAAAAACTACAATATCCGCTTCCTTTCCAATTCCTTTTCAACATAATATCCTTAGTTAGAATTGCCCTGTTTTCTATCTGTCACATAAAAGCCTTAATTTTTTATGGAACTTTTGATTTCCAAATTTTCTTATAATGACATCTTGACTCATTAGATGTCAGCTTTGCATACATAGACCTCACCGAAAAGATTCCAGATCTAGACCTTAACCATCTCACCTTATCCTCTTGATCTCTCAAAACCTGTGGATTTGGTACCGTCATATATTCAACTTCCCTGCCAAAGATCAATATTCTTCATTGAATTGTAGGAAAATCACATAAGGTCATATATGTTGACTTTAGGAATTCTTTTAGAAAAAAAATTGTTAGTCCTGTGATCCTTCAATTGATGCATTAATTTTCTTTTGGCAGAGTTGGATGATCGACAATGTTGTAGTTCCTTTAGCTAGTGGCTATGGACTAGCTGAAGAATACAAGTACTTGAAGAGCTCCATATCACAGTATCTAACAGGTTTGCATATATATTTCCTTACGAGATCATATACTGGAGCAAGATATCATGTCATTATTTTTTTTTTGAAAACCCCCGGACAGAGCCGGTGGGCATATATTTATAGAAGAAAAAATTTAAGCAGTCTCAACATGAGTATCAGCGATACTAAAGTACAACACTAAATCTTCTGAGATAACCACTTGTCAGAAGGACACAAGCCAGTCGCCCCGGATATTATGTCATTGTGATGATAGAGCTACACAGATGTCCTCACTATTGTACTCTTCCAACTGACTGGGTACAGTAGGATATCAGTACTTCTGCCAACAAAAGGCTCTTTCTTTTTTCTTCCAAACTATGGAAATTGTATATACCCATTTCGTCAGTAACTGTATACTGCTTACATCGTCACTCTCATGTTATAGCATCTAGCTTGTGCCTGTTTGTCCTGTGTAGGAGAGGAACTGGAGAAGTTAGCTAAAGAAGCCGGGTTTTCTCGAGCAAAACACTACGAGCTTGGTGGAGGGCTCATGGGGAACCTAGTCGCAACTCGCTGAATATCATCACCTCCTACTTCAGCCTGCCCTTTGCGTGTTGGACGAGGGGTTTGAATGAAACCAGACAATGAGATGAAGGGCAGAACTGACCATGCCGGCATGCTGTTTCGCGGGACGGGGCTATCTGACTGGTCAAATGTCTTGGACAAATTTGTGCTATAACTTAAATTTCAGTTGGTGACTATAATAAAACATGCAAGGTGATGGAAACTTCAGGCCCTCGGTACTCAGCTCCAAAGGGGATGCATTGCTTTATCCTCTGCAACAGATCAGATCTGTACTATGTATTTTTTGACCTCGGTCGTCTTCATACTTCCTATCTACTACTTCGCTGCAATGGTACAAATGTATAGCTGAGGCCAAATCACCAAAATGTTCGCAATGAATTCTTGGTACCTTGTAGTATAGAAAGTTCACAATGTATTCTTTTGGGAAAAAAGTTCACGATGTACCAGTACAACGAATTCTTGAATTAATAAAGCTGACTAGAGACCACTTCTTCAAGTTTCTAACTAGCCCTGCCAAACAATCTTGAACAACAAACATAAACCAACACAGTCTAGCCTTACTTCACACTAATTTCACTTCACCAAAACCACAAAAAGAGAACATCAAAACTCTCTAATCCACCATCTCCAGGAAGAAGATTATTCCTGCAACCAAGAACAGAACCGGCATGCATATACCGTGGCTATGTGTATGGCTAGTGCGGAAACGCCAAAGCTAGACCCTGTTGTCCATGGCGAGGATGGTGCTGAGGTTCATAGGACTGATGTGGTCGGTGGAGCCGTGCATGAACTGGCTGACGATGATCCGGTTGGCGCGCTCCGTCGGGTGGAACGCGTCCCAGTAGGCGTACACGTCCCGGTTCGGGCAAACGTTGGACGCCGGCGTGCACAGCCCGATCCCGTTGTACGGCCCCTGCCCGCAGCACGCCACCTTGGACGTCACGAACCCTGCAATGCAAATCACCACCATTTGCAGCAGCTCGTCAGTTCACTGATCGATCAGCTTGGCTGGAAGACGTTCCCAGCCATTTCTTAGTAGCTCGTGTAAATTACCGTAGTCCTGCGGGTTGAACATGAAGTCGAAGCTGGCCCGGTTGGTGTTGGCGGCGATGAAGGCGTCGCTGCCGATCTCGCCGTTGAGCTCGGAGAGCATCTGCACCAGCTGCGGGTTGAAGAGGTCGGCGGCCTCGGTGAGGTCGCGCGCGCACTCGCCGTCGATGCTGTGCATGGCCAGCTCCGCCGGCACGCACCCGATCATCCCCGTGCCGGTGACCACCACGCGCCGGGCCCCGAGCTCGTACAGCCGCTGCACAGCACAGTTCCGTACGCGCTCTTATTAGGCCATCGCATTCGCGTAGTCGTTCGGCACAGTTGCCGTCCGACCAGTTGCATTGGTCCCCTTCCCTAATCAGCTTGTTTAAACAAAAGCATACATAGCTTCATATATAGTACTGCGACCACTCATGCTACGACGAGCCGAGTAGAGTGGCCACGAAGCATCGGCTGCACGACAACGACTGTTCTTGCATGTGCCCTAGTAAATATCGACCAACAACTTTACATGGAGTACACAGTAAACGTCATGCTAACACGCGGCTGGCCCGGATCTTGATGCCTGTCTGGTCAGTTAGTACTCATGCATGGACAGCGTCCAGCTGGCTCTTATTACTGCGCGAAGTATATCAGTGTTCTGCAATGCCGCCATGCGCATGAGCTACTTACTGATCATCGATCGCTTCTGCAGTAGGTGTGGTAGGCGACACCACGAGATGCATGTCGACCAGCAGAACAAAGGCCGACACTTCACACGACAACCTACCGTAAAAGTAAAACCTTCGTTCATTGGAAACTTTAGGCGTACTGGTAGGTCTGTAAATGTTTGTAAACTAGACCTGTCGTCATTGGACCACTAATTCATAAATAAACATGAACGTGAGAGAGTGTGGATCTACGGCAAAGAGATCTGGTACGACGATCTGCCTCTTCTCTTCTAGTGCCGCATGCTGAGATTTATTTCAGAACTATTCATGTTGCTGGTTTAGAGAGCTGGATAAGGCTTAAACTGCTATCGAATTGTGTCTGTGCTCATCCTAGTAATTGCGTAGTATACTTGCATAAAGTTCCATACTAATGGATCGTAACTAGAATTGTTAGCTTAAGTTGCATGTTCGGAGTCTTGCTTCTACAAGAAAGAACAGAAACAGACTACCACTGAAACTGAAGGTCATGATTGTTTTGTCATCTCTCTCTTTTCTCTCACTCATGGGCTGATGTCAGTAAAAACTACTGGAACCCTGTGATGAAACTGGTTTGTGCTTTGGTATGGAGGAGAAAGGGAAACTACAGGCTATGTCAGTTACTTGTAACATGCAGAACATACTGCCCAAAAGTTACACACTGCGCGAAATGACTACCTAATACTGTTGGTGTCTGCTACCCTACTTCCTGAAATCGAATGCAAAACAACTCGCTACCTACCGACCCATGCCTCCGTGCTTCTATTTTGTTTGAGTCAGTATGCAGCGTTTAACGTTTCTCTTTTTGAATTGTTTTGTAAGATAAAGTTCCTCTGTTTGAAAGTGGGGCGCAATAATCCGCTTATTGGACTAGTTTTTACTGGAACCTAGCTAACACGTGTTTAATTTCCGTGCAAGTTAATCTTTGAAGTGCACAATTTGAAGGTCGACTGCTGTTTCGGGAAGAGTAGTAATTGGAAGTTGAAGGAACTTACCGAGAGGATTTTCTTGTACTCGGATACGAGGTAGGGGACGTAGTCTTGGATGGCGAACTGGCGAGACCTGACGGAGAAGGGCACGAGGTAGTAGTTGTTGACGAAGTCGTTGCCGCCGAGCGTGATGAGCACGAGCGCCTGGTTCACGAGCTGCGTCGCGGCGTCCTCGCCGATGAACGCGGCCAGCTTCTGCTGGTACTCCTGGAAGTTCTGCAGCTGCTGCCCGATCCTGATGATGTTCACCTGATGA
Organism: Neostapfia colusana; assembly: GCA_030760725.1. Classification (NCBI taxonomy): domain Eukaryota; kingdom Viridiplantae; phylum Streptophyta; class Magnoliopsida; order Poales; family Poaceae; genus Neostapfia; species Neostapfia colusana. The sequence continues at coordinate 4,643,153 of JASWHV010000017.1, forward strand.
CCATGCACCACACGCGTTATTCTGGATTTCTGTTGACCAAACACGTACGCCCACGCTGTAGAAGTGAGATAATGCGGGAACCACTAGGAGCTCGGATTGTTTCTTACGAATTGTACGCCCGTGTCGTTGAGGATGCCGACGCCGGCGGACGCGAAGTTGGCGCCGATGAGCAGGTTCTCGCCGCGGAGGTCGGGGCTCAGGTACGGCAGCGCGGGCTGGGAACCGAGGTGCTCACCTGCGGCATCATCATATAACAGGCGTTCAGGTGCGTGCAACAAAACAGACAGTGCCAAGAAAACAGAGCCGTGCGCGCGCACGACACGGAGAAGAGCATAGCAACTAAGCAAGAGCCGGTAGATCGAGGAACGCAACTGATGATGTCGGGGATGTTGAGCCCGTTGGAGAACCTCCCCGTGGGCATGTGGGTGGGGGAGTCGATCCCGTAGGGCGGCGCGTCAGCCCGCGCCGTGGTCACGAGGTAGTTGTTGTTGCCGTTGTCGACGAGGGAGTCGCCGAACACGAAGAAGGCGCGCGGCGCCGCGGACGCCGTCGGCGCGGCGAGCGCCGCCGCGACGACGACCGAGCAGGTCACGAGCCGCAGAGCGTCCATGGTTCGCGTGTGTGTGTGGCGGGTACTGAGGGACGGACCGGACGAAAGGGAGAGGGCGAGGTCGAATTGATGGGGAGGAGCCAAGTGTGGGAGGACGAGGCGCACGGGGCCGGAAAGGTGGCGCCGCGGCGTCTCTCTTATAGGCAGCCAGAGGCCCGTCATGGTCACCGGTCGAGGACGCGGGCGACGTGGATTAGCGGGCGGGGAGGGACAGGCGGAGCAACTGCTTTGTTGTGCTCTCGCTCCGATCCCTCCCTTGCAAGGAGGACCACCTCGCAGACGGACGGGCGGAGTACTGCAACATACTCACGAGCGAAAAGCAGCAGCTCGCGCGCGTCGCCAGAGATGCATGGTGGTTGGCAGCTAAACGCGGCGGCGCCTAGCCTGGCCGGGACATGGCAAACTACTGCCTACTGGGGTGGGAGGTGCATCGGATCATGTGCCGTCGTGCAGTGCAGGGGATAGAAGGCGTCGCGCTGGCGGTGGCATGAAGCAGGACAACACAGGCATGGATGAGAAGCACATCGGGTTTCCGATGAAGGACAACTGGCACTGTTCTGTGTTGATAAGTGGCGTTAATGACCATTTAGTTTTCAAACTGAGCAACGGTTTACAGTACAAGATTTAAACTGATGGATGAACGTCAGCTGAGCTTGTTGTATTGTTTCGAAGTGCGCTAATACGACCGTCGTTGCACTGATACTCCTTCACAGCCATGCAAGAAAGCTAACTCTTACTGCTCACATCCATGGATTGGTCTGGTCATACATGGAGGAACTCAACACGGTGAAGCCTTTTCACTAAACAAGATGCACATATAGCTGCTCGGCATGAACGCACGGGTAGGTGGGTGCCTGGCTGCAAATTTAACTCGGAGAGGTTGACAGGTAAACGAAGCTCTGTACGTACCCTAACTTCCATCAGAAAGGAATCGCCCTCAGAAAGGAGACGTGCACGCTCATAATCCATCCGTGATACGTGTACGGGCACTGTTGAGTGCATGTGTATCCGCCAAAAAAGACGCCACCGGCTGAGCCAGGAAGTAACTGAAAACACACCGGAAAGCAGGCATGAGAAACAGTGCGAGCCAGCAAGACCAAGTACAGTGCCGATCGCGTAGCACCGACAGCCAACCAACGCGCGGTCTCTATTGATTGGGCTCGCGCGACCGCCGGCCTCCATTGCATGCACGCGGCGACAGCGTCGCAAGCAGCGCATGTGAAAACCCAGAAAGCGGCAGTAGGGGGTAGAAAAAGATTTCAACGAGCACCCCGGCCCCTCCACCACCGGCCCGGACTAGCTACTACTACCGCGGGTGATGCGGGATTGCACGGTAAAATCTCGAGGCGCGCAGACGTGACGCGGACGCCGGCCACGGCGAGATCCGATCGTTTCGTGGTACGACGCCCCCCGTCCTTATCCCGTATAGGTGTCGTGCGCAGGCATTTACGGTTCTACTAGAAGCATCCCCTGCAGTACAGACAGCTTCTCGATTACTACGTATACGTACACCGCACAACCCTGTTACGTACCCGATCGGTTCACTCAACTCAGTTCATCCAAATGAGGGATGAACTTGCAATTCAGCTCGCTTGAGATAGGTATTTAGAGGACACAACTGCTAGAGGAACGTGCACTGCTGCTTTTGAAGAGGACTCCTGACCTTGTTGGGCCTTAAGTCAGCCCACTTGTCCAGTCCAGAGAGCCCGGACCAAAAGGCCCACGACTGTAACATGCTTGTTATGGTGAGGAAGTGCTTTCCGTCGGATTAGGTTTCGCGAAAAAAAAAAGATTCGGATTAGGGAGAACAAGAGCGTATCAGTTTGGTAAAAAAGGGTATCAGACTATCAGTAGCACCGCAGGACTACCGCATACTCCGTGGATACGTCGCCAGTTTAGAATTCATTACATCGCGTCTAGATCAGTGGACCTGTCTCCAATCCGCTGCTCTCTCAACCCACGGATCTGAGACGCGGAAAGCAAATTTCAAACCCACGGAAGCAACCAGCTTCCGGTCCAACTTTCCTCCTCGGGCTCAGTTTTGTCCTTGACGAAGTATCAAACCAGCCGCCCAATATTGGAAATGATCACGACAATTGGGATAAAAAACAGGAACAAAATATAAACTCTCATGATTTTTGCATATTAATTGAGATAAGAGAGATGCGCTTGCCCTTTTGTGATGGGTTGAGCTTTTAACAAAAATGGATAATAATTTGATTGACACAAAACGTAATATAAAATTTAATGGAACTTGTTTTAGTTGCTTTCTAAAATAAGATATCATGACTAGTCATGCAAATGTGCGGGTGGGTGGACTAGTTAACAGGGGTATATTTAAAACTAAAACGCTCTTAACAATTTTCAGAACAGCGATGAAGCACACTATTCTCTCGGTTTTGTTTTACGTTCAAACGGTTAGAAAGTCACGGACAACCCAAATGAGAAGTCCCTGTAAATCCTCAATACTGTAAAACCTCCAAACGAATTACCATTTCGCCTTTCGGTAGTAGAGAGATCAGGGAAGCAAGCCTTTGCCTCTGGCTCGTATGCCATGCCTGGACCGCCTGGTGAATCCGACCCCAGGTCCCGTCCTGCTGAGTCCAGGCTGTGGCCTCGTGCTCCCGGGGTGAAAGTTAAAAAACAAAAAAAGGAACGCCCTCTTGCGTCTTTCAGCACGAGCGCCCCGCGATTAGCAAAAGGTGATCAGATAAGATGTTGACCAGCTTCCCGCTCGATCCGTCGGGCTTTGTTTGGGTACCCTTAAATACTCTCCATTTGTAGTGGATTGAGAGGAATTGGAGTAAAAATTAGTTTATTTTCCACCTCATTCCACTCCAATCCACTCCATTTATTATTATCCAAACAAGTCATCAGGCTTCAATAAGATGTTACCTATCATTCTTTGTCCCAGGAGACAAGGCTCGGCCTGAGACGACAGTACTGCTGTCCCGGTTTGGCAGCCCGTAAACTTTTCAGCCAAGGATGCGTAAACGATGCAAGGTAACTGAAGATATCTGTCCGCATACCTGTGTGCTGGATGAGGGTATGTGAGGAACACGAGGGGAAAGAATGGTTATGGCAGCACTGGTTCGTAAGACATTAAACAAGCAAGCGTGTGATACTGTCAGTCCGTCAACCAATCTCTGAAATCTTCGTCGAATAAACTTCTGACACTTGGGTGCGACTGTGACTGTGAGAAGAGATGATCCGGCGTCATGCATGCATGGTCCTGCTCTGTACCAGTACAAAGCGAAGCAGCCATCAGCGACAGATGAGCTGCGAGCTCGTATAATTCGCGGCTGATTCGGGTGAGGCCAAGGCGGGCGGGATTGGTGTTACGGAGATGGAGGCAGTTAGCGCGAGCCGGGAGTACGTCCGGATGGGGTCGGTTGGGCCGTCGCGTCGCCGTAGTTGGTGCGGGTGAGCGCGCGCATATCAACTGCCTGTCGCCGACGTAGGCAGCTCACGGGGCGCAGCGGCTCCTGCAGAAGAACACGGAGTCTGCCCGAAAGCCCGAAGGTGACAGGCAGACTGAAATCTTCTGCTCGGCGTTGGTGAATCATCACCCGTTCCTCCTCTTCCTTGCTGGTCGAAACAGGGCATTTTGCATGGTCCATGATGGTTGTAGCCCATCCATCAGCAGGCGTAGCTTGTCGCCGTTTTCTGATGCGATGGCACAGGACTCGTGTGTGTACGTGTACGGGATTATGGGGGTGGACGACAAATGAACTGGTAATCATTATACTGACACTGTGCGGAACAAGCAAGCAAGACACCTTCTTTGACTTGATAACAGTGCCATGGCGGATTCGTTTCGAAAACCCGTTTCGGTGAAATTACCATCGGGGTTTACCAGTACGTCATTTAACTAAAGACAGCTGTTATTTGTGACTAAAGTAATCGTCAGAACGGGAACTCAAACATGAAATGATGCTTCCACTCAAATGAATCAAATGAGTGAGACAGCGGAGGCGAACACGATCACCACGGGAATGATTTCGAATGGGTCGCAGCCTTTTTTCTCACGCCAAGTATGATGCTTCTACTGTGCTTACCGGTTAACGTTGTCGCCAACGCCAAGTTAAAACATACTGTACCCGATACGACGAGTAGAAACCAAGCCGGAAATGAACCATTCGAATTCTGGGTGGCTTTTCAGAAAGAAAAAAGGATGTAAAATACGGCCAAATTTTGGCGCGCCGCCAGTATTTGGACCAATTCGGCAGCGGGCACCACCCGTTCTGGTCTTCTTAACTGGGAGTTCATTGTTCATAGAGTTACGTGTAGCGAAAGGCCCCTAAAGTGGAAGGATACGAAACGTTAGGGGCTTAAGTGCACAAAGCCACCTAAAGCCCCAACCACCCTGGCATCTGGTGTTCATCTCGATGTGTGTGCTCTCTCACTGGCCCCCCTCCTCACCCTCCACCTTCAGATCCGGCAACTCCCCTCTCGCCTCGCTCGCCGGCCCCGGGCCCGAAACCCTAGCGCTCGCTCGCCCGCGCGCGGAAAATGGAGGCGGCGCTGGAGGCAGCGCGCGCCAAGGACACCAAGGAGCGCCTGGCCGGGGTGGAGCGGCTGCACGAGGCGCTGGACGCGGCGGCGCGCCGCGGGCTGACCGCCGCGGAGGTCACGGAGCTGGTGGACACCTGCATGGATCTGACGCGGGACGCCAACTTCCGCGTCGCGCAGGGCGGCCTCCAGGCCCTCTCCGCCGCCGCCGTCGTCGCCGGCGAGCACTTTAAGATCCACCTCAACGGTCTCGTCCCCGCCGCTGTCGAGAGGCTCGGCGATGGCAAGCAGCCTGTCCGCGAGGCCGCGCGGCAGCTCCTCATCACCTTGATGGAGGTGAGCCCCCACTGCTTTTCATCAGCTTTTAATCGCTGGGGGGATGTGTGTGCTTTGAAAATTGGATGAAGTTTCGAATTTGAGTTCATAGCTCGAGCAGGAGTCGAATTGAGGTTTGGGCCTTGTTTTGGTTTTGGGTCGGTTGGGTGGGACACAGTAGACGTAGAGTGGCAGAGCAGAGCTGAACTGAACTGAGAAATCCAATGTTCTATCTGGTGGACCATAATAGATTGACAGGATTAACTTATTACTGGATACATGGACTAAATTTTGCAGAAATTAAAACTATGTGCTCTCGAGCTTGAGTTTTGCTCCGAAGTTGAACCTCCGGGGGGCATGTTACTTATTATTGCATGGATTTAGTTGTAGCAATAGCAAAGATACGTTTGCAATTTGTGTAAACATTTAGCTACTTTGCTATTTGCGTTTTAATGTTGGAGAGTGTAAAGATCATTTTCTTTTTACATTTAGCATTGCAATATAGAATCTCTGTTGGAGTTGCAAATTTTCATAGTGTGTCTCAGTACTTCAACGTTCATGAATCACAATATAGCCAACCTCTGAATACTTCCTTCTTACCACTCACTGCGCTGTGATGTTTAACAAATAACAATCATTACAATTTACAAATTTACCTCATCCTATGACTGGTAAGTCAATCATGTTTGGTGTTATAAAGTTTTAATTATTAACCTACAATCTTTTCGATTTTGTCCAAATTGTAGGTTTCTTCGCCAACAATCATTGTTGAACGAGCTGGAAGCTATGCGTGGACTCATAAGAGTTGGAGGGTACGGGAAGAGTTTGTACGTACAGTGGCAACTGCAGTTGGGCTATTTGCATCTACAGAGATCTCCTTGCAACGAGTTTTGCTTTCTCCTGTAAGTCACCTTTAAGATGGTGCTGTTTATTCTTTTTTACCATCGAGTCCAAAATTATACAGGACCTAAGATTTTCTGGCTCCACAGGTCTTGCAATTGATGAATGATTCAAACCAAAGTGTTAGAGAAGCTGCTATCTCTTGTATTGAGGTTAGTTGATTCCATGGTCCGTGCTACGTAGATCTTCTTCAGCTGATGCTTTTCTTTTCTCACTCATGATTATATGTACTTTTATCACTTTTGACCTCTTCATCTTGTTTAATTCCTCTATAGTTTCACCCCATTTTTGCAATCTGGAGAGCTGAACCATTTCTTTACAAGTGGATGTAGCTCAAAGTCCTTTACTCCTTTGCCTACAGTTGAATTTTCATAATCCATTGCTCTCATTTTCATCTACTTTGTTTCACTTTGCAATACATAGATTTTCTTTGTTAACTATATAGCTCCATGTTTAGAAACTGGTGGTGGAACTAGTGGAAACTAGATACCCAGAGTAGTTAGTGTTTTGCACCCGTTATCTAGGCAGCATAAAGTTATGTGGCAGGACTTATCAGTTATTTTTTCTTCACTACAGGAGATGTACAAGCACATGGGATCACAATTTCATGAGGAGTTACAGCGCCATAATCTGCCTTCATACATGGTACTTTTACTGCTAGAATTTCCCTTTTTTAATAATTGGAATAGGAATCCCATACACCAGATGATTATGTGCCAGTGTTTTATAATAGTCTGCAAAGCATGTCAGCTAGATTAGCCTAATTTGTATTGTTTGATGCCCGCAGCTAAAAGAAATAAATTCAAGGTTGGATAAAATAGAACCAAAAGCTCGATCATCGGATACTGTAATGCAGTACAAGGTTGCAGAGTCTAGATCTGTTAGTGCTAATCCCAAAAGGGGCAGCTCGAGGACTAAAAGCATACCAAGGGAAAGCACATTATTTGGAGGTAGTTTCTATTATTTGGTGAAATCTTTGCATTTGCACATGATCATTTGAAAATAGTTTCATCTGACTGTAAGTACAAATCGAGATATTATTGTTTCAGATCCTTCTTTTTCTTGCTGGGTACATTGTTGGACATTGCAAGTGCTCTAATCGCTTTCAATGTGTTATTAATTGGGTATAGTCAGCTATAAGCAGCCTAGTTTTCTGAATAGCATCCTGACAGATAGGCAAACCCTGTGTTGTGTATCTCCTACTAGTGGTTCTGAATTTTTTTTACCAAAATGAATATTTCATATTTGAGTTGCAATTACGAGAAGGGGGGCCTTGGCGCAGCGGTAAAGCTGTTGCCTTGTGACCATGAGGTCACGGGTTCGAGTCCTGGAAACAGCCTCTTGCAGAAATGTAGGGAAAGGCTGCGTACAAAAGACCCAAGTGGGTCGGACCCTTCCCCGGACCCTGCGCAAGCGGGAGCTACATGCACCGGGCTGCCCTTTCTTTTTTTAGTTGCAATTACGACATAGTGCTGGTACTGAAATATATTTGAACTGCAAACAATTATTTGGAGATATTATGACTGGCAATATTTTAGTCCTCAGGTTCGTATCAATTAAAGTCCTAGAAGTAGGTAACATATATTTGCTCAGTCAGCCACCTAATAGTGACTATACAACCTAAACTAGCTTTGTCATGCAGCCCCTAACCTACATTTGTGTGGTAATATGTAGGTTTACATGTTTCTTTTGTGTACTGTGTACCTGGCTTGTCTTGACCATTGATATCAAACCATTTGTGATCCAGCAGAGTTGATGATAACACATAAAACACACCTGAAAAGTATTTCAAAAAGGCCACCACATTCACTGCTAAGGTACATATTTAGATAGTGCGGCCTAGACATCTTATATATTTTTAACTTGAAAATATTGTACAGTGTAGAGGAGTGCCACTACTAATGGAATCATATTCAGAAACAGTCCATATATGATGGTTGTTGCAGGAGGCAATTGGAGTTTATGTGGGGGCTTTTAAATTCTTTTGCTTGGTTAGTAAACATGGAAACAATATTTTCTTGTTATTAGGAGTCACTCTAGCTGAGTTGTCTTTCCTGAAACTTTAGGAGTATGCACCCTATAGTACTATCACACGATATTTGAATTTTTTGGTTGAAATAGTGGTTTACTGGTTAATAGTAGAATGTAGATTTGGTGTAATCTGTATATCAAGTTATGGGTCATCAGTTGGTGTGTGTTTATGGTAGTTACTGCCTGCCACACATACAACATGTTTTTTTTGCGCATTTATTGTGTTATTTTCAGGTGACACTGATATAACAGAAAAACCAGTGGAACCAGTAAAAGTTCATTCTGAGAAAGAATTACTTAGGGAGTTCGAGAAGATTGCAGCTACCCTTGTTCCAGAAAAGGATTGGTCTTTACGTATTGCTGCCGTGCAAAGGATTGAAGCGCTGGTCTATGGAGGTTAGATTTTTGCATCTATATTATTATTTTATAAATAGTGCTTTAGCCACTTCTGCTAGTCCATAACCAGATAATATTTTGCAGTATGTCTTGGCTGCAATAGTTAGGCAAAGTTTATGTGGCTAGAATTGCTAGGCAGGTTAAAATGGAAATTGAAGACATTTTCCTTTTATCTTTTTCCCTAAAAAGACTATGTGACTCTTTGGATTGATTGCAATTTTTTTTTAAATATGCACTAAGGAAAAAGAAATGGGAATCTGATCATTATGGTCCTCTCCCTTCCACACCCACTCTTTTTTTTGGAGACTGCCTGCATGTCCTTTACCTAGAAACATTAGGGCACTTAGACTGTTTACTTTTTCAACATTAGGGCACTTAGACTGTCTACTTTTTCCTGTAACCCCCCCCCTAAAAAATAGAAAAAATATCCAAATTCCTGCTTTGATGGGAAACAGGTTCCACAAGCTTGAGCGCATGGGCTGTTGTGTCAACAAGGTGTGCCACACCTGGATTGTCTTCATTCCTGGTTCCCCTGTTGCTGCCTCTGTTTCCAGCCTGGAGCCCTGGACATAGTTGCAGCCTGGTAACGGGCCAGAAGAAATGAACTAGCTGTGTGGAGGGCCGGACCAGATTAGGATCGGGCCAAATTTATATTTATTTTTAGCATAATTTGCTATAAGGGCTGGTGTATTGTGAAAGGGCTTATGGGCCGAAGCTCTTTACCAGGCCCACACGTGGACCTTCCCGCCATTGTGCCCCTCTACATCAGTACCCTTGCCCCACCCAGCATATTGACTCTCCTTGTCACGCCGTCGATCTTGACGTTCTCATATTTTTAACTTCATTCCATTGCCGTTCATGGACATCAGTAGCACACACTGCTGCTCTGTCCATTGTAGAATGACCCCGAAAAGTTGCCTATGCTCATTCGTTTTTTGCAGTCTCCCATGTGTCTCCACCTTCATATATCTGCTGACGTGAGCTCAGGTGGAACAGAAATGGCCACATGCTACACTCTAGGTTCTAGGAAGAAGACAATGCTTTCTCCTTTTGTCCTATATGACATTGGACCCCACCTTTCAAAAGGGTATGATCATGTTGGCAATAACTGGACTTGTCCCAGAAGGGCATGGAAGGGTATTGATGGGTAACTAAGGGAAAGGACTGAAAATAGGGACAAAGTAGGGATAACTTTTCAGTTTGATTCAAGATTTGAGAACGAGAGAAAGTATCACCAATTCATCATTAAATTACCACATGCAATGAAGCTGAGAAAATTTATTCCGTCTGAACCTTATCAACTAGAGGAATGTTCTATCACTGCCAATATGATTTTGTATGCTTAGTTGTAAAAAACAAGTTTCTTGTTCTTCTTGTGACTTTTATCAGGTGCTGCTGATTATCCATCATTTCTTATGCTCCTGAAGCAACTGGTTCCTCCATTGTCCATTCAGCTGTCTGATCGACGTTCTAGCATTGTAAAACAGGTATTGCTGTTACTCACATGAAGTATTGTTTCTAGATCTGCTCCTTTGCCCCTGTTAGATGAATTTATTACTTGACATGATGGAGTTCTTCACAGTGAAAACTTCTCACACTTGTTTCTATGCCCAGACATGTCATCTACTCAATGTACTATCAAAAGAACTCCTAGGTGACTTTGAGCCATGTGCAGAACAATTAATTCTGGTAATTGAATGAGCATTTTTTAATCCTTCCTTATATTACTCTAAATCAAAACTAACATGTCTGGAAATTTCAGGTGCTTTTTAAGCTTGTTGTCATAACTGTGCTTGTAATTGCCGAATCTGCAGACACGTGTATAAAAACTGTGAGTTATTATATGCTTGTTAATGTTTTGTTAATTATTATATGTTTGTTAATATACTCAATATTGATGGATGCCATTTCTTTCATCTCTTTCCAAACATGGAATATATTCCAGATTCTGCGGAACTGCAAGGTTGCACGGATACTTCCTCGCATAGCTGATACAGCAAAGAATGACCGAAGTGCCATCCTCCGTGCAAGGTACTCTTATTTGCTTATTTCCAGTGCCCATGTATGTCCAATGTACTCAAGTTCACTCCCATTATTCAGGTGCTGTGAATATGCACTTCTAGTATTGGAGTATTGGGCTGATGCCCCAGAAATACAACGTTCAGCTGATCTATATGAAGATATGATAAAATGCTGCGTGGCAGACGCGATGAGTGAGGTAGGATCAGGTTTCTGGCCTTTGATGCATACCATGGACTTGCCATTCCTTTTTTGCACGAAAATGAGTCATTTATCTTACAAATTATTCAAAACTATTGGCTTGCATTCTGCTAGAAGATTTACACATTGGTTCATTTTTTTGCTAGTGGATTCAGAAATATTTTAATATGCTTGATGCTTGTAGCAACAAATGGTGCATGTTGGTTTCTGTTCACAATTTGAAATTTTAGAACCATATGTGATTAGGTGCTCAGACCACACGATTGTTCTGTACTGTTTTTCCAGACTGACATGCAAGCCTTGCATGTTGTATAAAGACAGTCGTGGGGAGAATGATGTAACAAACCGTGGTTCCTTTTTTTATTTCATGCTTAATATTGTAAACACATTATGTTGGCCTGCTTGTTGATTACTGGAGGATGTAATCATTCAGTGTACATGTATTTTTTTATTCCATTATCTGTGCTACCGGCCTTGTATTTTTCTAGGGAAATACAATAGGAGAAACCCCTATTGTGGTAATAATTAATATATGATAAAATGACCGAGGTAGCATGTTACAACGACCAACACGGCCTTACATGACCACATGGAAACAACAACCGACCAATGACCTATCAAGACAACAACTAAACATTGACCATCTAGCAACTCTATAGAGGATCAAAATGACCTGTGCCACCGGACCTACAGTTCTCAGAGACCAAGACTCTAGTAAGCATAGACGAGGGTGGCACACGTGCCATAGAAGTTCAAGGATCATCAGATCCCACCCATCGGCCAAGCGCTCAAATACAACTAGATATACTATTGAGCACCGTAGACCCTTTCCAATACTACTTGAAGACCCCGTGGAGTGCTTGATACATGAGTCCTTGTCTAAGTGGATGACCACTCAGTGCAATCGGATTGGCGATAATGAAGAGTGGGAGGTAACAGCCAAAGTAGCCACAACCAAGGAGAGAGGACAATCAGGGCAATCACATTCTAGCTTCCCATAGTTTGGGTGACACAGATTTCCTCTTGAACCCTTGGAGGAGCTCCATAAGTGAGCAGGTGCATTGGCTTGGCAGTCTTGCATTGACGCGCTTTGTGACCTTTACCCTTGCAGCAAAAGCACTGAGAAGCATTCTTGCACATTACAACGATGTGGCTAAAGGAGAAGTAATTGAAACAGTGGCCAATCAAACCCGCAGGCACCGGTGGAACACCTTGATGTTGGGGACAACCTTTGGCTCTTGTTGAATCACACCCTGCAATTCTAGCAGAGGACGAAAAGGGAGCACGCCGTCACGAGGGGGGGCAACCCACCATACGAGGACCAAAGCAATGGGGATGACCAAGGAGAGGACAACCTAGAATCGAGGTCCAATAGGGGTAGGGGGGTATGCAAGAGGGGTGGGGAAGATGACCGGGGGGGATCAGGAGACGACAACTCGGGGTTGGGGGTGGTGGGGGCGACAGGGCTGGAGGGGGAAAATCAGGGGAGGTGACAAAACCAAAGAGAGTGACCTGGAGAAGGTGGGAGGTGTCAGAGAGGGCTCCGGCCGACGGGGAAATGCTTCGATAGGGGAGGAGGGAGGGAAAAGGAAGAGGGGCGCGACAGAGGACGGCGATGGAAGAGGTTACATCGGGGGAGCCAAAGGAAAAAAGAAAGAAAAGAGGGGTGCGGGGGAGCTGACCTGGATCTCGGAGGCGGATGGCGTGCAGAGGTGGGCAAGTGGGAAGCGACATGGTGAAGGGCAGCAGCGGCAGAGGGCGACTGCTCGGAAGCAAGCAGGGGGCCGGCCGCCGAGTGTGGCAGTACACTTTCTCTTTGCGCAGAGGAGGGCAATGATGAGGCGTCCGGGGAGGGATCGTGGCAGTGGAGAGCGGTGGGGAGGTGATTGGTGAAGCTGCTTGGAGGAGGACGGTTGCGAGCCGACCGGAGGGGAGACCGCTAGAGGTGGCGGTGTGGTCACCTTCCTGTCCGTGACCAGCCATGCTCTCATCCCACATTTATATTTTTTGTATGCATTTTTACTGGTCTTGTATTCAGCATACATGTACTTTTTTTCTTTCGTTCTCTATACTACTGGTCTTGTGAAAGCATACATTTTTGGGATTGCTGATTCAGTTCATTTGTGTTTCATGGTGCAATTCTAGGTCCGTGCAACTGCAAGAACCTGCTATAGAATGTTTGCAAAGACATGGCCTGAGCGGTCACGCCGGCTTTTTATGTCATTCGATCCTGCTATTCAGAGGGTATGCATTCTGCTCTTGTGTACTCTTCCCCTCTTAGATTCCATTTTCAGATGTATGCAACCTTGCATTGCATTGTTTAACTGGAGAACAAATGCAGATAATAAATGAGGAAGATGGTGTGCACAAAAGGCATGCTTCTCCCTCGTTGCGTGATAGGGTTGCACAGCCTTCTCGTGCTTCATCTTATTCAAGTGGTACACAGATACCTGGATATGGCACTTCAGCTATTGTTGCAATGGACAAAAGTGTGGCTATTTCTTCCAATTCATCTTTTTCGTCAAACAACATTCGTTTATCACAGTCAAAGACAATCGGCAGAACTTCTGAAAGAAGCTTGGAGAGTGTCCTTAACTCCAGCAAAGAAAAAGTTTCTGCCATTGAAAGTTTGCTGAAGGGTGTCAGCGTATCAGATAGGCAAAATTTCTCTGCTGCACAGTCAACAAGCTTGGATCTTGGTATTCTTTCAACTGCTTAGTTTCATATTGCCATTAACATATTAATTGTTCTTTGCTCTATACAACAACAACAAAGCTTTTGTCCCAAGCACAAGCACATTGGGGATTTGGTGCGTTGCTAAGAGGGTTACACCCCAGCAAATTTTTATTTGGTTTCAAATCCATAGGAATGGCTGTGTTTTTACGCTGGCTTGCCAAGCCTATCACATCCCTCCTCCTTTACCCAGGCATAGGACCGGCTATATCTAAAAAGGCATAGGTGGAGTTCTCTCTGCATTTGATATAATATTTATTTCCAAGATATACAATATTTAGAGAAAGAGGGGCCATGAAACCAAGAGATAGAGAAGAAAAATGAAGGAGGGGGGGAACATTGAATACATTGGAATTAGGAGAGACGATAGTCAATGAGTGCAGTATTGCATGTAGATATGGGAAATAGAAGACTCTAAGGAATAAATATTAGTAAATTAATAAATCTTGCATCCACACCTTATACTATATGAAACATGATAATTATATGCATTTCAAAGAAATGGAGCACACCTACTTTTTTATTTCTGTTTTTCCACTGATACTACTGAAATTTCAATTTCTTATTTATTTTTAATCCTAGTGCAGGAGCTGATCCTCCATCATCTCGTGATCCTCCTGTGCCACTAGCAGCCCCAGCTTCGAATCTTCTGTCCTTGCAGAACTCAACATTGTTGGATTCATCCCTTCCTACAATTACAGGTGCCAGGTCACGAAATGGAGGTTCTCGCTTGCTAGATACAATGACAACACAATTGGCAACCAAAGAGCGATCGAGATCACCATATTTGAGTAATACATCGTCTGTGTCAATGTCTGGCTTATCACTGCCGAACTTGAGAAGATCTTCAGAGAGGCTTCAAGATGGAGGCCGCATGGATGAGAGCAATGATATCCGTTCAACTAGGCGAATCCCTCAAATGCACATGGAGAGAAACTATGTTGATATGCCTTATAGGGATGCCATATACAGAGACTCACATAATAACCATGTCCCGAATTTCCAAAGACCTCTTCTGAGGAAGCAAGTAATGCCAAGGGCCTCTGCAAGTAGCAGACACAGCTTTGATGATAGCCATGTACCACCAGGTGATGTGTCTGGTTATGCAGATTCTCTGGCCACTCTAAATGATGCGCTTTCTGAGGGTCTCAGCCCTAGTTCTGACTGGGTAGCAAGAGTTTCGGCTTTTGATTTTATCCGGAATTTGCTACAACAAGGTCCAAGAGGTATTCAAGAAATTACACAGAATTTTGAAAAGGTCATGAAACTGTTTTTCCGACATTTGGATGATCCTCATCATAAGGTTGCACAAGCAGCTTTCTCTACACTTGCAGAGATTATTCCAGCTTGCAAGAAGCCATTTGAAAGTTATGTTGAAAGAATTCTGCCATATGTATTTTCCCGGCTTATTGATCCAAAAGAATTGGTGAAAAAACCATGCTCCTCAACCTTAGAGGTTGTTGGTCGGACATATGGTATTGATATGTTGCTGCCTGCACTAGTGCGCTCATTAGATGAACAAAGGTCTCCAAAGGCAAAACTGGCTGTCATTGAGTTTGCAAATAAATCGTTCAGCAAGTACACTGTAGATTCTGATGGTTACAGTAACAGTGGCTTCCTTAAACTATGGCTTGCAAAATTGGCACCATTAGTAAATGAAAAGAACACAAAATTGAAGGAGGCATCTATTTCTGGTATCATATCTATTTATCGGCATTTTGATTCTACAGCAGTGCTAAATTTTATTCTGAGTTTGTCAATTGAAGATCAAAATGTCCTGAGGCGAGCTTTGAAGCAATACACCCCTCGTATTGAGGTTGATCTGGTGAACTACTTGCAGAGTAAGAAAGAACGTCCCCGTCCCAAATCTTATGACCAGGCAGATTTTGGAACTTCATCAGAGGATGGCTATGCACTCACATCCAAGAAGAACTATCCTTTTGGGCGGTATTCTTCTACTTCCCTTGATGCTGAAGGGGGAAAGAGGACTAATACCTTGCAAGAATCAACGATACATAATGCCTCCATAGATAGGACAACTTCTGATATGAGCATAGATCATGCTATTCAAAGCTCGGAACCATCCATTGGAACTGAATTTCATTTACATAGAAGCAGAGAATCAAAAACTAATAGTAGCTCCATTGTGGAAACTGCACGTTCTTGGACAAACTATCCTGAAAAAACTGATGCCTCCTTAGATGGTGATACTGCTACTGGCACTCCTCGGTTAGATTTCAGCCGGCTTCCTACTTCTGATTGGCAAAATACTGTTGGTTCAACCACTAGAGGAAGTGTAGATGAGGGGGATATGATAGCCAATCTTAGTTCTATAAAGACCAGCATACGTGCTGACAATGGGCTGAGCGTACCGCAACTTCTTCATCAGGTACCAGTAGAAAATCCTTGATATTCTTTTGCTGTCAGACCATCACTGGCCTGAGACTGCTTCTCTTATTTAAACGTTTCTCAATTGTCATAACTCATGAATCTCAACTTTTTAGATAAGCAATGACACTGAAGTTTCAAGCTCAGAAAAGCAGGAAGCATTGCAGCAGTTGGTTAATGCTTCCCTCGATAACAACAGCTCCATTTGGTCGAAGGTTTGGATCCTGATTATCTTACAAAATGTTATATACAAGCTATAGATGAAAGTTTCAATCTTTGTTATTTGTCCACTAATGTTGGCTTTCAATCAATCGACAGTACTTCAATCAAATCTTAACGACAGTGCTTGAGGTTCTGGATGACTCTGATTTGTCCACAAGGGAGCTTGCATTATCTTTAATTGCAGAGATGCTCAATAATCAGGTCTGCTTTTCACTGTTTGTGCATATGAACAAGGTTAAGTTAGTTGATTGACCCTCCTTTTATTTGTTGTCAACAATTATTTTGTCCCAGAAAGATGCCATTGAAGACTCTATGGAGATTGTTCTTGAAAAACTCCTGCACGTGACCAAAGATATGGTTGCTAAGGTCTGACATTCCTTCCTTTTCTCCATTGTAATCCATGGACTATTGCTTTATGTTTAGAAAGAGACTTTTGGATATGCTATTGAGCACAACGCAATTCAGGATAAGTGCCCCTATGTCTAACCTTATTAGCTCTGTTGCTATGCAGATCTCGAATGAGGCAAACCAATGCTTAAATGTGCTGTTGGAAAAATATGATCCTTTCAGATGTCTTGCTGTATGTACAGATATTTTCTCTTACTGTTCTCTTTTGTTAGTACAATTTACTAAACTTGGACTCCAATGGTCTTTGGTTCGCATGCAGGTTATAGTACCTCTATTGGTCAGTGATGATGAGAAGATACTTGTTGTCTGTATCAACTGTTTGACAAAGGTGCCTCATAACGCAATTTCTTCCTATCACACTGACTTTTCACACTAGTTTGCTGCACTGACAACCAATATGGTGTTGTGTGTAGCCGGGTCATAACCTAAGCGTATATGAAGCATAGTTGGTACAAGAGCTACAGGATCTGTTAGGCTAGGAAAACAATTTAAACAGCTGCGCAAACATACAATCGAAATAGCTAGAGTATTGTTTAGGCTAGGAAAGTATCTCTCTCTGAAGGAATCACATATCATAATCTACTTTAAGCTTACCTGTGTTTATTTTGGGATTATCCCTGGCTCATTCCAGAGTAGTAAACTAAACACGCGTTGTATAAACATTGTTTATGTTTGATTTCTTTTGATACAGCTTGTTGTCCGGCTTTCCCAAGAGGAGCTGATTGATCAATTGCCTACATTCTTGCCAGCACTATTTGATGCTTTCAATAACCAAAGTCCAGATATTCGAAAGGTGGGTAAAATCGAGGATCTGGATAATCATGTTTTCCCATTGCTTTCTTTATACAGGACTTTTTGATTGCTTGCTGACTTTTTCATCTACCTCTAACCTATTCGTAATGCTTTTCCATTTTTCTTGTATTTTAGACTGTGGTGTTTTGCTTGGTGGATATCTACATCATGCTTGGGAAAGCATTTGCTCCATACTTGGAGGGTCTCAGCAGCACACAATTGCGCCTAGTAACTATCTACGCTAACCGGATTTCACAGGCAAGGTCTGGCAAACCAATTGACTCTAACCAATGACATGGAACATTTTTATTATTTGTTATCGATATGAACATGTATTTGGTAGGCTGATTTTAGTTGTTTGTGTATGTGTATAGTATAAACAAGTCAGCTCCCTCCTACTGGGTGCTTCTGGGTTTTGCTGTGTGATTATGTATTCTCTCTTCTTTTTCTTTTTCTTTTTTTTTTGTTAGATTGTGGAGAGTGTTTTGAGTGCCGGTTTCATTTTGTACTGCTTGGTACATACGCTGTACAAAGAAAGGAAAGTGTAGCTTCACGGAGAATCTTTGTGGATGTAATTTTGGGACCATTTTCCTTTGAAATATATGCCGGTCGTTGCTTGCCTGTCAGTGGTGGAAGCAGGCGCCCACTCCAGCGTCAGCGTGTTTCTTGTATTTCCCGAGCAAGCACTGTGATGAACTCTGTCTAACACTGGCAAAATCTATTCATTGCATCAGAGACCTCTCTGGTTGCGAGTTTGGCACTGCTGGTCACACGGAACAATTTGACAAGAAAACTTTAAGTGGTCATCTATTATCTGTGCCTGTTTGGGTTTTCTTTATTTGTTTTACAAGCTTTGCCGTACCTTGTAGACACCCTGAGTACGAACTCAGTCATGTGCTCCTCACTCCTGCTACTCTGCGCGGTCCCGCGCTTCTCCTGGAAACCGATTTCACGCAAGCCATGGCTCCCCGGCAACAGAGCATCCCGCTTCCTCGGTTCGAATTATTTGATAATGGTTAGTTTAAAATCGAACTAGCTAAGTTAAATATTTTAAAATGGAGGGAGTAGTTTAGGTAGTGGTCCACCTGTCCTCCTTTCTGTTTGGTGCCGTAGCGCGATTTGTGGCTCGGGAGCAGTCCATCGTTTGTTTCCATTGTAAGGACTGCTATTTGAGACCATATGAGTAGCAGGGACCCGAAAACAAGGACATAATTAGACTGCTCGCACTCGTAGACCTCTATATCAGACCTCAAAAAAAATATTTTTAACCTTTTACAGTCAACTCTAAAATATTCTTACCTTTACAGTTCAGTTCTCTGCACTCGTTCACCTCTAAATCAGATATTTATATCAACTATCATCTATTTTTATTATATAATATAAATATCTTATATTTTATATTATTGCATATAACTGCTTTTATGTTAATAATATTATATTTACAACTTATAAAAATCAGAATTTTTTCTTCCCTTTTCTCTCCTTTGTTTTTTTTCCCTTTTTCTATCTTTTCTCCTATTTCCCTCCCTTCTTTCTTTTTTCCTTCTCTTCTTTCTTTTTTCCTTTTTTTCTTTCCCTTCTTCCTCTTCCTTTTCTTTCTTTTTCTTTTTTTTTTCCTCTTCTTCCGACACTATAGAGAGCCTCCACAATTGGTGCTGCCCTGTAGCAGCCTGAAATTTAGAGGTTCTTTTAAAGATCCCGCTGCGGGGGCTACTGGCGTTTGTGCCGCTACATTTGGCGACCAGCCCCCGTTTACAGGGGTCCGGTGCGCTCAGCCTTAGGCTGCTCGCAGCGGTGTCTGGTACAACCGCTGCAAATTACCAGGCCGCGGCTGTACCGGTCGGCTGCAGCGGCAGCTGTATCAGGAGCTGTAAATTAGCGGTTGCTACAGCCAGCCACTATAAGTAACGATTGCGTGTAGCACCTATACATAGAGAGGGGAGAGAGGGAAAAAGAAAGAAGAGAAGGAAAAATGGAAAAAGGAAAGAAAAAAAAGAAATGAGGGAAAATGGAGAAAACAAAGGAAAGGAGAGATGGAAAAGAAAAAAGGAAAAAATAAGAAGAAAAGAGAGGGAAAAGGAAACAAAAAATAGTTTGGTGATTTTTTATAAGTTATAAATATAATATTATGTATATAAAAGTAGTTATATAAAATATTATAAAATATAAGATAGTTTTATTATCTAATATAAAGTAGGTGATAATTGATATACATGTCCGATTTAGAGGTGAACGGGTGCAGAGAAATAAAGAATTTTTTAGAGTTGACTGTAAATAACTAAGAATATTCTTTTAGAGGTCCAATATAGAGGTCTATGAGTGACAATAGCCTTATAGGCTGCATTCTGTTCACTTTTGCTATGTACGGGTGAAAGCGTTGCGCTATGTGCAGATGCGAAAGCTTGGTGAAAATTCAGAATGGAAGAGAAGGATGTACCCGTTTGGGACGACCAGAAAACCTGTTACACCAAGGAGAGCATCTTTGTTAACAAGAGTAAATGATCAATCGGTTACCGGAAAATGGGATGAACAATTAGTAAATGACACTTTTTTGGCCCGGGGATGCTGAGGTTATTTTGCCAATTCCAAGGTTGGGATGTTCATCTGGCGCTCTGCTCATAACAGCTTACCGGTACGCAGCGCAGGAATCTAAAGAGGAGAGGGGTCGAAACTGAACCCATACGTCCAGTACGCGGAATACTAGATGAAGGTTGTGGACAACCTCTTCTTCTGGTACAACCGTACAACCAGCCGCGTGCTTTTTGTGGCGAGTGATGAACCTCCACCACAACCGGAGCGTAAATCTTCAGTGCCCGGTCCGGGGAAGAAGTCCCGAAGCAGATACGGGAGTCTGGAACAGGAGCATGATAAGGGTTGCCATAATCCAAGCATCATCCAACGACAACTCGACTAGTCCAAGTCTCGACTAGTCCAGGGTCGTAAAACGGATGATAATTTTCCGAATCATCCGAAACCGTTTCCGAAAGTTTCTGAACCGTTTTCCATTTTAGTCGGTAATTTTTGGAAATGGGTCGGAAATCGGAAATTAAAATTCGGAAATCGGAACGAAATGATTTGACCAGATTTCCGACCGAATTGTCGGAATTCCGAATTTGTTCGGAAATTTCCGAACAATTTCTGATTAATTTCCGACCCCGCCCAATTAGCTTGGCCCATTTACAGCCCAACCCAGCGGCCAGCGCGCCTAGGTTAGGCCCAGCTCGCCCTGCGCCAGCCCCAGCCGCTCCACCCTCCAGTCCAGTCGGTCGACCTGGCAGCCGTCTGCCCGCCTCCTGCAGTCCCGCTCCAGTCACCACTTGGTTTGCTTGTTACAATAAAATATGGAGGCTATGACTAACATGGCATTTCAGGTTTACTTGTTACAACAAAATATAAAAATATTCTTCTATTTTAAGAAATACTAGAGAAAATGACAATCTAATTGTTTTATTTATCCTTTTGTTTTGTTTTTGAAGGATGAGGACGTAGAAAGTGATCCAGATGTGATGGATGAAAGTGAGGAGCTAGGTGGTTAATATTATTTTTAATTATATTTGTGATCGTGATATGGATGTATGGCATAATATTTTATTTTTAGTGAACTTTATTGTATGTGCTACATATGAATGAGGGTGCATGGCATGAATGATTATATTTTACTTGCATTACTTATTATTATTTTGTTATGGTTACTAGAGTGAAGTTAGGGTGTTGTTTTCGAAAGAACAAATCGTAACCGTTTCGATATCGATAGGTTTCCGGTCCGATATATCTATTTCCGATATTTCCGAAATTTTCAATATCATATCCGTTTCCAATCGTATCCATTCCGACTCCGTTTCCAAAAATTATATATGAAAATGAAAACGATTTAACTAATTTTGTTTGTGACCGTTTTCATCCGTAGTCCTAATGTGCCCGTGATCCCTGCCCTGCGGCCCACGGTTCAGATGCCCCGGGAAGCGTGCGCACTACACGGAGAAATGTGCCCGCCCCGGCCTGCCCCCTCACCGCCGCCCGCGTCCCCAGTTCGCACTTCGCAGGCAGCTGCTCGCGCCCTGACGCTTCCCAAAACCCTCGGCTTCTCCCCCAACTTCCCGCTCCCCCACGGCCCCACCTGCCCCCGCCTCCTATTCCGGCGAGGACACGACGCCGAAGCGGAGACCCCAGTGCCCTCCCGCGAGGCGGAGCCATGCAGCGGCTGCTCGCGGGCTCGCTCGTGGTCGCCACGCCGCGGTGGCTCCCGCTCGCCGACTCCTTCCTCCGGCGTCGCCGCCCGCAGCGCTTCTGTCTCCCCATGCTGTGAGCGTCCTGGGTCCCCCCCCTACTCCTCGGCATTTCGGTCTCGTTTTGCCGTGTACTATTTTGTGCCGTGTGGGGATCTTTTTCTCGTTCTCCTGTTGGGAATTTTGGAACCCCGCAATCCGATGACGTTCGGGGGGGGGTGCATTGGTGGGGTATTTTTTTCGCGACTTCGTGCTCGTTTTGGTTGAATTGTTTTCTATAAAAACCAGTTTGATTTCTCTAGAACCATCAACTATGTCTCAACTTGATTAGCGTCTCTGATCGGAACGGTCTGAAACAATAAATAAACATGTGAAATTACCGACCGGAGAATGCTCCATGGAGAAGCCTTGCTCGCCTTGGGATCACTAGTTTCAATTCTGAATGTATTCTACCGATCCTTGTGTGTATAACCCATAAGGATGATTGTGCAATTCAGCTTGGTATAAGCACAAGTGTGCAATTTGTCTTGATGCTGTGACGAACTGTTGGTCATATACCTCCTGTCACTCACAGTGGAGAGTGGAGTCCTTAATTTTCCTTTTCACCATTCTGGATATCCATATAGTATGCCACTGTGCCCCATTTTGAATATCTGCATAATGTTTATGACTGTCGTTACTCAGGTTATTTGACAGGTCATGGTCTAAACCGAGGAAGGTTTCACGAGGCATTTCAATGGTATCAAGGAAAGCTAACAAACAGGGAGAGTACTGCGACGAAGGCATGCTGTCACATATCCTGTGGTGGAAAGAGGTGCTTTCAAACAACCGATATCTCTCTCTCATGTACCAATGCTGATGCTTCTGTTATTTTTTGCTGTTCCACTATCTGTCTCAGAAAATGGAGAGGTGTAGAAAGCCATCATCAGTGCAATTGACTCAGAGGCTTGTCTATTCAAATATATTAGGGTTGGATTCTGCATTGAGAAATGGAAGGTGAATATATGCTTAACACAATTATGCAGCTCTCATTTTGCAAAATGATTTTATGGTTCCTAATTTCTTCAACAGTTTCGTTCTTTCCTTAAAAGTTGTGCATGATGTTATTTGTTATCATGGACTCCCTGTTTATTTTATTTGCTTAGCCTGAAGGATGGAACCCTGAACATGGAAATGTTGCAGTTCAAATCTAAGTTTCCTCGGGAGGTTCTTCTTTGCAGAGTATGCTACTATCTATTATTCCATGATGCTTACTCTTCCAATCAGTTTTGGTCTTACAAAGTTTGACACTCCAAGAAATTTGTAGACAAATAGAAGGAAGCCTGAAATTTGTCAAAATCATCAAACTTTGTTGTCTTAATACCTATGTGTTATTTTTGACCAGAAATCATATGTGACGATACTATATGCTCTACTGATACGAAAAGCTCCTTTTGTTTTGCCGCAAACCTTCAGTCTGGATCCTTACCTATCCGGTTGTATTAACTTTCCTTGATTTGTTAAAATAGTATTCAGGAGTAGTGTAGCTCTCTCCGTTGTCTTCCATTATTAGTTCCCATCAAAGTTTGATACTTCATTGAGCACATTGACCCTTTATTAATCTGTGGTTATTAAATGCTCCTATGCTATTGAAATGGAAATTGTTTGGATGTTTATATTTGATGTTTTTATTACTCAGGTAGGAGATTTCTATGAAGCTGTTGGCTTTGATGCCTGCATTCTTGTTGAGCATGCAGGCTTAAATCCGTTTGGAGGCTTGCGTTCAGACAGTATACCAAAAGCTGGGTGTCCAGTCATGGTAATGCCATTTATAACATTTTTTGCCCTGTAATTTAGGTTTGATCATTGAGCTTAGAGAATTGTCAACTTATTGCATCCGTATATAGAAAAGTACCATGAAGGAACTGGAGAACATAAAATTCAATCTCTGGAGTATTCAGATTCTGACTTCATACCTTTCTGTGACAGAACATTGTATCAAGTTATTTTAAAACCACTGCTGTTTTCATTTAGGATCCTAGTTTTACTTTAAATATAACACCTTCTTTCCATTGTCTCCACTTTACTATTTCCTAACATTTAAACATGATAAACTTGAATAACTTTATTTCTTCTCTTGAGCTTCATTTATCTGAAATTTTCTGTGGATCTTTGTGAAGGACCAGGCATATCTATTAACTGTTACTACTCAAACGACAAATTATATAGAGATTTAAACCTATCATGGTTCATATTTATTTAGCCTCAATGTTCTGTTTTTGGTATAGTATAATAAAACCATTTCCCCTTGCAGAACCTACGGCAAACATTGGATGATTTGACTCGATGTGGCTATTCCGTGGTATGATTTTACACTCGTTTCTCATTTATCTGAGAGAAGTTGTTTGTTGTATTATAGTATGTAACTGTAACTATAAAGCCTAAAACTACTGCCCCGGTAGGCCATTGGTTCAGTGCACTGCAGGAGATGTGGCCGTGCTTATTTGGAGTTGTACTAAATTTTTTGCCTGCATCCTCCCATCCACCTGTATATGATTAAAAATCAGCTTTTAGAGAACAATATATGGATGTGTTGCAATTACTTGTTTGTTTTTGGTGTCCTTTTGCTATCAACAACTCATCATGATGCAGTGTCTTGTTCTTTTCTCCTGTTGGTTGCATCCCCTTGGTGTCACCAAATTGGCCAGGCATGGCAGAGACTTCATGTTACGTAACAGAAATTATGTTTCACTATTGATCTGTTCAATTGACCATACATCTATCTATATCGTATGGTTTTCTTAAACTAATTTGATTCATGTGGAACAACCATTTACCATACATAATTTTTGGTAGCTAACTGGCTACTGGCTAGGTTGCCATATGGTGGTATTGCTAATTTATTCTGACATTGCACTCACAATTCATTCTATTATCTGCAGTACTGAATCTTATAAATACATAACTAAATAATGCAACTTTTGCTTTCGCTGAAGTAAAATCTTGCTTTTGCCTATTGTGATACAGATTTTGACTGTTGCCTTTCTAATTACTCTAGCTGTATCTAGTTGCAATAGATGACATCCTCATGCTGATGTTTTATTGTGACATTATACATTTTCATCTGTTAATTGATGTACAGTGCATAGTTGAGGAAATTCAAGGTCCAACTCAAGCCCGTGCTCGGAAAAGTCGATTTATTTCAGGGTAATTAAAGAACTATGTAATGTACTGCAGTAGTTTTGCTAAGAGGTTTACTTTTGCAATGTTTGGTACTCTTGTCATGGACATGCTTTATAGTTTATATTGCCCTGAATCCAAGTTGTGTGACATAGCTGGCCAGTGGCAGCCACATAACAAGGACAGGGATATTTTAGATTTGAGGAACCTTGGTATTTTCTTGGTGAATGACAACAGAAACAAGCTCCATCCTTATATGTGGGATGACTGGACCTATAAGAAACCCATCTTACAATTAAGGAAATAGGTAACACTCAATGATCTAATCTTATTTCTAAGGTAACTCTGGGCCGGTGGGATCAGTAAACTGTACTGACCACGTGAACAGTATCATGTATGAACAGTATCCCAGCCTAGGATGATTTGGTGCTATACCTTCATCATATGAGCCCTAATGGACTGGGCATAATGACACTATGTAACAGCGTGATGATCGCAGCATACGAGAGAAAAACGAGGCACATAATATGCGTCGGCCGAATCCTCCTCTTCTACTCCTTAATGGGTTCAAACTCTCAGAAATCCAGGCAGCAATGGGGTGAGTAGGAGAAGAACAGGAGAAGGGCAGAGAGAGGACAGAGAGGAACAGATTCTGTTACAAGCCGGTGCATATTCTGTGCCTCGTTTTTCTCTCGTATGCTGCGATCGCCACGCTGTTACACACTAGTGTCTGTTTATTTTTGCAACGGGTACTGGCAGTTGGCGTCCAATATTAAGATTTAAGGAGCTTTCACTTATTATATATGTTTCGGAATGATAGTTTCTTCAGTTCATAATCTTAAATTTCCTTTTCTTTCTACAGGCATGCACATCCTGGTAGTCCTTATGTATTTGGTCTTGCGGAAGTCGACCATGATGTAGAGTTCCCTGATCCAATGCCTGTAGTTGGTATTTTGTACTTCTCTATTTCTATTCAGTAACTCTGGCTTAGTAATTTTTCTCTTTGTTCTGTAGTAACTGACAATTAATCAACTTGTCAGTTTCTTCATCTTTATGTACAGCATGGTACACATTTATTGAGTCATTGAATAGTAAATAAATGGCATCATATATGAAAATTTTATGTGTTGGTTTCTTTTGTTGAATAGGTTTTAATTTTTTCTTATGCATTTTGGATGGTAATAAATGTGGGGATATATACTATTTGAGAGCACATTAATAAATGTGGGGATATATACTATTTGAGAGCACATTAATAAATGTGGGGATATATACTATATTAGTTGAGAGCTCAGTAACATATAGCAAGATAATATCTCTGTTTATTATGTACGGTCCAAAGAATTTTCACTGTTAGTGTATCATTTATACAGTACTATTGCATTACCGGGTGACATGTGACATTTTAAGTTCCCGTATATACCATCATTCTTGTGTCTTAATGAGTGCTGATTGTTGAATTCCCAAGTTATAGAAATTAGTTTCATCAGGGTATTTGGGTTTGGGATAGTGAATCATGGTGTTCTAATTCATCAGGGATTTCGCGCTCTGCAAAAGGCTATTGCTTGGTATCTGTGCTAGAGACAATGAAAACTTATTCAGCTGAGGAGGGCCTAACAGAGGAGGCTGTGGTTACTAAGCTTCGCATATGTAGTTACCATCATCTATACCTCCACAGTTCTTTGAGAAATAATTCTTCAGGTTTGGTTTTACATTTATAAGTAAATTGTCTTTTCGATTATGTTTTATTTAATCTGGACACAACTATTCTGAGACGTAGGCATCTGGACTTCTAATTTATCATCCTATGGTCTATCATATAAAAGTTTCTGAAAATATTAAAAGATGTTTTGTTTGCCAGATATTAGCTTTCTATCACCAATGGTGCATTTATACATCTTGTTTTTTTAATAATTTCTCAAAAATTAATATCTTTTTCACAGTTGTCTGTCCTGGAGATTTGTTCCCTGAAATACATTTTCAATGTCAGTTTATGATTCTGTTAGAAATATTGCAATAGATATCGCTATCACCGCAAGAAACTCTTAGTATAATAACATCACTATAATTTATGGAGTTTATCATTAGCATTATATTATGTATCCAATAGATGCAGTCAATATATATGTGATTTTGAATGTTGCTTCTGGTTTCATATATTGTGTCATATTCTGCAGGGACATCACGCTGGGGGGAATTTGGTGAAGGAGGTCTCTTGTGGGGAGAGTGCAATGGTAAATCCTATGAGTGGTTTGACGGTTCACCTGTAGAGGAACTTTTATGTAAGGTCTGTTATGGCTCTTATTGTATTAACTTTGTAAAGCCCTACCGGATAAGTGTATATCAATTAGTCAAACCATACAAAGTGTTTAATAGAAGTATTAAAATTCAAAATTATGCAAGTTATACAGAACAAAAAAATAGAGCTCTGGCTGTCTTTTTGGAATTGTGGATCACTTTATGAATTTTCAACATTTAGTTCAAGAGATTTTAGGTATCAACCCCCCCCCCCCCCCCTTGAGTAACTGTCCCTAAAGAGATAACAACAGGAATTCACTTTCTCGTTGCAATTACTTTCTAATTTACCTAGAGTTATCAATGTGCAACTATCTGTTATCCTCATTTAGCCTTTTTATTTTGGTTTAAAATAATAATTTGTCAAGGTACGGGAAATACATGGGCTTGATGAGAAAACTATTTTTCGTAATGTCACTGTTCCATTGGAAGGCAGGCCTCAGCCTCTTTATCTCGGAACTGCTACTCAAATCGGTACACTACAGTTTTCTTTTTGTATTCTATCTTTTTAAATAGCCCTCTTAAGTCCATGAATCTTACTTCTGAAATTTGTGTGCTGTAGGAGTCATACCAACGGAGGGAATACCAAGTTTGATAAAAATGGTGCTCCCTTCAAATTGTGGCGGGCTT
Organism: Neostapfia colusana; assembly: GCA_030760725.1. Taxonomy (NCBI): domain Eukaryota; kingdom Viridiplantae; phylum Streptophyta; class Magnoliopsida; order Poales; family Poaceae; genus Neostapfia; species Neostapfia colusana. Next base: position 4,670,990 of record JASWHV010000017.1, read on the forward strand.
CCATCAACGTATGTTTTGTAGCTATTGTCTTGAATTAACTGCACAATAATGCTTAGTAGTTCAACACATACCGAAAGACAACTGGCTCTCTATCAGCAACTGGCTTTAACTCAAATAGTCAAACCATGTCATCACACTATGCATTGTTTCGTAGCACAAGGGATTATTCTGAATAAAATAGTAGCATGGCCGTTGCAATCAATAGTTACGAGGTTCTGATTTAGTTCTTGAGATCCCCCTTTTCTTATATTATCAGGTATATTAGAGATCTTCTTCTTAGTCCTCCATCATTTGATGTTGTGTCAGCAATTCAAGGTAAATCTGTTTAACCTTTCAGTTGTACATTATTCATGAAAAATCTGGCTTAAAAATTGGAACCTTGCGCTCATTATTTGAGAGAATTTATGTACGTGATTTACAAATAACTGCAAATATTTGTGTTTACTATACTGAAAGATTAATTGTATCAGAATTATTCGCAAAAAGGGGTACATGATGGGATCAGCACATATAATTTAAGGTAGCACATAGTTGATGAAATTTCAAGTGCTCTTGGTGGTTATTATGTTATGATGATCCGAGTGTTATGATCCAAAACCATTTCACGTGAAACAAGAGAATTTGTCAAACACAAGTTACTGGATGATCAAAACAATTTTCTCTGGATGACTGCAACTGCAAACAAATTTGAATAGCTGCTGGTTTTGAGTTGTTTTCTGCCTACTATGCAGTTCTAATCCATCGAGTATTTCTTAACATTATTTCACGGAGGTCGAATATAAATATAAAAGAAACTGCCCAGTGCCCTAATAGCGTTGACTTCCATTCTAGTTCTGATGAGTCCAACATATTCCTCTCCCTTTCCGTGTAACTTCTGTGTCCATTTCTGTTGTTTTCTTATTCAGACTGGTAGTTGTCATCTGTGCTTTAATATTCATTTGTTTCATCTCTAACATGCATATAATTATTTCTTCGATGAATTAATTTTTGTTTTCAACCTTCCGTTCAAGAAATTTGTACTGTTTGTGATTTCATATGATGATGTTTAAATTGTTGCAGAAGTTTGCAGGCTTATGGGCAGCGTAACTTGTTCTATTCCTGAATTTACTTGTATATCATCAGCAAAGGTTGTTCTTTATGTTTTTTGAGCAAATATGCCCAATTGTACCATCAGTTGTCCTATGAATTATCTGCCTCAAACTCATGTTCTTTCAACATGAGGGTAGTGATTTGTGAAAAATGACCTAGCAATCTCATGACCCTCATGTAAGTTAAATAGTACAACAGCAATTGGTCAGGCTTATCAATATTAATTTGGTTATCTCCTTGAAATACTTGGTGCATTTGATGCATATGTACTTTACGTTGATGTAAACATACTCATTTTGTATGGAACACAAAATGACCAAGCAGACTGTGGTAATACTACACAACATTCTTTTCTTGATTGGCATGTGCATTGCTGTTGGCTGCTGTGCAACTAGAATCATTGAGTTCATGTAAGAATTATCATTTATGTTGCCGCAATCCACATCAATGGCAAATGGATCATAGGCTCATTAGATGGTTGAACATATCTCTTATTATTTAATTGGGATGAGACTCTTCTGCGATCAGAGCCAAGCATCCTATTTGCACTTATTTTCTTCTTATTATTCAACTTCTGTGGACCAAGCATAGGTTGTTTGGGAGGAGCACACACGCTCAGGCTCAAACCTGGATGCCCCCCTTTCAAGAGGGAAAGCCCCCTCCACTACCCCATCTGAAAAAATATTATTTAACTCCTATTTTCTGTTTTGAAAATTCATTATCTCCTGTTAGTGGGTGGATATCAATGTAGATTCTAACCATGATTCTTATGCACTTAATATTCATTGTATGTAGCAATTCCACACTTAATATTCTTGTACTTCATCTCAGTATTCTCCTGTTATTAACTTACTAATTTTGATTTGCAGCTTGTGAAGTTACTCGAGTCAAGAGAAGTCAATCATGTTGAGTTTTGTAGAATAAAAAATGTCCTTGACGAGATTGTGCTCATGAGTAAAAATGCTGAGCTTTCTGCTATCCTTAACAAATTATTGGTGCCTGCTTCTGTGGCTACTGGTTTGAATGTTGAAGCTGATATGCTTGTAAGTGTTCTTTAATATTTTTGGGTTTCTTGTGGTATTCTGGATATTATATGTACTGCAGCACTCTGAGCCCTGTTTGGATGTTGTAGTTAAACCAAAGTATTACAAAACCATGGTTTTAGAATCCAGTGTCAAGCAATACAATGATTTAGAAAAAAGAGGTCGAGTGGTGTTTCGAAAACTCCAAAAAGACTACAGGTTTGGCAATAATACGGTTTCTAAGACTACAGTATTTATTCCATCCAAACTCCTAGTTTTCTAAAACCAAAGTTTTCTGTAAAACTATAGTATTTTTTCTAAAACTTCTAAAATACTTTGTATCCAAACTGGGCCCAAGTGTTCCAAAGTTGTGTGTATTATATTTGTTATACAAGCTGTGTATTTCTATAAAAATATGCATGTGGTGTACTTAGACAATATTGTTGAGATTCATTTTATATCTGTTATTAGTTTTACTCATTTTTCTTTTTATTTTGCTATTGATCTGGAGCATATCTTTTACCATTTTGCAGGTGAATGAATGCAGCATTATTTCACTACGTATATCTGAAGTCATTTCTTTAGGTGCTGAAAGTGATCAGGCAATAACTTTGTTTGAATATATTCCCAAGGAGTTCTTTAATGATATGGAGTCATCTTGGAAGGGGCGTGTGAAAAGGATCCATGCTGAAAAAGAGTTCGGAAATGTTGATATAGCTGCTGAGGCATTGTCAACAGCGGTGGGTTTTGAGCATCTCTTCAGTATAAAATTTGACCCTTTTCTTCTTGCATGGAGTAAAATATTTCAGCTACCTCTTGATGCCATCTGTATTGAAATTATCGGTGACCACACCATGGTCTTCAACATAGAACATGATATTGCACTATTTGCATGAGACCATATGAGACTTCCATTTTCATTTCCCTGGCTCTCGTATACTGCTTTGGGTTGTACTAATGCATATCGTGGTTTTCAGGTCACTGAAGATTTTGTGCCAATTATTCTAAGAGTAAAGTCTGTAATATCCTCGAATGGAGGTCCTAAAGGTGAAATCTGTTATGCAAAAGAGCACGAAGCTGTCTGGTTTAAAGGGAAGCGATTCATACCAAATGTCTGGGCTAACACAGCTGGTGAACAACAAATAAAACAACTGAAACCTGCAATTGATTCAAAAGGCAGAAAGGTTGGGGAGGAGTGGTTTACAACAATGAAAATTGAGAATGCTTTAACCAGGTGATGTCCCACAGGATAACTACTAGCAGTTCTTACAGTCTGACACTCTGACTTGACAAATGATCTGGGACTAAACTCAATTGCTTTAAGACATCCTACGGTCAGGTTATTATGTATGAGGTGGATTGGGTTGACACCCCACCATGACATATAATTTGCTACATTACTACAATATGCACCCTGCAGCTATCATAGCATATGTTTGAAAAGTATATCCATGTTTCATTTTTAAAATGTTATATTCAAATTGTGTTTTAAGTATTATTTTGTATCTATATTACGATTTTGTGTAGTGTATTATTTTGATTGATACACAGTGCATCCTACAATGAGCTGGGTTCATAGAGTATAGGAAAGAAAGTTGCTATGGACAATTCGTTTCTGCAGTAATTTCTACTAAAAGCATGCTAATGTCGGTTTGTTTAGGTACCATGAAGCTTGTGATAATGCAAAAGGTAAAGTTCTTGAGCTATTGAGAGGGCTTTCAAGTGAATTGCAGGGCAAGATCAACATCCTTGTCTTTTGCTCAACATTACTCATTATAGCAAAAGCACTTTTTGGTCATGTCAGGTGATTATTCTTGTCATTGCTATTAGGCACATCCTGTTAATCAATGTTTGCTTTCTTTTTTATCGGTATATAACATGTGTATACAAACCTACACTCTTGCTATCCTGCAAATGTGCAAATTAACATAAATTCAAAATGCTGGCACCACAACATAGTAGCTCAACCAACTAAACTTTGGGCTACAAATAAGTTGGCTCTTACGAAAAACAAAAAAAATGTGTTCGAGACATAAATCTGGCTGCTAGATATCCTTTAACCACGTGATGTTGATTGAACCGTTCGTTGGACTATGGAGTCCTTTTCCTGGTATCAGTAGCATTCTGGCTATAGTCAGTTACTAAATTTTTTCTTAGTGAAACTCGTTAAGTTTCTTGTTGCAACCACAATGGCACATCATGAACATGGATATTCGCTGTATCTCCTTGTTCTAAAATTGAGATCTTTGCCACAGGCTCATTAACTATTGACAAACATTTTGCATTGTGTCATTGACTATTGACAGGCTTTGTGTGCTGTTGTTGTTTGATGTTCCATGCGGTAGCTTTATCAGTTACGCATGCTAATGATTATGCTGCCTGGTGATCCATCTGCGCACAGTAGTCCTTTTCGTTCTTTTGCTTTTATTTTATTGTATTTTATTTGTCATGAGCAGTGAGGCCCGAAGAAGGGGTTGGATGCTTCCTACCATATCTTCGTTATCAAAGGTGCTATTTTTTAATTACATTTCTGTATTTACTATTCAAGTATCTCTTCCCCCTTCCCTCCTTCCATTTTTGTGAACAATCAATTAGCCCAGTGACAGCAATTTTTCACGTTTCATGATGATCCTGTATTTTAACCATATCTCTGAAATTATGGATGCTACATAGACAAATATACTACTGTTTCTCAAGTTTAAAACTTTGTAAGTTGTTTGTCCACTATATTCATCAGGGTGTTGGGAATTTTTAGTTTGCCGTGCCTTTATGTGGAGCACACCCTGTTTTCCTTGTTCTATGGCAGGATAATTCAAATGGGTAATCCACTAAACTACTTAAGCTGAGGGTCCTTGCTAATAAGTAATAACTCGTGTATGTTGCATTGCTTCTACAATAGTTTGACTAGACATTGTTATCAACCAAATGTTAGTCTAGCAGCCATCAGGGTTCTTCCAATGTTTATTTTGACATGCAAATTTATGTTGTTACCTGGCAGTATGGTCAAGTAATAAAAAATAGTTTAGTTGGGCCATCCATTTTAGATGATGTAACCATGAACAATACTGCTTACACATTTGCTATATGACATGTTCCATTTTAACAGTATGTTCTTAAATATCTTGATTGTAATTGTGCAGGACTGTAACCTCAAAGAAATTTCTACTGAAATGGATTTACTAGGGATCTTTCCTTACTGGTTCGATATTAATCAAGGGAATGCGGTACTGAATGATGTCCACATGCACTCTTTGTTTGTTCTGACTGGTCCAAATGGGGGTGGTAAATCTAGTATGCTGCGATCTGTTTGTGCGGCTGCGTTACTTGGGATATGTGGCTTGATGGTGCCTGCTGGTTCTGCTGTTATCCCGCATTTTGATTCTATTATGTTGCATATGAAGGCCTATGACAGCCCAGCTGATGGGAAAAGTTCATTTCAGGTTCCAAGTTTATTGCATATGCATATTCTTTTATCCAATTTGTGTTATTCTCAGATGAAATGCAAGTTCTATTAACCTTGTATCATGCTAGTTTTTATCGTGATGGTGTATTAGATTCTTAATTTGTGATGTTACTTCTGTAAATTGATTAGATTGGTTGTTTTCATGATTTATATTCGTCCAACCTTCTCGCCATTTCCCCCAAACTGGTAACCTATTGTTCTCACTTCTCAGAGCACATTATTTACATCATATTACATGTATATTGGCTTATCTTTGTTCTCATATTTTCTGACTAAAGATGTCATTAGTAGCTGTGTCATAACAATTTGGCTCGCTGTTGTGCACATGATAGATTATTTATTTCCTGATTCTAGAATATGTTTTTTATTACTGGTTATACAGCTCTACTGTATTTTTTAGTACTGTTGCAAAAAAAATTTGACATTCTGTTCTTTGCAGATTGAAATGTCAGAAATACGCTCTTTGGTCAGCCGAGCTACTGATAGGAGTCTTGTTCTGATTGATGAAATATGTAGGGGCACAGAAACAGCTAAAGGAACCTGTATAGCTGGTAGCATCATTGAAAGACTTGATAATGTTGGCTGCCTAGGCATCATATCGACCCACCTGCATGGCATTTTTGACCTTCCTCTCTCACTTAGCAATACCGATTTCAAAGCTATGGGAACTGAAGTGATTGATGGGTGCATTCAACCTACATGGAGATTAAAGGATGGTATCTGTAGGGAAAGTCTTGCTTTTCAAACAGCCAGGAGGGAAGGCATGCCTGACTTAATAATTAGAAGGGCTGAGGAGTTATATGTTGCTATGAGCACATACAAGCAAACAGCATCGATGGTCCACAATGATACTTCAAAACCTAGGTCTATTGCAAATGGCTCTGTTGAGAAGCCTGATTTTCTGAGAAATGGACTGGAAATTCCACATGGTGCTTTTGAATTACTGCAGAAGGAAGTTGAGAGCACTGTTCAAATGATATGCAAGAAGAAATTGTTGGATCTCTACAACAAACGAAACATCTCAGAAATGGTTGAGGTGGCTTGTGTTTCTGTTGGTGCTAGAGAGCAACCACCACCTTCAACTGTTGGCAGGTCTAGCATCTATGTGATTATCAGAAGTGACAACAAGCTGTATGTTGGACAGGTAACTTCTTAAGCACACTTCCTGCATTATTTCGTATCTTGATGTGTTTCTCCCTTTGTCTCACGATGTGCTACCTAGGAGGCCTAATGCCTAAGTGATTTTATAGAATTGGATCATTCTTGACTTTGTTAGATAGATGCACTTCTTATTTATCCAATTAGTACAAACTTGATACATCTGTTTTAAGCATTACTCAATAATATGCCGCCTAGCGTCTGTACCAAACAACATTATGAAACAGCGGGAGTACCACTTTAGTAGCCATAAAATGTTGATTCCATTCTGCCTGCAGACGGATGATCTTGTGGGCCGTCTTCATGCTCACAGACTGAAGGAAGGTATGCAGGATGCGACGATACTATACATCATGGTCCCCGGCAAGAGCGTTGCTTGCCAGCTGGAGACTCTTCTCATAAATCAGCTTCCTCTCAAGGGTTTCAAGCTGATGAACAAGGCGGATGGAAGGCATAGGAACTTTGGTATCTCTCTTAGCTCTGGAGAGTCAATTGCTGCTCATTTAACCAATCAGCTGAAGCTGTAATTTAGCCTGTTGACGTGAATTAGCCAATTTTGGCTGCTTAATAGGAGGCAGGAGCTAACTGACAATGCCGCCCCAATTTTGTTTAATTGATAGCCTATAGCGTCGACAGCTTTGTGCCTAGTAGGAGCATTTTTCTCATTTGTAATGATGTACCACGCAAATATTTTGCGATGCAATATGACTTTGGTCATTTGGATGTCCCGAGTACAGATTTAAAACACAACAGCCATGGCCACTCTGTACTCTTGTCGAGGTAAGGAGCTCGGCATGGTTTAGATTCTAGGGAACTTTTTCCAGCTCGTTTTTATGTGAGGTCAATAACTCCTATGCAGCACTCCAAATATTCTGTGAGACCGCTGCACTTTTAACCCAGCAGTTCACCCGATAGGAGCGTCCTGATGTCATGATTCTCATCATTAGATTCCAAGGAGTGGAAATATCACGAAACCCTGTGACGAGCGAGCTACATCAAGTCATCAACCCCCGTCCCCCCATTGCCCCCACACAAACACAACACGCCGGGCATAATGTGAGGTGTGTCTGTCACTGGATGGACCTATCGCAGATTGGCAGCAATGATGCTATGACTAATGAAAGGCGACGGCTAATCTTCCACCTAAACTACGGTGTACACGGCGCCTCAGTCGTGGGCGCGGGCGCGCAAGGCCCGAACTACGACATCGGCGTCCGATGCGGCGGACACCCAGACGCGACTGATTTTACCTTCGTCAAGAGTGCACGACGCTTCGCATTCTTCTCTTTTGGCAGCTGGGCGCGCGCGACGGTGGCCCTACGTGGTGCTAATTTTGTACGGACCTGACGAGCTGTCGCTTGGCGTCACTGTGTCTCCTTCGACCGTCTTGCCTGGGCGCGCGGCAAACGTAACGCCTGAACCAACTGCAACTCAGTCGCCAGGCTAGTGCCGCTGCTACAGACTTCACGCTACTGAGCTACGGAGGGAGGCACGGTGTGGTCCTTGAACCAGATCGCAGTTTTATTGTGTAGTTTCGAATTATTTGACACTGTTTAGTTTAAAATTGAATTAGTCAGCGAGAACTGTTAGATTTTGAACAGTTATAACTCAAATCTTGGTGCGGGTCACGCTGTGAGACAGTCTAACCTTTTCCCTTGATCCATAGTGCAAACATCACATATTGTTTAATATCAGACAAACTCTCTGCCATGGACATCCGCGGCGCCGGCTCCAGCCTCCAGGTGCTCCGAGGGAGGTGCCAGGCCGGGGCAGGCGGCGACCGGGGGTGAAGCTACGGTGCAAATCCACTCGGCGAGTTGTCCTATATATCTCGACGCGCGTCCAGGTCCAGGCGACCGTGGTGCTCCCGCGGCCGCAGGTGAGAGCGGCCAGGGTCGGGAGATCTGGCTGGTCGTCGAGGAGGCGTGCGTCCTCGGCCACAGGCCGCCATTCGTGCAAGCAATGGAGCTGCCTTTAGCGATGTTCAAGGCATGCGCCGCCGCCGGCGCACCTGAGGCCGCGGACGATGCAGGTCTCCTCAGGGGCCATGCCGTTGCGTGAGTGGCTTGCAGCTCGCCTCTGCTACCGGTTTTATGCCCACCTAGCTATGCATGGACCCAGCGCGTGTGATCGTCAGCGATAACAGCAAGACCCTTGACTAGTGTGACCAGGTTCCTGACCGTTGCGTGGCAAACGGGATCACGGAGCGATCCTGTTTCAACACGCCTGTCTGAATCTCTGCTGCGTGCGTCGCAGCGAAACAGTTTCGAACGTGTGCCGTGGCCCATGCGCTGCTGCCTCGCGACGCGCGCTCTCTCGATTCAGCATCCCAAATAGTCGCCGCTTTGGAAGATCTCATCAGGCCGGCGCTTCCTCCTGTTCACTTCTCTCCATGTCCTCCGCAATTTCTACTGCACAGATCCATTTTTCCTAGAACAAAATTTAGGTACACCTAATGTTGCTTAGCAGGTATGTCAATGCTAACTAAAATAATTTGTATAATCACTTAATAAGTTTGGGGATATATATATACACACACGATTTAAGGGTTAAAAAAAATAAATGATACCACGCGCCGGATAAATTTAGATACCAGGCATCCACTTCACACAGTAGTAGATGACCCTAGAAGCCCGCTCCTCCGGTAGCGTCTGATCGTGCAGTTGCAGTGTCCCGTAATTCATGCCCCCCTCTCCTTTCCTTTGCTTCCTCGGATACGCGGTTTCGGTTCAGTTGCTCGCACTCTTCATCCCCATCCGACGCCGCCCCGTCATCATCGCTACTTTTTCTCGTTGCATCCCCCGCACGCACGCACGCACGCGCGCAGCGGGTACGCGACCCACGAGGTGGAGTGAGGAGAGTGGTGGACGCCCGAAGCGGAGGGAAGCGAACGCAACGCGAGGCGGGCGGGCGGACGGACGGGCGGGGAAGAAACAACAACAAAGAGACAGTTCACGAGCTCAGCTGGGCTGCCTGAGAGGGTCCCCGCCCCGTCCCATTCGACCATCCCACCAACACCTCCCTCCCCCTCTCGTCCTCGTCGCTTAGCGTGGCCGCTCGCCACTCCGCGTCGTCCTCCCCGCCGGCGTGACGCTCGCCGCCCTCCTCGTCGACGCAGGTGAGCGCGCGCCTCCCTCTGAATTGCTCCTCCTGTTCCCCCCCCCCCCCCCCCCCCCGCCACTCTCTCTCTCTCTCTCTGCCCGGGGGTTACGGGAGGTACTTGCGGCTGGAAACTTCTCTGTCAGTTTATTTTACTTCCTTATTATGCGGTTCCTTTTCGCGTTTGTGAAGCTTACCCAGCAGAATTGTGCTCGGAAGTGCCCGTAGATGTAGATGGCATAGTATTTGGCTTCTGCATTTTGTTGGGGTGGCAATCCTGTCTGGGGTGAGGTGCTTGGGTGCGGGATCTCTTCGCAAAGTAGGATTCGAAGATCTGAGCCGAGTTTATGGTACGCAGGCAGGAATTCTCTCAATCTTTGCCAGCTCGCATCCCGACCCTTTCCGCTCCAGCGCCGGAGAATTTATTGCTCGGACGCGCGTCTTGTCCCTGCGCCCTGCAGGCTGCAGCGTGCGACGTCCACAATCCGGCAAGGAGGCCGCAGGCTTTTCAGTTTAAATGCTCGGCCTCTGGCCGCGAGATTCCCCTCCTTCCTTCCACCTTCGCTCTGGGCTGGGCGCGTCTCGCTGCCACCCGGCTCGACACCCCCCCCCCCCCCCCCACCCCCCACCCCCTGCTCCGTAGCCTGTGCCGTTGGTCGTAGTTAGTCGTGCCTCTCGATTGCCGGACTGGATTTGGCGGATTCGGCCGCGTTCTGCGTGGAAAGTTTCGAGTTCTCGGTGTTTCTCCCGTGTTCAGACTTCTGTAAGAGGTTTTCGCCTGCGTTTTCTTTCGGCCTCAGTCAGAGTTCACAGTTTGGTTTGGACTTGAGCGCGTACGGTAATATACGTCTAGTTCTCCTCGTCGCTAGACCTCTCTCTTCTGCTTTTATCATCGTCTCTCTCTTTCTTTCCACCGATGAAATTTGCAGAGCAGGGAAATGGGTCTTAATTAAATGCGCGGCTGCAAGATTCCTTTGCTGCCCATTCGTACTGTCTTGTTTGTCTCACTGTGTCCACTACATAGTCCTGTAGTTGTCGCTACTGGTTTCCATCTTGTTGTTTTTCATTAGTATTTGTTCTTGATAGATGCATCTGAAGTTAACAGCTCCTGGGAGCACAAAGCGAAGAGCCTTTTGATCTTCTCTCTCCTGCGGGGCTGTGAAGCTTTGTTACCAGTTTATCTGGCCCAAAATGTGCAGCTTTTAAAAGGCCTCCGTGTTGCAAGATTCCTTTTGAGCATAATCATGGATTTGTACTAATTATTCCCCATCCTATAGCCTTGCGCGTTTGCTTTATGTTATCTCCTCCATTCTGCTTTTCCGTCTGAATTGCCTGGTGTTGCTCAGTCCCCATCGTTACATTTCGTAGGGCGTGCCAGTGCCAGTATGCCTTTCTTTTGTTTTTCTTTTAAACATCAACAGGGCCATGAACTGTGCTCTCCATGCACCATCTGGCCTTGAAAAGCTGCTCTTGGGCATGTGTGTGCTGAAGTTTACCTGAAAGCACAGCATCTTGCTACAGTAAACTCGTCTGCAGTCTTTCCCCTCGAGTTCAAATTTTTACCTTTAAAACTTCTACTCCGAGGCTTCGAACGCTAAGAGCATTCAGAGACTCCGCACACTTCGATTACCTATACTGACCCACCACCGTACACTTAGATTGATAGGCTGTATGTGTCTCATGTACAAACCTGGTTGATAATGTTTCATTTTCTTCATGTCATGGTTCTTACGTATCTTTCGTGATATCTATATTTTTCAGGATTCTACATCAATGTTACCACATTCAGAGGCAGCATATATGATCATAATGAGGCAATGATGAACTTGTTCGACCTCAGCGCAGGGATGGCTAGCACGAACATGCTCACTAATCAAGCTCGTAGAGATGGTACATAAGTCTCCTCCACTTTGTGTTTTTGTTGCAAGGTTATTGAATGCAATGCTCAGCGATTCCTGATTTTGCTTATCTGTTCTACTTCAAGTTAATGAAACATTTCTAGAAATGGTACTTGATGCTGATGGGTTGTAAGTTTTTGCACACTTGTTGGCACAAAAATTGATGGGGCTAGAGGCACCGACTTCATTCGGGCAATGGTTCCTTTGCTTGATACTTAATTTTTCCTTTATACAATGACATTTTTCCTGCCCGTTCCTTTTGATTCTTAGATCTTCTTGGATTATCATTACGTTGCTACTTCTTTAAATTTGCAAGAGATTGGCCTCGGTCAAATCAGGCTTACTTTCACTTTGATTATTTCAGGTTCTCTGGCTCGTAGAAGTAGGCAAGATGTCGGGAGAACCATGGATTCTGATAAAGTGTATGCAGAGGACAAAATAGTAAGTATCATATCGTGTACACTACTAGCCTAATCTGCCATTTTCTCTGAGTGGTTCTTCCATTAAATATATAATGGGAGAGATTCTACTATTTCTCTTTTCAAGGTCAGACATAATTTTTTGTTGCAATATGAACCTTGCTGCAGGGAGCTACTAACAGGAGCCCATCAAGCAATAGATCAAATGTATCCCACATGAATACGATATTAGCAAAGGAGATATCCGAGGAATTGGAGTTGAAGAAGAAGTCACCTAGTGTTGTTGCCAGATTGATGGGACTTGAAGATGATGTACCTGGTCAAGGACCAGCATTACACTCTTCTAAAAGAAATCTGAAGAAAAGCCACTTGAATGACAACTTAGAAGAACCAAACAGGCTCCTGCAACCTATAGAGCAGTACTGTTACAGCAATACAACACGGGACATGCACAGTGGACCCAAAGAAATAGTTGAATTCAAGGATGTCTACGAAGTCAGTGAGGAACCATTAAGAACATACCATCTTCAGGACCAAATGTTTTCTAGGGGAATGTCATCGAGGAGTAAGAGTGACATAAGGATGGAAATTGTCCGCCAGAAGTTCATGGAAGCAAAGCTTCTCTCCACAAATGATAGGTTTCTCAACTCAAAAAAATTTCAAGAAGCTATTGAGGTTCTAAGTTCAAATAGAGATTTGTTTCTTAAGTTTCTCGAAGAACCAAACACTAATTTCTCAAAGCATCTGGATGGACTGCACAAAATGCCAACACAACCTCAGACAAGGCGTATTACTGTGCTGAAACCAAATAAATCTGTTGAGAGTAAGGGCAGAAGGGAAATCAGAGCACACCTAATGAATGATGAAAATGAATACGTTATGTCAAGGACTCACCGGAGATCTCATTCAGCAGAAGTTACCTTCTCTCAGCCAACAAGGATAGTGGTCCTGAAGCCTAGTCCAGGCAAGCCTAATAGAACAATGGCCCAGCTAACTCCCCGAGCTGCTCCATCTCAGGTAACCGAGCAGATAGATTTTTATAGATGTTCAGAAGATGATGAATGCCTGCCAGATGGTCTGCATCGGCGGGATGAGTCATTGTTATCTTCTGTATACTCAAATGGTTATGTTGGAGATGTAAGCTCTTTCAGCAGTTCAGAAGTTGACTACGTCTATGAAGAAGGTGGTAACCTAAGTGACTCAGAGTCGGAGGTGGTTAGTCGAATATCACAGCATTCATGGGATGATATTAAAAAATACAATAGTCCTTGCTCAGGCTCAAGGTTTCATAGAACGCCTCATTCGCCTGAGTCATCTGAGATCAGGGAAGTCAAAAAGCGGCTTTCAGAGAGATGGACACCTGTAGCATATGATGGGACTAACCAAGAACAGATGCAGTTGCCTAGAAGATCTAGCACTTTGGGCGAGATGCTTTCACTTCGAGAATCCAAGAAAGATGTTACTGGGCTAAATTCTATTTCAACCAGTCAGCCATGTCACACAGATTATGAGTTGACCCTACAAGCTACAAGTGTATCTAAATGTAGAGAGGATGAACGAAACGGGCCATGCTCCCAAAAGAATTTAGCAAGATCAAAATCTGTCCCAGTCACGTCATCAATGTTCAATAACATCGCACCCAAAGATCCATCATCCAATTCTGAAGGCTGCAAAACACCGAAGGCGGTTACAAGACTAGACAAAGGAAAATCATCACTCAAGGGGAAAGTTTCAAGTTTTTTCTTCCCTAAAAGTAAAAGGCAGTCAAAAGAGAAAAATAGCTTATCATCTGCTAGCTCGGATGAAAGGATTGAAGTCACTTGTCTTGGCAACATGGAACCAAAGGCCGACGAAATTATTGGTGCTGATGAAAATATGTCATTTTCTGAGGAAAAAGATGATTACTCGACTACTCAAACAATCAGTTCTTTGAAAGTATGAACTTATCTGAAACTATTACTATATTAAATCGTTTTTTTCTTTGATTATGAGTTCTGTATGTTTTTTTCCTGCAATGTTGTCTTTCACCTTATTTACCTTCAATAAACTGATGAGGGAACATAATGCAGGATATTGTTTCCTTTGATGTACCTATTTCTTCTAACTGTTCAAGTGGAGATCTTGATGGATTGAGATCAAGTGGAGGCCTCAAAAGTATCCGTCATGAGCCTAGTCCTATTTCAGTTCTTGACGCATCATTTGAAGATAGTAACACTAATGAATCTGAATCATCAAGAAGCATTACTTGCAGCAACGGGAGTAAGTCCTATATCTTTTTGACTTGTGACTTTGCTATTGCTCCCATTATCTGTCTGCTAACTAGATCGTTCAACATACATTTAGGAGTTGCCTTACCGTCTACTGTTGAATCGATCACCCACTCACTTTCATGGGAGGATATGAGCTCACCTTCACCTGGCTCTACCAAGTTAGCCCCTCTCTCCAACGTAAGTGATGACGAATTGGAGTGTGTCACCTTTGTACAAAAGATATTGTCATCTGCTGGGTTAGATAATCTGCAATTGGGAAAGGTCTTCTCACGATGGCACTTGCCTGATTGCCCTCTGGATCCCGGATTGTGTGACGAACTACTGGATCATAAAGAGGAGGCTGCTAAATCGAGGGAGCGAAGGTCGAACCAAAAGCTTCTTTTCGATTGTGTAAATATGTCCTTAATTGAGATTGGGGAGGATGCCTTACTATGCATCGGCCATTGGAGCCAAGCATGCTCAACCGCTTGTGAGGAAACTCTTTCTCAAGTTTTGGGGGTAGTACCACGCCATATGAGGGATTGGCTTTATGGCTCAGGGAAGTTTCTGCTGAATGAGGATGACGACTCTGGAACAATTCTGGAAAGAATTGTGCAGCAGGACGTGGAAGGAAGAGGTTGGATAAAATTGATGAGATGGGAACTGGATGAGATCACAATGCAGATAGCATGGGAGATTCTTGAGGAACTAGTAGAAGAAGCCATGGATGATCTTGCAATTTGTTCTCTAGAGCAACATACACTAGTGGAAATATCAAATTTGTAGGAAGAATTGCTTTATGTATGTAAACTTCCTTTATAATTGCTGTGCTGAAAAAAAAAATCTTAAGCATCTTCATATCTTGTATGTAAATCCACATAGTAGCTTCTGCACACGTCTGTAGTGCGCTACAGGTTCTAGAATCCCGATTCGTCAAATCTTCTAATTTGTGCTGTTATGCAGAAGGCCTGCAGAACAAAACAAATAACCAAGCATACTGGTAAATGGCAAACCTTTTGTAGCATAGATGCTGATATGGTGTCAGTAATTTTGTCTTTTGGGGAAAGGAAAGATTGCAAGCCCCATGTGGATTTGACTTTAAGATGCGACATGAGAACACCGTTCCATGTATTAGCAGAGTACATGCTGCTGTCAGTTAGCAGCACCTTGTTGTCCTTAGCTTCAATCTGGAGAGATTAGGATGAAGGTTCCTAGTCTACCAATCTAGTAGTATATATAAACTAACAACATGAGCTAAGCAAAGACCTGTTGGTTCGGACACTCTGGGTGTGTAGGATTTCTTATTACTTTTGATGGGTGGAATATCTTACTTACAATATCAAGACGTAGCAGTGTTAGTTTAAGCGTGCCCTTGGTCAGGAAGTTTGGTGCCATCTCAGGCAGCTTTGACCTGGGAATCTGGGATCATTTATTTATTTCTACAGAACTGCTAGTATACTGCATTATGTTTACATGGGCCACGCTGCATTCGTCTGGCCTTTCACATTTCGAGATCCAGCAAGCGTATCGTTTAGCTCCTCTCATGCCCGTGATTTCAGCGAGAATCCATGTCGACGGATACTGCCAATGGAGAAAGGCTTGCTTCTAGAGCAGTCCGCCTGGCAAAGCTCTATATGCACCTGAGAAATCATACGGCGATAACTTGTTATATTCTCGTTGTTGTTTTCTGGGCGTTCCAATCTGAATGTGGGAGACTATAGGGCCAGATCTCGAAAGTTAGATCTCATGGGGAGATGCAAAAGTTATCTTCATTGTCGATGAGCTGGATGCACGGAATCTGTAAGTCGCAGTGCACCGAACTTCTGCAGAAGTAGTACGTCGATGCTCATGATCTGTTTAAAGAGTCTTTCTAGCTGATTTTGCATCAGGAAAAATATTGCAAACATTTCAAGGAGGCGACATTTCTCCTGCTGTAAATTGTTGAGTTAGGTTGCTTGAGTTGAGGCAACAGGCGAAAAGGACAAGCAATGGGGAATAGTAGTAGTCTTGGGCTGGGCCCATTTGGTATGCCTCGAGCTAGCGACCGTTCTGTCTCGGTTCCGAGCAACCCACGGCAATACTGTCTTACTGTGCAACGCTGGAAGCCCAGACCCAGACCCCTCCGCTGACGGTCCCCCCACTCGAGCAACCCTTTTGTCGGGTGCTGGGCCTTTGCAACTAGTATAGGCCACTAGCACAGAAACGTTCAAACGAACTACTGTTGCATACGCATCGTTCGAGCTGTGGAGCAGGTGATCTGTGCGTTGCTTGCGACAGCCTACACTACTGCCACACCGATGCCGTTCGTGCTTCGGAGGACGTCTGCTCATAGTCGTAGTTAGACATAGAATACCTGAACGCGTGGTGGATAAACGCCAGACAACCGTTAGGCCCAACACAGGCGAAGCGAAACCCCCACGTTTCGGTCGGCCCAGCGCCGGAGTTGGCGACATGAATCCTACCGTTTCGGCCCAAAGCTAAAGGTCGTAGAATTCTCGCGCCGCGCGAGCTTTTCTGCGTCTCGATCAGCTGCCTCGCCGAGCTCGTCGTCGATAAGGCCGCCGGCAGCAATGGCCCGTCCGCTGCACCTGCTCCATGGCCCCCACACCCTGCTTGTCTGCCCGCTACAGTATCGCCCTCCTCGCCAACTGCGATGTCACCAGAGTGGCGGTACTGCCCGAAGAGGACTATCACTACTGCATTGCTGCACTCAACAGCGAAATAGGCACTCGAATTGGAGACTTCCAGCTCTGGATCTTCGACTCCGAGGACGAAAAATGGGGCAGTCGCGTGCTTCTCTCTAGACGACGGATGTATTATTTCCTGGAGTTCTTCCCTCCGGCCGTGTGGGCCACCTTGAACACCGTCAGCCCGTCAGGTTCACGCCGCTCTTCCGCAGCCTGTACGCCGCAGCAAGCCCACTGCACAGAGACGGAGCATTTGATCTGGAGGTTTCGATGGGACTTGCTGGGCTTCTTTTCGGTCTTTGGATTGGAGGTGGGGGAGAGATGGGCTGGTCAAAATGCAGCCGTTCTGGTGGGTTTTACTGAAAGCCTGAAACTAAACACAGCTCGCAAGTACTTCCGTCCCGATATCTTTGCTTCAAAACTGGATCGGAGAGGAGGAAAGAAACAGAAAGCTTGGCTACAAAAAGATCTCTGTACTTCGAAGCATCATACTGTTCACACATCTCTGTACTAACTAGGTGATTTTGTTGGGACCTAACAAAATCACCTAGTTAGAAATTGCATACAGTAAAAAACAGCATAGAGGTCATGAATTTAACATTGGTACAGAATAAGCCCCTAATAGCGCAAGAAATAAGCCTTACGCACTAATAATATTCAGATGCCAGAAATCGAACTGGGAAAACCGACTTCGATCAAACAGAGTTGGCATCAAGGTAACACAAGCAGGACACAATATTTTCGGAATCCAAGTAAAAGAATAATCAGAGGATGTCAAGCACTATCGTAAGATTAATGCAACAGGAACAATTTCTTGCCAAAATTCTCACAAGATGTCTACTAAGCAGTACCAATTCCGTTGTCCAGATCCCAAGAAATGCTACAGATTACAAAAGCAAGTAACCAACGATCTATTAGCTGCCATAAGAACTGATCCAGGAACCTACAATCCATCAATTCACGGTGTTCAAATCACCTACAACTCATCACAGGAGAACGCGACTCTAAGAAAACGACAGGAACCTAGCTAAGCTCGATCAGTTCCAAGAACGCAGGAAACGGAAATGACGAAGGATTACTTCAAGGACCTCTCCAAGAACTGATCCAGACACGACAACACCGCTGCGTGACTGCATCGAATGTGTACTGCTAGGGCAACAGTAGTGGCTCCTCCTCCCCCAACACCGGCGTCGACAGCGGCAGCAGTGAATCGCTCGATCCCGCTGGCGACTGCTCAAGTGGTGACGACGCCGACGCTGACGATGATGTCGCAGGCGCGGGCGGGGACAGCGGCGGCCGTGCCTTCCACGGCCACACGGGGAGAGCGGTCTTGTGGCAGGCCAGGCAGGTCATGCTCGTCTCGCAAAACCACTGGTCGATGGCTTCCTTGCACTTCTCGCTCCCGCGGTAGTGGAAGACGTGGCCGCAGGAGAGCTTGCGGACCTTCTCGTGGGCATCCAAGCTGTAGTGGCACCTCGCGCAGTTGTAGCTCAGGTTCTGCTCCAGGGTGGTGACGCCGCCGAGCGCCTGGACCCGCAGCCACCGCCACCCTCTCCCCAACTGGCCGGTGCGGTAGGCGTGCCAGGCCCAGAAGCCCGCGCCGAGGGCGACGGAGATGGAGACGCCGCCGGCCACGACGGCGAGAGCTCCCCCGAGGCTGGTGTCGTCAGCCATGTCGCCTTCCCCTCTTCCGGTCCTCGCTTCCCTTGCTTCTTGCCTCTTCTCCTCTCGTCGCCCTCGCTTGCTCTGGCCTTCTTGCTCTCGTCGCTCGCAGGTGCTCGTGGAATGCGCGTGTTGTGGAAGGTGGCATCGGCGCATTTGGCTATTTGTAGACGACGGGTGGTGGCTGTGGCTGATGATTAGGTCGGTTACGGTTTGTTACCAGTGGGTCCCAGGTCTCGGTTCCCGGTGACTGCCGTGCATCTGAGGCCGGGGAAGCACGGCGCGGCGATTCTCATGTGCCTGCACGCGCTTGAACATGGGTTTATTTTTTTCGAAACTGTGAAGATGGGTTTATTTGTATCGTGATTGTATATCGCACATCATAAATCACATCTAAATTTTGATACACTAAGAAAATATGTGCTCTTGAGATGAGTTTCCTTTGCCTAATTGTCTATGCTTGTTCACTAAGTAACACAAGGATTCCACCACAAAGAGGCTTAGTAGCACTGGTATTGGTCAATATACAGAATGGGGAGATAACATTTTACATAGACAACTCCGAAGGAATTATGGGCACATTTTGCATAGGGAATTTCCCCCGAATCTGGTTTGTAAGGCAAAGCATAGAATGCGCTCTTGCGATCAATGTGGTTCATCAAATTCGGATCCCACCCATCTTTGATGTGGCTGGTCCGGACAAGTTTTTGTTCTTCACCTTATCTATAATATATTTGTTTTCAACTCTTATTTGAAATATTTTGTGACACTGAAGAAAAAGCACTCTTCTGTTATCCTGCCATTTTACACATATTTTGTACCATATTGCTCGAACATCAGACAAAAAGCAACTGCTTATTAGACCTATACACCTTCCGTCCGGAAAAAGCTTCGGCATAAGACAGGCCTAATATCCCACTTCAGACCGTAAGCAATGCACGTAGTGAAGAATGCCCCAGCCCAGCTAACCCCGCAATTAATTCGCCATGTTTATGGCTTTGTTCATTCAACAATTTTCTGACGCGCGCGAACATGACAACACGCGTGCTCACCGGTAGACCACCACCGGCGGCAGCCTGAAACCTGAGTCCCGAAGGAACGGTATGGCCTCCGGCCGCGCCTCGAGGTCCCGGTAGAACTCGTACTCGGCCTCGTAGTCGTGCAGGCCCAGCTCCGCCCGCTGCAGCGTGTGGTAGTGGTGACGCGCCGCGGGGTCCTTGCCGAACCCGAACACGGACACTCGCTCGCACACGCCCGCCGCGGCCACCACCGCCTGCATCCCCGACGAGTAGTGGAACATCCCCTCCTCGTGCCGCTGCGCCCACTCCGCGGCCGGCCGGCCCGTCTCGCGCACGAACCGGCGCAGCGAGTAGTACTTGACGAGCCGCGCGCACAGCGCGTCCAGCCGCGGGTCTGTCACGACCACCGGCGCTGCGCGCGCGCCCGGGTACGCGCCGTCGTCGGCGATGCACGCCGCGTGCTCCACGAAGTGCGCGGCGCTGCACATGTACGTCAGGACGGGCACGCGCGCGCCGTACGCGCGGCAGTGCTGGCAGCCGCCGCCGCGCGCCGCGCACCGGCTCAGCACGTTGCTGTTGAGGAACGCCAGCCCCGTCCTGGTGCCCACGTGGCGCGCGAGCCTCCCCTTGCCCGCGGGCGCGTTGTTGAGCCGGATCACGAGGTCGTGGCCGTCGATGAGCTCGCCGTGCTCCCTCGCCAGCAGGACGCCGCTGTTTCCCACCACGGCGCACGACGCGTACCGCCGCCGGCCGTCGTCGTCGTCCCTGCTCACTCCGGCGTACTCGTCCATGGGGCGCTTGATGAGGTCCACGAGCTCCGACATGACGCCGGCGGGGTCAAACCGCTGCTTCCCCAGCCAGTCGCGCAGGCCGCGCACGGCGGCGTCTCGGTGCTCCGGGGGCGATCGCGACATGTTCCCCTCCAGCAGCCTCTCAGCGGCCCTTAGCACCGCCGACGCCGCTGGGTCCACGGCCGCGAGCTCCATCAGCGTGGCATCGCAGTCGTAGCTTCCCGCGACACCATCCGCCGGCGCCGCGGCGGCGTGGCTGTGGGGCTGGGCGTGGCGCTGGGAGCACCAGAACGTGAGGAGAAGGGAAGCGGCGAGGAGCAGCGACAGGACGCACGACGGGTGGCTACACTGCCTCTTCTTCATCTCGATCGGTATCTTCCGATGCACCCGTCGCGACAAGCTTCCACACAAGCTTGCTTCCCTCCTGATATAAACCGTTAGCATCGAGGAGAGTATCTACACGC
Organism: Neostapfia colusana; assembly: GCA_030760725.1. NCBI lineage: Eukaryota > Viridiplantae > Streptophyta > Magnoliopsida > Poales > Poaceae > Neostapfia > Neostapfia colusana. Next base: position 4,692,010 of record JASWHV010000017.1, read on the forward strand.
GACGCCAATTCTATACGGCACGTGAACTCGTCGGAAACTCTGTTCGGCCGGCACGATCCAATGAGCTCGATCGTTGCTGTCAATGTGTGGCCCATGATTCGTCAAGATTAGAAGACGGGCGTCTGAAAGACCCTGAAGCTGCCTACGCACGTCGTCCATTACGCCTGGCTGGCGTCTTCTCCCATCTCAACGCGCCGCCGCCGGCCCGTGGATGATTCTGCGCGTACGGCGGAGATCACATCGTCACATAGTAGTATTGTCGACAGCTGCGTAAACTAATCGTCTTCGTGCCTGCAAGTTGTTGGCACAGGTTCATGCGGGGGCAGACGACGCGGTGATATGGTTTTGGCGAGGGTTCCAAAGGCGGCCTCCCCCAGGAGGCCGTGTTCCTCGGCAGCGAGCAACTGGTGTGCGGGGTCGGCGTCAGCCGCGTCAGATGACGGAATCGGGCACTCGGATTGGGTAATCGACGGCACGTCGGGTGGGAAGCTACCGGTGGTCTATAATGGGCAGCAGAAAAGGCATTCCCCTCCGATCCGAAACCGATCTCCCAACTCTCTTAACGTTGGAATGTGTATAGTTCATAGAATATTTTGGTTCCAGGGAAACTTTCTGTTACAGTGCTTTCCTTTGTTCTTTGCTGAGATACTGCTGTGCTTTGTATAATTGTATTACCCAAAACCAGCCGAGGAGCACCGTTGCTCGAAGGGCAAGTTCTGAGGGTTTTGTAAGCACATTTTCTAGATTACGTCCCCTGAATTGAAAGGTCCGTGTCCGTGTCCGTGAAGCCGCCGAACTTGTCGTTCCATTCCGGCAATCGTGCTGGGAAAAAAATAACTAAATAAGTTGGCCGAGCACAACTTGGACTCAAAGTTAGGAGCTCCTCCATTGTCCGTCCAACAACGGAGACGATCACTGTACGGGGTAGAGGCTTGGGCCGGATTAAACTTTCCCGTGTTGTAGCCTGCCCAAGATGAGCACGCAATTTTCCTACAAAAACTGGAGAAAAAAATAGAGATGAACAAATAATTGCGCTGGCGTGGAGGCGCCCGCCGCGTCGTACTCTGATAGACGACAGCCTTTTGCTTTCCGCTTCTATCGCGCCAACGGTTCGCAAGAAAGGATCTTTGATTGGCAGCATTTCCGATGGTGACAGTTGAGCATAAACGACTTTATTTCGCTGGACTATACAAGCTTGTGCAGTCCGCATTTTCTTGTGAACTAGCAGTAACAAGTCTCAGAGAACAAACTACGATCGCAATTTTCTCACGACACATCTGAGCCGTGTAATCATGATACAGTCTCGATCAATTTAGAGAACTGTGCGATAGCCTAGTTGGCTAAGGCGTTTGCTCGCATCCAATTGTTTTTGTCTTGAGCAATTTACTTCTACAGTTTAAGAAGACACATATTTACGAATTTAGGAACACATAAACTTATGTATCGAACGGAATTCCTGCATCTTGAAATAGCTTGAAAAACTCTTGCATGGGAGGCGTGACGACGTCTAGCTGACCCTTAAGAATTTGAACTACTTGGCCCATTGTCGGTCTACTGGACTCTACTCGGCTAGTAGCCCTGTCAACCTCTTCCAATTTGATGCCGTCCCGTATGTCCTGCTCGAGCAAGCACTGCACATTTCCATCGGTGAGCTGGGTTAGAACTTAGATTTGGGAAATATGCCATATCAATGGTATATTCTGCACTCAAATTTCTCCTCCCAAATACGATTTCTAAAAGTACCATTCCGTAAAGGCGTAAACTGTAGACATATACATTAAAAATTATAGTATTGCTTAAAGTGCAACTATGTTGGAGTTTTAAAAATACCACCCCTAACCTTTTTTTTCTAAACCACGGTTTTGCTTGACACTGCCTTTTTAAAACCATGGTTTCTTGATACCTTGATTTTGAAAAACCACGACGTCCAAACAGATCCTTGAAATTTGCGTTGTAAAAAAAATCTTAAAGCTTGCATCAGCTTGGAGCATCGCATGCCCGTCCTCGTCAGGTTATGTAGCAGTCACACCGCAGCTCTTGCAGCACCAAGTAACCGCTGTTGTTGGAGTAGACGCCAATTTATCGACAGTGTGCACGCAGCCATGCACGAAAACTGTTCGTGCCGAACCAACCAGCTGAGATGTGCATGCGCTGCACCTCACCATGGCAGCAAGTTTTCCCACAAGACGAAAAAAAGAAGACAGGCGCACACGTTCCGGCTTAATTGCGCTTCACGAACAGGGAAAAGCAGTCCGCGCACGAACCTAACCACCGTGTCGTCTCGCGCCCGTGCACGGAAACGCCTCCCCGCCCACGTTTTTTCAAATACGTACATCGAGAAGCCTGGTGAAGAGCGGGCGCACTCCCCCTTTTTCCGCACCAAAACCCATGGAGCTGTTGTTTTTAGAAACGGATCATTTGGACCTGGCCTTCCCTAGATGCCTTGGATGAGATGACAGCTCAGAGCTAGTTATCGAGACTTACCTGACCGGCCGGCTCCCATCCTGAATCCTTAGCCGTCTGCTCTACGGGCAGTTCTCCCGTAGTTGTAACTACGCCCAAACGAAAACGAGCGAGCAGGCTGTGAAGCACGGGCCTGGGCAACGAGCAGGGGTTTTGGGTTTCGTCCGGGCAACAGCTGGGCGCGCGAACCTGCTCTGAGATTTCCTCCTGAATCACACGGAACCCCCGTGATTTCGTGGAGAAACGAGCGTGCTGACGAGCTCCTCCTGCATTTTCTACAGCCCTGCTCGCCCATAGCTGCTCGGCTATTAACCCGAGAGCCTCAACGGTCGCCTGGGCCGTAGGACGCGTGAAAAGCGCATAGCGTGTTCAAGCAGCCGGTCCCCAGCCACTGCGGGCCCCACGGGCCTCGTCGACGGTCGGCCGTCAGATTATCGCATCGGGCGGCCCAAGCTTCTGGCCCGGCGCCCGCGCCCCCGTCCGCGCCCACCACCTCCACTGCTCCCAGCTTTAAGGCGCAAAGCGAACGAGGCAGCAGCAGCGGCAGCAGACACCCGGGACAGCAGGCAGCGGCCGCAGAGGCCCCAGAGAAAATCGCCGGTGGAGCGCAGGCGTCCTCGGAGCCGCGCGGCCCTCCCGTTCCTCACGCGCTCGAGCGAGCATCGTTGCGGCCGGCGACCCAGGCAATTGCGCCTCCGCGCAAAAGCAGCCGACCGGAAGCAGCGCCTCCGCTCGGCATCGCGGAGGCGGAATGGGGGCGGAGGACACGATCAATGCGGGGGGCGCGGAGCCGCGGGGGGTGGAGGACGGCGCGTGCAAGGCGAGGAGGCGGCAGGCGCTGCGGGCGCGGTACGCGTACGGCTTCGTCTTCTTCGCCACCAACCTGCTGGCCTGGTTCGTCAGGGACTACGGGGCCAGGGCGCTCCGCGGGCTGCACCGTGGGTTCCTCTCAAAATCTGGCTCCCGTATTTGCGTTCTGCTGTTTGAAGCTACGTTCCGTGCTTCACCGTTGCCGCTTTCGTTTGAATTTTCAGACGTGCCGGTTTGCGGGGCAGGGGACGCCAAGTGCTTCCAGTCTGGAGGGGTGCTCCGGGTCAGCTTGGGTTGCTTCGTATCCTTGATTTCACTAGCATGAGTTGAGTTCGTGTCGTTAAAATGGAATACACATCTGGTGCTCAAGTGACAGCCTCGTGCACTGCAAATGCAAGTACCTAGTCTGTTTTTAATTATGTGTTTCGCAATTCGGAGAACCAAATTATAGGCACCCCTAAATTAATACAGTTGTTATAAAACTAAACAATTGGCATCAGTGAGGCTGCTGCGTTACTTCTGTACACTTCCTTACACAAACTTCAGATATTTTTCTGGGTGATGTTTGCCACGACATTTGGAACACGCAAGCTCTATGGTGTTCGCAACTCATGGCATTCTGGATGTTGGGTTCTGAAGTCGATCGTGTATGTTGTGTCAATTGGCATCCCTTTTATCATCCCGAACATCTTCATTCAACTCTACGGTAAGTCTATTTTTCTCTTATCTGATGATCATTCACAAGTTGTTCATGTCACTGGGTGTGCTACAAAATCAAAATGTAGTTGGTGCAGGATGCAGAGAGTGCAATATATGACATCATTAGAATGTGCAACAGTTATTGATTGCCAATTTTGTTTCCTTAATATCACATACATTATCTCCGCTTAGCAAAGCATTGTGTTAAATTATTTTTCCTCACAAAAAAATAATTCACTGCTACCTTTTAGGTGAACATCTCAATTTAATTTGGAAGTAGTTCTTGTAAACTCTCACCAATTGAACAGGCTTAATTTTTTTAGCTCTCAAAAGAAGCTATTCTATTTCCTTTGCAGGTGAAATTGCTCGATTGGGTGCCGGGTAATTTTGATAAATTTGCTAATTTGCTGTGATTTGAGGTGTTCCCACCCTCACGGCATATTCAAGTTTGTATTGTTGTATTCATGGCCCCTACAGGATATTTCTTCTTCTCCAGCTCATAAGCATGCTCCACTTCATATCCTGGTGCAATAAACGTTGGATGCCGGATCCTGGATCGAATCAATGGTACGTAATGACCTAATTGGATCATGCGCCTTGTGGTGTCCCCAAATTCTCAATTACTTTAGGTCTTCAAGCTTTATCTGATCATCACAATGATAGCTCTGTTTGATTTTTTCAGTGGCTTGTTTGGGTTATTCTTGTCAACCATTTCCTTCATTGCTTCATTTGCTGGAATCATCGTGCTTTATCTTCTGTACGTCCCAAACTCATTTTGCACGTTCAACATATTCACTATTACATGGACAACAATCTTGGTGATGATAATGATGGCAATGTCGCTTCATTCAAAGGTAACAGGAATTGCTTTAACTTCTTTAGTTGTAGTCTTGTAGATGTAGAGTAAGTAATGCATTAGTAGAGCGGCTGAAGTTGGGTATCTGGTGATGGTGGTTGCTTGATTCTTCAACCACCCTGGAACGCTATGCTAAGGGAGGACTTACAAAGAAATGCAAATGTCATTTCTAATGCTTCAGTCTTCACAGTTCAGACCAGGTGAAGATGGCATCTGAAACATCCCATGTCGAACTAAAAAACAGTGGACCCTTTTAGCATGCTATTGCCTTAATTACCTGAGCAGCTATACCAACTAACAGGTCATAGTGCGCCAGTCTCTCATCATGCAACTGTATGGTTAAGGGAGATGCAAAACGTTTATGCCTCACTGCTTGACAAGTTGAGATATATGAAGTTTATGTTTGACTTTACCTTTTTCTTTTTCCAATAAGGTTAATGAGGGACTTCTGTCTTCTGGAATCATGGGATCATATATCGTCTTCCTTTGTTGGTCTGCACTACATAGGTATTATCCTACCCTTTGTGCATCACTTGGAAAAATTGAGGAGTGTTTGTTTGATATTGCAAAAAAAAATCTCCAGTTCTTGATTGCAGAGTATTTGAGGATAACATTTCTTTTCATTTGCTGCGCTGTTTAGGATAGACTTTCATGATTTACTTTGTATGACGTTCATTGCATATGCGCACATTTGCAGTGAACCACAAACGGGGAAGTGTCACGCTCAAATAAAAATTGCAAAAGATGGTGATTGGGCTACTATTGTTGTAAGTCAACATTTGAAGTTTTTAGTGCTTTTCTGTTTGGTGTTATAATGTTTATGCTGTTTTTGATTAGTGCATACTTCGTATGATTCATCCTAGTCCATTAATGTCAAAAGGCAAAAAAGATCAGATAGTGCTACAGATTGATGCATCCAGTCATCATACAAACAGTCAGGAGATTTTTCACTTTGAGATGCTTGTGTTAAATAAGAAATACAATGTAAATGTATGAATAGTACGAAAAAATAAAAGACGAAAGATGTGCAAACAACTGAAATCATGTTGCACAACTTCATTATCAGATGCACAATAGGTTTAGGAATTAGGATAAAGGTGTTGGCAAGAACCTAGCCATGACCACACCCATGATTACGACATCCTCAACGACCTCTTGTTGTGGCTTGATCCATCAGATTAGGGCTAGGTTTCATTGCCTTTTTCAACTCTGATTTTTTCTGGGGTTCAGTACATGACCTTAGCTCTGCTTTACTCAATATTTCTTTTTTTCCTTTTCTGAAATCTCAAAGTTTTGACCACATTGTGCTTTCGTAGAGCTTCATCATAGCTATTTGCTCCATTGTGATGGCCACAGTTTCCACTGGAGTCGACACCAAATCTTTCCAAGTAAGTTCCAAGTCTCAAACATTTTGTCTATGATGTACAATTTTCTAGCTAGTAAATAATAATACCCGCCTCTTCAGGGACATGTAGATTATTGTGCACATCTCTTTATTAAATTACAGCTCTCCTGTCTATAATTGTTGTACTTTGCCAGATGTATCATTTTTAACTTTTTTCCCTGGTGACTATCAGTAATTTCATCAAACTACTACAGTATTCAACATAATAGCAAAAATGTGTCTTTTCAGTTTCGGAATGATGACGTCCAAATGGAAGATGACACCCCATACACCTATGAGATTTTCCACGTCGTGTTTGCAATGGGAGCTATGTATTTTGCAATGCTGTTCATTAGCTGGGAGCTTAACCATCCAACAAGAAAGTAAGACATCCCACCGTGCTGCAATTAGAGCTGCCCAGAAAATAAATGGTCCATATCATTTGAAGTGACAACATGCATGATTCTTGCTGGAAGTCTGTCATAATTTTTTTCTTGTCATCAGTGGCATACTGCATGAGACCATTTCTTTTACTATGCATGATATTTAGAGCAGAAACTGCATGGGCTGCTCGTTTACACCTTTCATTCCATAATCAGGTGGAGCATAGATGTTGGATGGGCAAGTACATGGGTGAAGATCATCAATGAGTGGTTTGCGGCTAGCATATACAGTGAGTCTCCTATCCTTCTGCCCTGACATTCAGTTTGTTCATGGAAATGTTTTATAAATGATTGGATGATGAGAGATTATACATTTTGAACTAGCTCTGACGTTTGATGAAATTTATAGACAACTAATATTGATGTCTGTACCTTTGCAGTTTGGAGGTTGATCTCCCCAGTCCTATTGAGGAATCAACGTGTCAATGATGAACAAATCGTTCCACATAGGCCCACAGTATAGTTCCGACGATAGAGAAATATTCAAATCCATAATTTTTTTATCTCGACTATTCTTTCCTGCAACTACTTAGGTATATCTTACCAAAAGAACATTCCCTTGTATTTTTTGTCCTAAGTTTCTACAGATAAACGATAGAACAAAAATTCAGTTTTTGTATGTACCTGTGACAATGCGGCGCTCCAACTGTATGGACATAGTTATTCTTCACTAGTGCCTGTTCTTACTGCAGCAATCATTCTCGTTCATGTCAGACTAATAAGCATCAGCTTGTCCCAAAGTTAACTGGAGAATTCCTGCAGCTATGTCTATGAAGAAAACGAAATCAAATTATGGGAACCATACGAGGGGATCTGAATAGTCATCCGATGAAACTGGGTAACGTCACGGCCATATGAAACACATTTTGATCTTTTTTGGGCAGAATCTATTTCAGTTGATACGTTTGAGCATCCATGCCCTCGGTGAACTGGAGCTCTACCTGCAGCTCCGAATCCCCGTTGCCGGAGGATGCTGCCGCGACTGCTGACGAGGAATGTCCCCGTTGTGCTCCATCGGCCGCCGTACTGCCATGTGCAGTCCCTGACTCTGTGTCTCCCCATCAAATCAGGCCGCGCTATTTATCGTGCTGTGCTCCACGCCTCCACCTCGTCCTACTCGTCGACCTTGCCTCGTGGTGGTGGCGCTGGCGGAGGCAGGCACGAGCTGCCCGCTCTGCTCCTCTTCGCCTCCTCGAGTTCGCGGGAGTGGTTGGCCTTCTGGCCTCCTCAATGTCGGTGCAATGTTTTAACATTCCGGCGATGGAAGTCTAATGGCCATGGGCCGGTGCCCTGTCTGTTTGCTGAACTTTGTTCTGCCCATTTGTTGCATTAGAAGCCTTTAATCCGCTCGGGGCAAGGCCCATGGGCTCAAATCCTGCAAATGTTGTTTGTCGTCGAAAATCTCTTCCGTCTAGTTACTCTGTTTGGCTATGCTACTTTAGAGGCAAAAAATTCTAAACGAAAGCCAAAATCACTGGAGTACTGTCAGGGAAAAGCGCAGCGTGATACGGATACTGAATGCAAAGAAAGATTTAGAGCCTGGACAAGTTTCTTGCAGGAGGTTGCAACAGCAACAGGTATAAATGCTCGTGCTCCCGCTCCCAGGCCATCAGCCATCATCATGCAACTTGCAACCAACGCACCGAAACGCAAGGCCGCGCCCCGGCCCACGCGTCACGGGCTTCACGGGGCCTCGACGCCATTTCCCTTTTGCACTGGACCAGAACCTTCCAATCCTCCGTCGCTGTCCATCCGTTCCACGGCCACCATAGACACGTTCCTTTCGCGTAAACATTGTACCTACTCTACTCTCTGTCGAATAAGTTCTTGTGAGGCTCAGGCTGACGTGAAATGATATGCTTCAGCCTTGAAGCAACGATGATATTAGGCTGAGCGAGCGGCCGTCTATTCTGAATTTTGGAGACAGAAGAGTAACGTCAGAAGTTTTTGGTTTGGTCTTAGGGTTAAAATAGCTGCCGGACTAATGAACCACCACCGGTGTGAGTGTGAAAACTCGGTGAAACTCTGATGAGGCAGGCGATCCAACAGACTGAATGACGAATGCCCCTCGACTCTAGCTGCATCTTGTCGGCAAACCGGTCGGCCACCGTAAAAGGCAAGGAGAAAGAAGTTTGCCCTGCGGCAAGCACTGAGAAGGCCAGCCAGTTACAGAGCTGTAGCATTGCTGTAACTGAAATGTCACATGCAAGTAACGGAACACTTGGAAATGGAGGAGGCATGTCTCGACCTGCTGCTGACACTGCAACCACCGCATTTTGTTAGTCCAATAATTCAGAAGGGAATCAGAGCTTGTGATAGTCCATCCACATAGGCTTCTTCTTCTTCTAGCCACTGCTGTACTACCTAGCTCCTCCCCTCACGATTCAGTACTGCTGCTGGCGACCGTCACAGAATTAACTAACTGCATATTCGCCTATCGCGTTTGAATTTTCGGACGCAGCGGTGCTTAGGTTATCGCGATTCGTTGAACCAACACGTTAGGCCGTGTTACGCCTTTTCAGAGATCACAGGTGTCCCCTGTGCAGAAGCAGCCGCACATGCCACGCGAAGACTTCGAGCTGGGTGTTCCAGAGCACTTCTCCAATCGACCTGCTTTTTTTTTTTACCGGCGCATCCCAATGCCGACAAACCATGTAAACTTGGCAGGCCCAGTACGTGCTATAAGATATGATAAACTTCTAACAGCCATCATATTCAAATATGGACAGGTGTGTCAGCAGGTTTGAAGCCTAGAATGCACTTGAATATAAATATAAACCACAGATGATTGTCACCGCTCGGAGTAGGTCTGGTTACCTAAGCTCACACACAAACGCCATGTACTCCAGTAGCGCACACCAGGAAGCTGTGTCCTCTTCAAAAACGACACAGTATAACAGTACACTTTTTTTATTCTCAAGTACAATCATATTCAATCTAATCCTCTTCGGAATTTCATTATTGATAGTACCTTCATGGTACCTGCTTACACGTCACGGTTTCTTAACCGACTGTACCACGATTTGATCGCTCCCCCTCTAGATTCTCTGTATTTTCTTTTGCGGTTCTATGTAGCTAACCAGTGCGAGAGCAAGACCCCGACCATTTTACAACGTGTGTCTGCCTTCAAGCATGCTCGAGAGACAGACATGTAACAATAGTTCGAGCCGCATCACTACTAGATCTAGATGATGCCGGAAACGCGCGTTCAAATTCATCACAGATGTCGCCCCCGAACGGCGATGGATCTCTGAAGGCACGGCAAGTGGCGGCAGCATAAACCTGCTTGTGCGAAAGACAGAAAGAAGCCAGGGACATGCATGCCTCATCTGAAAGGCCACCACTTCCACAATCGCCAGAGATCACCGTTTCCCTCTCCAAAAACAACACAAAATCGCATGACGATCACAGGCCAGTAGATTGACATTTGACAAGATCGCTAAGAAAATGGCGGCGCAACAAAGCAGAGGCGAGAGCTAGGAGGCACTCACGCCATCTTCGCCTTGAGGCCAGTCAATCCTCGCCGTCCATCATGTCGCCTCAACCAGCACATCTCCGACGAACCGTCGTTGGTGTTTTATACATATTCTCAGTCTCCAAATCTAGCAAGCTTCTGGACCTGCTACCATTGAGCAGCCATCCTCCACGAGTGCTGTCTATGTATTCATTTTTCTTATTAATCAACAGCTTCTCTGAATAGCTCTTCCCTGCAAATTATCCGGCGCCTATTTCAAAAACGAAAAAAACTTGTTCGGGTGAGAAGCATTCTTTCTCTTTGCGAATAAGTATGATGGAAGCTAGTGATACTTTCTTCTGGTCGATGTGATTTTTCGCTCAGCATCTACAGCAGTCTAAAGAAAACAAGACAGTTCCACAAAAAGTTAAAGGCATGGCTAATCAGAGCCTGACGGTCCAATCATTTGAATAGGACGCACATGTATGTTGGGACCATGCAATGGTGGTCGGTAAGAGAACAAGAAAGATATTAGTACTTGTTGAAATTTGGCCTACATGAGCAGCACCCCAGTCCTGGGTTGAATTATTTGGGCCAAATCCATTGGTATAAAGCCAAGGTGTGGTGTGGAGAGGTGGCTGGGATGTTTAGTCCCACCTTGCCTACCTAGATGGGTGTTTCCCAATATATATAGTGGCCTTTGGAGTGTTTCTTAACATGAGAATAATGAGGGAGATAAGGCTGCTGCTATGGACACACACGCGCACGCGCGCGCGCGTTTCACGATTTTACGCGTGTTTATCGCGTGACTTGTGACTTGCGACGTTGCACGTTCGCGTCGTGACGAGTTGTGTTCAACTGAGCCTTTATTTTCTGCCACTTATATAATTTGAAATATCTTATCACACCTAGACTGCCAGGTCAACTTGAGGAGTAATTGTGGCATAACTGCAGACACACGTTTAATGTGTATAATGACGCGTAAATGCAGACACACATTTAATGTGTGTAATATCGCGTAAATACAGACACACGTTTAATGTGCGTAATGATGCATAAATGCAGGCACACGTTTAACGTGCGTAATGGTGCATAAATGCAAGCACACGTTTAATGTGCGTAATGATGCATAAATGCCGACACACGTTTAATGTGTGTAATGACCATAATTGCTCCATTAGTTGCACATTGAAGGATTTCAGTGGGCGGTTTACTGAAATTATGGCAGATCGAATTTGAGAGGGTTGTCAGCCTCGAGTATAAAAGAGACGTCCTGGGTACTGGAGAAGACACACAAACTCAACCCTCTCAGAAACTGCTCTGCGCCGCCGATTTTTTGCCTGCCGTCCCTCCATTCGTCGTGCAACGGATTGAGGGAGAGCGGTGTCTCCGAATCGACGACCGGTGATCTGAAGACCTGCACGGGTGCCGGCGATCAGGTTTCTGGGAAGTGCGCTCGCACGGCCGCTCGCAGCACTTCCATCGTCCTCAACATCTTCGTCATCTAATCCCCTACTTCCTTAGCGGGATTCTTTGTAAGTAATTACTCGATCCATGATTGATTCGATATTTTTGATAAGCGGTCTATTCGTATATGTCTTAATTCATTTTCGTCTAATACTAGCACTATTCATGTTGACTGCTAGTATATTTATTTTTCTTATTTCTCTGTTCTAGTTTGTCAAATTAATTGCATACCATGTGAATTTTCCAACAATCCAGAAACCTGATAGAATTAACATGGCTGGACTTACTGATGCGCTAAAACCTGAACGATTTGCCGGGGGTGACAATTTTAAGAGATGGCAGACACGCGTCAAGTTCTGGCTCATGTCGATGAAGATCTGGTGGGTGATTTCCCCAGTTCTTCCTCTCACTGAGGAGCAGAACCGTGACTATGAACTGGACAATTCAACTTGTCTTGGTTGCTTGTTGTCACTTGTGTCTGATCAACTCTGTGATATTTACATGAACCATACATCGGCTAAAGAATTATGGGAGGCCCTAGACCGCAAATATGCGGAATCAGATGCTGGACGTGAATTATATGTTAATGACCAGTACCACGAATACAAGATGGTCGATGATCGATCTATCGTGGAACAGGCTCATGAGATCCAGCTTCTCGTGGGGGAACTTGCACATTTTGATACTGTCTTGGCTGACAAATTCGTGGTTGGTGGAATTATTTCTAAACTGCCTCCATCTTGGAGAAGTTTTTCCACGAGTCTTAAACACAAGAAAGAGGTTATGACTGTTGAAAGTCTGATCTCAACTCTTGATGTTGAGGAAAAGGCAAGATCCAAGGATGTGCCTCGTTCTGTTCCGCGAGAAGGAACTCCTTCTAATGCCAATGTGGTTGAAGGTAAATCGGGTAGTGGCAATAAGAACAACAAGAACTGGAAAGGAAAGGCCAAACAAAACACTAGCTTTAAGAAGAAGAAGAAAGAAGACCTCACTTGCTTTGTATGCGGCGAACTTGGCCACATAGCCAGGAAATGCCGCAATAGAAAAGGTAAGAAAGGTGGTGGTCAGAAATCGGTGAATGTCACTATTAGCGAGGCTGGAGGAACGTCTGGATCAGGGTATGTTCCAGAAGTTTTTCTAGCATGTCATTCTACCGATTGGTGGTTAGACACAGGAGCTAATGTGCATGTGTGTTCTGACTATAATTTGTTTTCTTCTTATCAGGCTACCGACAATTGCTCCGTGTTGATGGGCAATGGGTCTAGAACTGCTGTACATGGAATTGGAAGAGTCGATTTGAAGTTGACCTCCGGAAAGACTCTTTCTTTGAAGAATGTGCAGCACGTCTCTGGAATAAATAGGAACCTGATTAGTGGTTCTCTTTTATGTCGTGATGGCTATAAGTTAGTGTTTGAGTCGAACAAATTTATTGTTTCGAAGTTTGGTTTATTTATCGGAAAAGGCTATGATAGCGGAGGTCTGTTCCGCCTTTCAGTTGTTGAAGATTGTAATAATCTTGTGAACACAGTTGCTTGTTCTAAGTCTGAATGCAATGGAAGAGAGGCTACTGTTTGGCACTCTTGGCTTTGTCACATTAATTACGATCGCATCATTAAACTGTCCAAACTTAATTTGATTCCGAAAATTCCTGTTGAAAGAAGATCTAAGTGTCATGCGTGTGTGCAAGCTAAGCAGCCACGCAAACCTTTTAAAAGCGTGGAAGAGAAGAGCTTATCACCACTAGATCTTATTCACACAGATTTGTGTGAAATGAATGGAATTTTGACTAGAGCAGGGAAGAAATATTTTATCTTTTATTGATGATGCTACAAGATATTGTCAACTCTATCTTATTAAAACGAAAGATGAGGCACTAGATTGTTTTAAAATCTATAAGGCTGAGGTAGAAAATCAACTAGAAAGGAAAATCAAACGAGTTAGGTCCGATAGAGGAGGGGAGTATCTTTCTAATGATTTCAGCGAATATTGTGTGGAACATGGAATTATCCATGAGACAACGGCTCCCTACTCACCCCAATCTAATTGGGTGGCTGAGCGGAAAAACCGAACACTTACGGACTTGGTTAATGCCATGCTGGACAGTTCGGGTTTATCCAACTCATGGTGGGGGGAAGCCATTTTGACCGCATGTTTTGTGCTGAATCGAGTTCCATCATCTAAAGGTTAAATAACCCCATATGAAGGATGGAAAGGAAGAAAGCCTGCTCTCGGTTTCTTAAGTGCATGGGGCTGTTTGGCCAAAGTTAATGTGCCTGCGTTTAAGAAACGAAAATTGGGAATAAAAACTGTGGACTGTGTATTTCTAGGATACGCACAACACAGTGCAGCTTATAGATTTTTAGTGATTAAATCCGAGATTCCTGATGTGCACGTTAACACCGTGACTGAATCTCGTGATGCCACATTTTTCGAGAATATTTTCCCAATGAAGGATAGAGTTGCAGGTCGTAGCGAGACATCTACTAGTTTTACTCCTGATCCTTCTCCATTATTCGTACCTTGTTCTTACACTGAAAAACCCATTGAGGATGACAGTACAAATATTGCTCCTCGAAGGAGCAAGAGACAGAGGATTGAAAAATCTTTTGGTGATGATTTTATTGTCTACCTTATTGATGATACACTCAAAACACTTTCAGAAGCGTATGCATCGCCAGATGCAGAGAGATGGAAGGAGGCAGTACATATTGAAATGGAGTCCATTTTAACAAATGGAACTTGGGAAATATGTGACTGTCCAGTTGAGTATAAACCTGTTGGGTGTAAGTGGATATTTAAAAAGAAACTCAAACCAGATGATACAATCGATAAATATAAGGCTAGACTTGTAGCCAAGGGATTTACCCAAAAGGAAGGCGAGGATTTTTTCGATACTTATTCACCTGTTGCTAGGTTAACCACAATTCATGTGCTTGTTGCACTTGCTGCGTGTAATGATCTCCTCATTCATCAAATGGATGTGAAGACGGCTTTCCTAAATGGCGAGCTCGATGAGGAGATATATATGAAGCAGCCTGATGGTTTTGTGATGCCTGGGCAAGAGAACAAAGTGTGTAAGTTACGAAAATCCTTGTATGGCCTCAAGCAGGCACCAAAGCAGTGGCATGAGAAGTTCGATAGAACTATGATCTCAGCAGGTTTTGTGGTAAATGACGCTGACACGTGTGTGTACTATCGGTTTGGTGGGGTAAAGGAGTAATACTATGCTTATATGTTGATGACATATTAATTTTTGGAACTAGTATCGATGTGATAAATGATGTAAAATCATTTTTGTCCCAAAACTTTGATATGAAGGATTTGGGGGAGTCTGATGTTATTCTAAACATCAAATTGATTAAGTGTGAGAATGAGATTACTTTGAAACAATCTCATTATGTGGAGAATATTCTGAGTCGATTTGGATACTCAGATTCTAAACCTTCTCCAACGCCATATGATCCTAGTCTAAAACTTCGCAAGAACAGAGGACCAGGGATTAATCAGTTGAGATATTCCCAGATTATTGGTTCTCTCATGTATCTTGCTGGTGCAACCAGACCTGACATCTCATTGGCAGTAAGCAAATTGAGCAGATTTACTTCCAATCCTGGAAGAGATCACTGGTGTGCACTAGAACGTGTAATGAGATACTTGAGAGGTACTTCAACATATGGGCTTCACTATACGAGGTAACCAGCTGTACTTGAAGGGTATAGTGATTCAAATTGGATCTCAGATGCTGATGAGATTAAGGCCACTAGTGGATACATATTCACTATTGGTGGTGCTGCAGTTTCATGGAGGTCTCGTAAGCAGACTATATTGACAAAGTCTACTATGGAGACGGAACTTGTAGCGCTTGAGACAGCCACATGTGAGGCGGAGTGGCTGAAACAACTCTTGATGGACTTGCCTTTGGTCGATAAACCTGTGTCGGCCATTCTTTTGCATTGTGATAATCAAAGTGTCATCACAACTGTTGGCAATGCAAAAGAAAATTTAAAGTCATCAAGACATGTGAAACGGCGAATCAAATCCGTGAGACATTTGAGAAATACGGGAGAGATTACCATTAAGTATATTAATACTAAAAGAAATCTGGCAGACCCTTTTACTAAGAGATTAGCACGTGCTGTAATTGATGAAGCATCAAGAGAAATGGGTTTGAAACCCACGTGATGTTATCATACAATAGTAACCCAAACTATTTGATCGGAGATCCCGTAAAGTAGATCTTGGGAAAAACAAGTTGTATAGATAACTAGAGAGTACTATTCGTTATTCATTTCCGTTAGAAGATGCGTACTCTCAGTACTGCATGGAGGGTTGACTTTAATGTCTTAATGTGTTCTGAGGCCTATTTTGGCAAGATACAATCCTGCAGGGTATACTTGTAAGAACACACCTATATGAGTTTGACTGTGAGGTCGCAGTCTATGAGATATGGGTAATCTCAAATAGACTCATGAACAGACACGGGAGCAAGACCGTAATGCTCCAACCATAGGCATGGCTTTAGTCGGCCTAGTATCAGCGATGCTTTCATTTAAAACTTACTTACATAAAACTAGCAATTCAAGGCCGTGTCCATTGCAAAGTTGTGAGTATGTGAATCATGCAATGCTAGGTGTAGCTCAACCCGTTATGGGTCTGCACCGGAAAGCTGATATATGAAAGTGCATAAATGTTACTTGTAGACCTTGGCTTTTGGTGGAGAATGTTGAAATTTGGCCTACATGAGCAGCACCCCAGTTCTGGGCTGAATTATTTGGGCCAAATCCATTGGTATAAAGCCAAGGTGTGGTGTGGAGAGGTGGCTGGGATGTTTAGTCCCACCTTGCCTACCTAGATGGGTGTTTCCCAATATATATAGTGGCCTTTGGAGTGTTTCTTAACATGAGAATAATGAGGGAGATAAGGCTGCTGCTATGGACACACACGCGCACGCGCGCGCGCGTTTCACGATTTTACACGTGTTTATCGCGTGACTTGTGACTTGCGACGTTGCACGTTCGCGTCGTGACGAGTTGTGTTCAACTGAGCCTTTATTTTCTGCCACTTATATAATTTGAAATATCTCATCACACCTAGACTGCCAGGTCAACTTGAGGAGTAATTGTGGCATAACTGCAGACACACGTTTAATGTGTATAATGACGCGTAAATGCAGACACACATTTAATGTGTGTAATATCGCGTAAATGCAGACACACGTTTAATGTGCGTAATGATGCATAAATGCAGGCACACGTTTAACGTGCGTAATGGTGCATAAATGCAAGCACACGTTTAATGTGCGTAATGATGCATAAATGCCGACACACGTTTAATGTGTGTAATGACCATAATTGCTCCATTAGTTGCACATTGAAGGATTTCAGTGGGCGGTTTACTGAAATTATGGCAGATCGAATTTGAGAGGGTTGTCAGCCTCGAGTATAAAAGAGACGTCCTGGGTACTGGAGAAGACACGCAAACTCAACCCTCTCAGAAACTGCTCTGCGCCGCCGATTTTTTGCCTGCCGTCCCTCCATTCGTCGTGCAACGGATTGAGGGAGAGCGGTGTCTCCGAACCGACGACCGGTGATCTGAAGACCTGCACGGGTGCCGGCGATCAGGTTTCTGGGAAGTGCGCTCGCACGGCCGCTCGCAGCACTTCCATCGTCCTCAACATCTTCGTCATCTAATCCCCTACTTCCTTAGCGGGATTCTTTGTAAGTAATTACTCGATCCATGACTGATTCGATATTTTTGATAAGCGGTCTATTCGTATATGTCTTAATTCATTTTCGTCTAATACTAGCACTATTCATGTTGACTGCTAGTATATTTATTTTTCTTATTTCTCTGTTCTAGTTTGTCAAATTAATTGCATGCCATGTGAATTTTCCAACAGTACTTTCACTTAGACGAGAGAAATATCACTGCCCCATCACTCAGACGTAGTAGAGGACGAGAGGGTGTCTACGAGCTGAGAGGACCGATGAAGACTTGACCAAAATCCACCATTAATTGGTACATACAGCCGATATCTAGTTCTCCGCAAGAAGGGCAGTGTGAGGGTTCAGTCATGGATGCGTAAAAAATAATAACTAGTCATAAATAGAGAAAAAGATAGTATGCCAACAAGAAGAGTTGGAACTGTTGTACTGTGCGACTCGTGGATCGCGCGGTCGCTCTAGGAAACCCTAAGGTTTAGTTTGAGGTAATCAACCCCAGGGATTATATCCGAAAACACGCAGTCAAACAGACCGTCCATTAGCATAAACATCTAGCACCCCGTGATAGGGAGCCCTATAGGGCCTACCTAATGCTAGCTTTTGCTCTGCAACTTGTTTAGAACCATACCATAATAATATTTCGTCGTGATCGCTCCGTGCAGTGAGCGTTTAATTTGTACAAAGGGAAAGAGCTAGTGACGTGTCGAGCGCTTACAGCCATATATACGCTTCGGATCACGCTTGCCGACCTTTTTTCCGTCGATTTGTGAGGAACATCGCTTTTGAGCGTGACGGGCACTAGCCCTACACATACGAGTGCGATCGATCTGTCTCGAGTATTGCTCTGCGTTTCTGCAGTACACGTAGGTGGCTCGTATTGACGTATCAATCAGTTCCGGAAAACGATTCTCTCGGGTGGGACACGCGTGCCAGGACGTCCGCCTTGTGATGTTTTCAACTAAAATATTGGGGCCAATGTACGTACACACGTTTTTGGGGGGAAAATTGTTGGCGGTATCATAGCAAAGCGAAATACATAGCCAGAAACTAGCAGCTAGCCCCAACTAGGGGGTGGGGAAAAGATGGTACTAGCCCATAAGAAACGCGGCATATGACACCTTTCCCCCTCGTCGCGAAAACTACTCCATACAGTTTCGCGTGATTTTTGTGCCTATCCGACACGCCTTAATCCATCCGCTACCTCTAGTGCACATGCGCCAACCAAGCTGAGAAAACCAGCCTGCTTGACCTTCGCATCCTCGTAGCACGCATGCGCCGATTTTTCGTCCTTACCGGGTTTACCGGTCTGTGCCAGTATTTTTTTTAGAAACCGAAACTCTTTTCACTGGACTACCACCGGCAAGGGCAACGAGTGTGTGCGTCAATCAACAATCCATCACCGCATGCGCACGACGGCCACAGCCCCTCCAGCCGTCGCGCTCCTCCGCCGCCACGCGAACCTCCACCGCCGGCGACCGAGCCCGGCGCGCCGCCTGGGCCTGCCTACCCATCACGTGACAATTAGAACGGAGCAACGGACGCGCGATGCATACGCACACCGTACCTACCAGCACTAAAGCCGGCACCCCTCTCGCGCACGGGAAAAGGGAGGAGGAGGAGTAATAGCTAACGGGCAAAAAAGCACGGGCGGCCGGGGCGTGCGCGTGTGCGGCGAAAATTGTAGGATGCCGGGCTGGCTGGCTCACCCGCTGCTTGCGTTTCGCCGCTGTCATGAGTGCGCGCGCAACTAGGCCACGGGCACGGGCCCCCGTCCGCGTCGCCGGCCGGCTGGCTGGCTGGCTGCTGAATGCCGATGCCTTTTCCCGAGCCCTCGTCCTCGGTGCTGGGCGCGCGTGCCCGTGAGGTTGCTTTCGTCCGCGCTGGCGGCCAAAAGCCTCCCCGTCGCGGACACGGATCCTTGCAGCCTTGTTCACATGCCGTGTACGATAGATCACGCAACGAAGCTGCTGGTTATACTTGCCGGCTGTCTCGCCAGGTCGACTTCTTAATTGCCAGAGTTTTTCGCCGACAGCTGGTAGTGGTGGTGGAGCTTGAAGAGAGACGGGTCAGACAGTGCCAATGCAATGGACCTCGATCCCATCGGTTGGTTGCTAATTGAGATCGATTGGTAGGTTTAAACGGCGGAACCGTTCAGTCATTCAGGATTGGATCGTCGCATAACTTGTGTTCGGTGCTTCTGTTTTCCGTCACATTGTTTCCAGAACAGGGATTTTTTTTCTGAATGCTAATAACAGAGTTTGGACTTTTTTTAACAAATTAAAACCTCTCTTCAGTCCGCAATAAACTAGATTTCGTACCGTACTTGAATCAATCATCTCTGCTGGACCGGCACTACTCTAGTTAACCACCTTTCTTCTTCTTCTAGAAAAATGCATCTTGATCTTGTCACTCGTGTCTCTCGGCCACATGTGACACATGATTACGATCGTGCCACCGTTGTTGTCAATTTATAAAATTTCTTATGCACGATGTGACGCGGCAATGCACTAAACCCTTGCTGCTATATATTGTCCCTAGTAATAGAGACTCAAATCTACATCCTACGTCTATATCGATCGTTTCTAACCAGCTACCGATCTTGAAACGTCTTCAATCAATGCAAGCCATTTGCATCTATAGATAGTCATCGATCCATTAGCCACCTGGCAGCCAAAGAAAGTGGGCGGATAGGATCAAATTGGATCATGGCTACGCGAATATTGTGTGATAAAGAGAGCAAGCGCATCTGAAAGCTGGTGCCATGTAGGGTGGTCCCAGCTACACACCTAGGAAGTATCCATGCAATTATCCTGACCTAATAGGTGAACCGTCGTTGTTGTAGCCTCCCGACTTCACCACCGCTTGGCTCCTGTTCCTACCCACCTCCCACACTTTGTCGGCGATTGGAGAGAGTGGGGATCCACCTCTCTGATAGTTTTAGTAGATTGATGCCTAATTTAGGTTTAAGTTTTTCTCCATGCCAAATTTTTGGTATTGGAGATTTGATTCCCCCTTTTCTTTCTGACGGAGGCGAAAAGGTATGGTGGATTTGATATCTCCATGTTGGCTCGATACAGATGATGATGACGGTGATGATGACGTCAACAATTTCTTTGGCATGATGATATGGAGATTTAGATTTTCGGATGGCGCCAGCTAGGGGAGGATAACGCTTACGTCGTGGAATATAGTTTTTCGGTCTCTTCCCTGTTTTGTTGTGGGTAGATCTAGCCACGACGAAGGGTGTGTGAGAGTAATTTTGCCTCTCGAGCTGATTTTGAACGGTATTGGGTTGGGTAAATTAGAATTAGTTTTTCTTCTTCTTCGATTGTAGAAGGAAGAAGAAGCAAGGCACAAGAATGAAGATTTTGCTCAGTTCTACCTACAAAGATGTTGGCAGCGGTTATTTGGTTACTTGATTTCAGCCTTGCTGAGCATCTGCCTGTACAACCTTCCATTTAAATTTACATACAAGTTTGGCATTGACATTTGACGAAGAGCAATACTTGGGTATACTTAGTTGTAATCTTATTTATTTTCTAGAGTGCTTGTAAAATGAGGATGTACTAGACTACAAAACTGATACTCCCTCCGTTCGGAAATAAATGACATTTAGGATAAAAATTTTAGTTTAATTTGAACTAAATTAGCTATCCTAAATGTCATTTAATCCAAAACAGAGGGAGTATAATTCTTCTTTCGCTTAAAAAACTATACAACTAGAGAAAACAAACTGCAAAGGGAGGTCCATATGCCTTTTCATAATTTAAACTGACTCTCATGATATATTAGATAAAAAATTAATACAAAATTAACATAGTCCTAATCCGATGTGGCACTACTTATAGCTAGTTCATTTCTCTTGTCCCATGACCAAGCCTACACACAAGTTTCAACTGGTGTCGTGCCCCATGAGATGTCGGCTCTTCTACAATATGAACTGCTGCTTGCTGCACGTAAGCGTCTCCATGACCACTTGTTTAGGAGTAAGTGGGTGCACGGAGAGCCAGTCTAAGGACATGAGATTCTTGCTTTACTTGCACTCATCTTCTTTATTGTGTTTTCCAATGACGATGATGATGGGTTACGAGGGGTGCTGAGCTGATTATATAAAATGTGTTCTTTTTGGAGGAAAGATGCTAATAATCATCTGAACGATTTAAATTTGTTCATCTCAAAAGTAGAAAGTTAGGTCTGGCCGTCATGGAAAAGTTTAGCAGATAGGATTAGTAGTACAACCTTCAGGATCGTATCTTAAAATAGGAGGACCTACCAGTCTCCAACGGATCACACGACTACTTTGGAGGAACATTTGAAAACACTGTTTGCATGCATGCGTTTCTTCTACTGATCGCTGCTCTCTAGCTGCACACTTCACTGCTACTAATGGTATTATATTGTCGTACTTCCCTCGCGTTGCCTGTTTCCCACTTTAACCAGCTGATTAGTCGCCACCGCCGGCCTCAGTCGTCACTTCCGCAGCAGTTGAAGAATGGCTAGTGTTCTGATCCGTTCTGTCCCTCTCATTTCTTTCCCCTGCGCCGCTCGCTCTCACGCTCTCGATCGCCATGAGACAAACCAGCCGGCGCGCCGGATAGAATGATCTTGTGGAGGCGTTCTCACTTTCATTCTGGAATCGTTACAAATTAAGATGGCGGAACAAGGTACTTATTGCGTCTCAACTAATTTTTGGATAAGTGTGCACGAGACCTGGAAAGTTCATCATCCATTGCTTTCGTAGTTCGGCGCGCGACTCCCTTTTCTTGTGGGGAAAAAAGGAATGCTGGAGTTATCAGTGACGGGAAATGCAGCGAACCACGATTTGATTCCTCCTGGATCCATTTTAATTTCTACCGATTAGCATATTTCTGTGGAATATGTTAGGGGTTCAAGATCGGGACCTAGTGTAGGACGTCATTTAAAATGGAATGAAACGAGTAGTCGTTCACGTGAAGTAACAGTAATAAACTAGTTATTTATGTACTATTAAATCATTGAAAACTAACTACCCTCGTAATCTATGCGCAAGCTCCGTCACTTCGAGTTCTCCCTGCCCAAACCCCTGTTATTTCTGCCAAGTCCGGCCGAGCCGTGCAGACGGCGGCACAGGCACCGTCGCCGTGGCCGGCCGCGTATTCCGTGGCGCCGAGGAGGACGGGTGTCCCAGTGCGCGCGACCGCACGTAAAACGCCAGACCCTTTCCTCCATCTGCGATCGGCCGTGGATTCCCGGCGGCGCGTGCCCGGTGGGACCCGGCCATACGTCTCGGCATTGGTCCAGCGAAAAGGAAGGGACGAGTAGACTGGAAGGCACCCGTCCCGTCCTGGTTGCGTGCGAGTGAGCTCCAGCACGTCTCACAGTACACGCTGCACGCCGTCCTAGCGTCGCGCCCGCGCGGGGACGTGAAAAGCCGCGGCGGGATCCCGTCCTTCCGCCACCCGCTCGTCGCGTAACGAGGTTCCTTGACGGCGGGTGGCAGCCGGCGACGGCGAGGTGTCTCCGGTCCACGCGGTTCCGATGGTCGCCGCCTTCGACCCGTGCCACCGCCACCTCCCCAGTCCCCACCGGCACGGGAGCAGTCGTCTTCTCCGGCGGTGCCAGCGACGTGGTCCCGTACTGTACGCATGCACACGGCTTTCCTCTCCGGCGGTACTGGTACCAGTCAACTGGGGAGACTGCCAGCAGCCGAGAAAACAAATCGGGTGCCTTGACTGCAGTGGAACAGTACAAACCCGGTCAAAGGTTGAAGCCACCAAAACCCGCCGAATACCTGGCATTACGTCGCCACAGCCAGTCCACTGCGAGCAGTACAGTACGCGATGGCTGATTTCATTCGTACAGTGCGCAGTCAATCAGTGGAACGCCCGTCCAAAATTCTGTCGCGGACACGCATGCCGTATCTATTTGATCGAACGCCTCGCAATTATTTTCCGCGATCGAACGGCTCCGGAACCTTCGTCCTCGTCACGCCCTACGGACAGCACGCGCGCTGAACCTAAAATACAGTGGAAAAAAGACCAGAGTGAGGAGAGAGAGAGAGAGGGAGACGAAGGGAAGGGAAGTGATGAAGGGCATGGAGCTCAAAAGTGCCGGGTGGGGCCGGGCGGATTAGGACGAAAAGCAAAGGCACAGAAAGCAGAGAGGAGAGAGGAAAGGAGGCTAGCTAGATCGAGGGACAGAGGGACCGCCCGCGATTGCTACGGCCTCCTCCGCAACGAGCTTCAAAGCGTGCTTGCCTGCCATTTCCACCTTCCAATTCCTTTTCTCCCTCTTCTTCCATTCCACCACCTCTACCGTCTCCTCGTTTCCGCCACCTTCCTCCCCTCGACGACGACGAAGACAACGCGCGTCGGTCAGTCCAGTTCCTACGCGCCCATTTCCCGTCTACCCGCGGATGCGACCGGGCAGGCCGCGAGTCCCAGCCGGAGCCAGCGGCGGCACCATCACCAGCGGAGCGCGACCAGCCGGCGCGGCAGCGGGGGAGAGCGAGGCACGCGCGGTGAGTTTCTGGAGCTCCTGGCACGGTCGCCGTCCGCATTATTATAGCCGTGTCCCCTCGCTGGTGCCCTGCGCTGTTCCCGTGCTGCTCTGTCGGGTGAGGTGCTCGCACTGTGCGGAGGCGGAGCTCGCGCGGGGGAGCGAAAAAGCTGGCGCCCTTTCGCAGATCTGCTTCGGGGAGGTGCGCGGCGGTGTGCTCCTGGGTCCCTCCGGACGGGCCAGGGGTTCCCGTGATTCGAGGGGTGTTCTGTTTTTTCTTCTTCTTCTTTTCTCTCCTTCCTCGTCCTGCTCTGATTCACCTACGTGCTGCTGCTTCTTTCATGGCGCGATTGGCGAGTATTCCTGGTTGGTTCGAGGGGAGTTGAGCGGAGCGGAGGCAGCGTTTCTGGTGGGAATTCGAGTTCGGAGTCTTTCTGGGCGGAGTTTTTCTTCGCAGCATGAACTTCTTGATTTGTGGGGTCTAGGAAGTGATTAGTTTGCCGCCGATTTTATATTCTTCGGTCTACTCCTCTGTCTCGACTTGACTTGGTTGCTTGTTCGTGTTAGTTTGTCTGAGAAATGGACAATGCGAAACTCGTCTCATTGCTTTCAGATAGTTCTACTACTCCCTCACACGGAGTGTTTAAAATTCAGCACGGCAGCAATTACTCGTGCCATGTTCTTACAGTTCTTGTGCCACATGCAGGAAGCTAACCAGTCACGGAGATGTGGGAGTGCAGAAGATTGTAGCAAGGTTTTCCTGATTTCAGCGAACGATGGGGTACGGGGCTCTGCAGCTCGGCGTGCTGCTGGCCTTTCTGCTGGCCTATGGATCCCAGGGTGTGAACCATGAAGGCTGGCTCCTCCTGGCAATGAAGAGCCGGATGATCGACACTTTCCACCGCCTTGATAATTGGAACGCGAGGGATCCAACACCATGCGCCTGGAAGGGCGTCAACTGCTCAGCGCAGCCCAACCCAGCCGTGGTGTTTCTCGACCTCAGCAACATGAACCTGTCCGGCATCGTCGCCCCCAGCATTGGCAACCTGGCCGAACTAACTTACCTCGATCTATCACTCAATGGATTCTACGGTACCATCCCTGCAGAAATTGGGAACTGTTCGAAACTGGAGGTGCTTAACTTGTACAACAACAATTTTGTTGGTACAATCCCACCTGAGCTTGGGAAGCTGTCTAAGCTGGTCACTTTCAATGTGTGCAACAACAAGCTCCATGGGCCAATACCTGATGAAATTGGGAATATGGCATCACTTAAGGACTTGGTAGGGTACAGTAATAATCTCTCTGGTTCAATACCTCGTTCTATTGGCAACCTGAAGAACCTGAGGACTGTTCGGTTGGGTCAGAATCTCATATCAGGCAACATTCCCGTTGAGATAGGTGAATGCCTAAACCTGACAGTGTTTGGTCTTGCACAAAACAAACTAGGAGGTTCTTTACCCAAAGAGATTGGGAGGCTGAGTTTCATGACAGATTTGATCCTCTGGGGGAATCAACTTTCTGGTGTTATCCCTCCAGAGATTGGAAACTGTACAGACCTCGAGATAGTTGCCCTCTATGATAACAATCTAGTTGGTCAGATACCTGCAACAATTGGAAACATCAGGTCCCTTCAGAGGCTATACCTTTACAGAAATTCATTAAATGGTACAATTCCATCTGAAATTGGGAACCTTTCACTTGGGAAAGAGATTGATTTTTCAGAAAATTACTTAACTGGGGGGATACCAAAGGAATTGGGCAACATACCAGGCTTATATTTACTCTACCTCTTCCAGAACCAGCTCACGGGATCTATTCCTACAGAGTTGTGTGGGTTAAGGAACTTGACTAAACTTGATCTCTCGATCAATTCACTCACTGGCCCGATTCCAGCTGGATTTCAGCACATGAGAAATCTAATCCAACTGCAGCTCTTCAATAATATGCTTTCCGGCAACATACCTCCAAGATTTGGCATCTATAGCCAGCTCTGGGTGGTGGATTTTTCCAACAACAATATTACAGGGCAGATACCTAAAGATCTTTGCAGGCAGTCAAATCTTATTTTGCTGAATTTGGGATCTAACTTGCTTACTGGAAACATCCCCCATGAAATCACCAACTGTAAATCATTGGTGCAGCTTCGTCTCAGTGACAACAGCCTGACAGGAAGCTTCCCCGCTGATCTCTGCAATCTGGTAAATTTGACTACAGTTGAGCTGGGCCGAAACAAGTTTAGTGGTCCTATTCCTCCTGAGGTAGGAAATTGCACGTCCCTGCAAAGACTCGACCTTACAAATAATTATTTCACATCAGAGTTGCCCCAAGAAATTGGTAATTTGTCAAAGCTTGTTGTCTTCAATATTTCATCTAATAGACTAAGAGGAAACGTACCACTGGAGATTTTTAATTGTACAGTGTTGCAACGCCTTGATCTCAGCCAGAATAGCTTTGAAGGTTCATTGCCAAGTGAAGTTGGTGGACTTCCACAGCTGGAGCTGCTATCTTTTTCTGATAATAAACTAACTGGCCAGATCCCGCCTATTCTTGGTAAACTTTCACGTTTGACAGCGCTGCAGATTGGTGGTAATCAATTCTCTGGTGGAATACCAAGGGAGCTGGGTCTGCTCTCAAGTTTGCAGATTGCCTTGAATTTGAGCTATAATAATCTCTCCGGCAACATACCATCAGAGCTTGGTAACCTTGCACTGTTGGAAAATTTGTTTCTCAATAACAACATGCTGACTGGTGAAATCCCAGCTACATTTGCAAATTTGTCCAGTTTGCTTGAGCTCAACATATCCTACAATGATCTTTCTGGTGCCCTCCCCTCGATACCAATTTTTGATAATATGGCTGTGACTTGCTTTATTGGAAATAGAGGATTATGTGGTGGACAACTTGGTAAATGTGGATCCCAGTCATCCCCTACTTCACAGCCATCCAATTCAGCTAGTCGCCCTATGGGAAGGATCATAGCGATCATTGCTGCCATCATTGGAGGGATTTCACTTGTTCTTATTGCGATAATTGTGTACCATATGAGAAAACCACTGGAGACAGTTGCTCCCTTGCAAGACAAGCAAATTTTTTCATCTGGGTCTAACATGCATGTTTCTGCAAAGGATGCATATACATTTCAGGATTTGGTCTCTGCTACAAATAATTTTGATGAGAGTTGTGTTATTGGAAGGGGTGCTTGCGGCACAGTGTACAGAGCTATCCTGAATGCTGGACAGACAATCGCAGTGAAGAAGCTTGCTTCAAACAGGGAAGGTAACAACACAGACAACAGTTTTCGTGCAGAGATCATGACTCTTGGAAAGATAAGACATCGTAATATTGTTAAGCTGTATGGCTTTATCTACCACCAGGGTTCCAACCTCCTCCTGTACGAGTACATGTCAAGAGGCAGTCTTGGTGAGCTACTTCATGGACAATCATCTTCTTCACTTGATTGGGAGACACGCTTTATGATAGCCCTTGGAGCGGCTGAAGGGCTTTCATACTTGCACCATGATTGCAAGCCTCACATCATTCACCGTGATATAAAATCCAATAACATTTTACTTGATGAGAACTTTGAAGCTCATGTTGGTGACTTTGGGTTGGCAAAGGTGATCGACATGCCATACTCAAAGTCAATGTCAGCAATTGCAGGTTCATATGGCTACATAGCACCTGGTGAGTTTTCAAGTTTATTTGACATCCAGTTCTATAAACTTTTGTTTTACTCCAAGATGTCAGTCAAAGCTAAGGTTACAAAATTAGCTGCATTAGACTTGAATATTCTGAAATGCTAGCTGTGCTCGTTTTACATCTATTTGTTGTTTCACTGTGTGCCAAGCATCCATTTACCAGTTAAATCCTCTCTGCTTTGTGCTAATAAATACACACTGTTGTATACTATGAGTCACTAACCTACTTTTTGCTTTCCTTCAATCAGAGTATGCGTACACCATGAAGGTTACTGAAAAATGTGACATATATAGTTATGGTGTTGTGCTGTTGGAGCTGCTAACTGGGCGTGCACCTGTGCAACCCTTAGAACTGGGAGGCGATCTGGTGACATGGGTAAAGAATTACATCAGAGACAATTCTTTGGGTCCAGGGATTCTTGACAAAAATTTGGATTTGCAAGATCAAGGCGTTGTCGTTCATATGATTGAGGTCTTGAAAATCGCGTTGCTATGTACTAATTTGTCACCATCTGAGAGACCACCGATGCGGCATGTCGTAGTTATGCTAAGCGAGTCCAAAGATAGAACCAGGGCGAGCTCTGTATCCTCACCTGATTCTGATCATTCTTCAAAGAAGAATAGCTCATGATGTATTTATCATATGGTCAGCTAGTCAAGGAAATACCTCTTTTCTCTTCTCTTTTTCCTGTTACTGATGATAGGGTGTTGGGAGCCTGCATTCATTCATTACGTCAGTATTTCCTAACGAGATAGATGATACCGATTCATAGTTTCATAGTGGGTCATGTTGTAAAGATGTTCTTCAGACTAACATGAAACATTCGAATTTTAAAGTAAAAGCTCTTCCTGATGCCGTTGCTTCCTCGTACTATTTTCTCTTTCTGGGTTCCATAGATTATTTTGTACTTGCAATTCGTTGTCAGTTGTCGTAAGCATTTTTGTTGGTTCCTGCACGTGAATATCATTTTGTCAATAATGTTCCTTCGCGAAACAAGAACCACAATGGGTACGCAGACGTTGGTCGAGAAAGGGAGGGGCATCAAACTGCAGCTAATGGTGCCTAATCTGTGCGTCAGCCTTAGTCACGGAGGCGGAGTAGGAGCTGCATCGCTCGCCAGCGCTCGGCGCAGCACACTCACACATCTGACTTAGAGTATGTTTGATCGACCAGATGTTAATATTTTAGACCGTCATATGTAAATAGCCTCATTGACCCTAAGTCTCCTGTCAGACACTCGAGGAACGCCTTCATCTTCGCGATGTCTTCAACACTGTCGTCACCAGCTCTATGATGTTAATCCAACTCACAAGGTCTGGTGACTCTCTGTGCGGCATCGTCGTGTTTTATATGCATCACCGGTCTGATCAGCCAGTCGTACGCATGACGGGTTGTATACACGCATCCGAGCTTTGAGCTACCATCAAGTCGCCTCCTCGAACGCAGTATCGCACGTGTTCGCCATAGACCGGAGACATATAATAAATACTTGTATCATACATACTTGTCATACATATGAAAAGTATATTTAACAATATAGATAAACCGCTATATATATCAAAAAAATATTAATAGACTAGGCATTGGTATTATCTAAGTAGACGCGGAGAGCCTGGAGAGGTTCCTGACAATCGTGGAGACGGCCGGGCGCTGAGAGGGATGCGCCTCGAGATTTACGCGGTCAGAAATGGATAATTCCGTAACGTGTGAACCTGACTTAGGCCGTGTTTGGAACGACTCCACTTCACAGTAGAGTAACTCTGATGTGGAGTTAGAGGTGTTCAGAGTGGTGTTTGGCTGAAATACTGTTCTCAGCTCTAGAAAAGAGAGTTTGGAGGGTGTGATATCATTATTACCCCTGCTACGTAAAGTATATGAATTCGTGAAATATTTTAAATTATATATTATTTCAGAAATAATGAGATTTTTCACTCTACAATAATGAGATTATTCTAATTAATTGACCCTGGCGAGCTGCAGCGGGTCTGCCGAGGGATGCAGGGGGCCTGGCGGGCAGGGAGGAGTGCTGTAGGCGGCGGGGTCTGGACGAGGGCGATAGGCGGGCGAGCTGTCGGCCAGCGTGGGCGTGACGAGGCGAGTGCGCGGTGCAGGAGACGGGCGCCCAACGGGGTCTAGACGAGGGCGACCGGCGGGCGAGCTGGTGGCCGGAGCGGGCGTGAGGAGGCGGGCGCGGCCGGCGACGTCCGGCGGGGTCTGGACGAGGGTGAACGGCGGGCGAGATGGCGTCCGGAGCGGGCGTGAGGAGGCGGGCGCGGCCGGCGGCGCCCTAAGTTCGTAGGGAAGAGTCCAACCGAGTGGAGGAAAAGAAAAACGAAACATTTTTTTAACCAGTGGCAATTGCGGGTAATTATCCCCTAACTCCACGACTTTGTCCGTATGTACTGGTTTTGGAGTAACAAATGAGGTACTCTGAAAAAATGAACTGCAGCTCCTTCAACTCTGTGGA
The DNA here is from genome assembly GCA_030760725.1 of Neostapfia colusana. Classification (NCBI taxonomy): domain Eukaryota; kingdom Viridiplantae; phylum Streptophyta; class Magnoliopsida; order Poales; family Poaceae; genus Neostapfia; species Neostapfia colusana. Next base: position 4,721,955 of record JASWHV010000017.1, read on the forward strand.
GTTGAGCTGCTCCACGAAGTTATGGAGTTGAGGTGTTTGGGTGAATTTTTTCAGCTCCGAGGTGAATTTGGACTCCGGAGCTATACCAAACATGCCCTTAAAGTACTGTGTCGTTGTAGAGTTGGATTCGTGTCGGGAAAAGAACGGGATTTGGAAGCGCCAAAGCCACTGAATTTCTGCTCCTGTCATCCGCACCGCACGCATTGTCTGAAACTCTGTAGTCAGTTCGGTGAAGTCTGATAATGATCTGAAAAGAGATCAGGCTAATATTCTCTTTTTTTTTTATCTATCACGTAATCTAATTTCCGTGTTCACGAACAGAGTGCTCCCGCTGAAATTCTGCAGCGCTGGATGGTTGGAACGACTGCTTTGCTCTTGCTGAAGCCGATGATGCTTCAGTATGACGCCCTCCGCGCTTCTGTCAGCTGGAAACCATGCTGCTGCAGCTGGACTCCGCACTCGAGTTCCTAGGACCGGCCTCTTCCATCTCAGCCTTGTGCTTGAGCGACGCTTGGGCCCGACGATTTCCTTCGAAAGGGACGCGATGCCATTGAGATTCGATCGAGTGGTATAATGCGCCTAGAGCTGGGCATCCTGATGGCAGCAGCTTTTAAGCCTTTTTGAAGCTACTATGTGGCGCGGGACGAAATGAGAGCTAATGTTCCTTCCGAATTCAGATTCCTACTTAAGCAGTGAGAGTCGTGCGGTGCGGATTAGAATGCCTGGCGTCCGTTTCAGGCCTTCGCCGACGCTGCTCGCTGGTCCTGCACCCCTCGCGGGTCAATCCAGGGCGTACGTCCCGGCGGGGTGGCGGGGCGTTGCGCCTCGTGCTCAGCGTCGTTTCCAGGTTCGGCCTTGAGCCCGGGACGCACGTTCGTCACGCCAGATCGTTGTGGTTGTGCAACGGCGGCGGCCAGCCAGCGATGTCCGTCGTGCCTGTCACAGAAGTGAAAACAGCTACAGTCTGCCATTTAGTTTTTTTTTTCAATTCAACAGTACCCTGGTATAACTGATACTACTTAAAAATAGTTGTGGCACCCAGAGTGGGAGGAAAACTAATCTCAATCATCAGATTTTCAAATGCCGCCAGTATTGTACTAGCGATATTATGCACCGTGAAGGTGCCCTCTCTGCGGAAAGCAAACCAAGGGGGGAGGGGGCTGCCTCTCCTCTTCTTATCCAGACAGGACGTCTCCTTTTCAGTGCAGGCATCAAAGGAATTAGAAAATACTAACACCGTTGTCTTATACACTAGCACTAGCGATTCACGATGTTATTGTATCATTACGTTTGTCGCTCTCGTGGAGTATACTATTCCAGAGCGCCGCTGCATAGAGATGCTCCCTTCTTCTTTTCAGAGCCTTTCTTTTCTCTCTCGTTTTGCGAGGTATTGTTTTCTATCTTAAATGACCAGGAGCGCTCCATTTCAGTAAAATCTGCGGAACGGAGGGAGGAAAAGGTTAAAAGGGTGTGTTAGTCAGTTGGTGTTCTGATAGAAGAAGGGATCTTACTGGGAAACGGAGGAAAATTTGGCTGCTCCGTCTGAATTCTACACCTACGCGTTCGCCCCCACGACAGAACATGTTTCCTGGCATCGACAAGTATTGGGTCTTGATGATGCGGGGCGTAAGTGTAACGAGTTTTCTGAAGTTTCTTCCGGTCAATTGTCTAACGATTGTGAGAGCTGCTTCAAGGGCAACTCTCGTAGACCGTGGGCACGCTCTCCGCCGACTCGTATATACGACAACGGCAGGAGAGGGTCATCCTGGGAACCGTTCGTCGGTCCCGCTCCGTCTCGCGTCCCCCGCTCGCTCGCCCGTCCGAGCTTCCTTTCGGCGCTGACCGTGGCTCCGCCTGGAAGGCTGGAGCCCGTGGTCCTAGCCTTCGAGGGCCACGCGTGGAACGGTGGCGGTCGTGGTGCCGGTGCGGTGCGGTGCGGCACGGCTGGACGGATGCCGACTCGATTTCCCTCCTTCCTGTTCATTATTTGTGTGTAGACAGATGCAGCACGGCTGATTGGAGGCTCGTGCGTGCCTCGTTGATCCAGTCCCGCGCCGACCGTGCTTGGCGTGCGGTTGCATTGGATCTCAGCGGGCTGTATCTGTATGGGTACGACGGTCTCGACGTATGCGCGCACCCACGGTTAGGGGGGTGGTAAACCACCTTTCATAATTTATTTTGATTCTTATTAAATATTATTTTAAAAATAAATATAAATTTAATTCGATTTTAATCTGATTCAACTCTTAATTCATTTTTTACCTTTGTCAACCTATGCACATCACGCCATCACACAAGACCGAAGTCTCGTTACTTGCGTTTGCTGTAGATCACGCTTATATGGTGGTGGTGCACCATCAATATCGGTGTGTTTTTATTTGCCTTGCTTATCCCGTCACCAAACAATATGCTTCCATGAGGTTCAGTTTTCTCTAACTATGGTTTCTCATTTTCTTCTCACAATTCCATGTATATATGTCTTCTTCCGATGTGAGAGTGACACAGACTTTCCGCCACGCGATCACCATAGCCGGCCTCGCGCAAACCTAAGGACCAAGGGTAGATGCTTATGAGTTGCCAACTACCGGTGCGATTTGAAAATTTGAACATCCATCTTATTAAAAAAGATAGTTCAAACAAACAAATTTATGATCATACTTCAAATATCTTTAATGGTAAGATAAACTACTAATATATATGATATTTATTATCTTTTTAATATGACCTATCAGTTTTAGAATTTGATACATGGTAAATCGGTGCCCGTGTCGTTGAAGGTCCCATGCTTGGTGTACAAATAGATAGTGCTATGTATCAGGAAACTTTCATTCCGTAAACAATACACACATAAAAGTAGATTAGTTCTCTTATCATTGAAAGAACTAGTAAGACAAAAGGTAGATAGGAGAGAGATGTTTTCAATATGCAAAATGTCGCTAACATGAAGTTTTTTTGACATGACACATGAGCGGAATAGTTATGCTACACGCATAACAGTTTTACCTCATCATATTTGGTCAAATTAATTTTGAACTAAAGCTTCCGCGAACGGCTCTTGGTTCCACCCGCAGCATCCCAGGTTTTTTATCTGAGCAGCTCAACCCCAGCAGGCAAACGGCAACCCGTCAACGAGCGACCGAGTCCGCGAGCCAAGGCATCCTTGGGGGCGACCCCATAAGCCTGAGCCCATCGATCGTTTCGCCGCTTGCCATCATCCCCGCCGCACCACCACGAGGACCTGAAAAACGCGACGCCTTCCCCATTTCTACTCTTCTTCGCCACGGGAGGCCTGGCTGCCTGGGCTACTTTCCCCATCTCCTCCTCTCCCATCCCAAACCTAAGCAATCCCCCATCCCGTCCTTGACCCGGCGCAACCCCAGATCGGCAGATCCGCGCGCGGCTCCTGGATGGCCACCGCCTCCCTCGGCCGCCCCGGGCGCGCGCGGGCGGCGTAGCGGATGGGCCACTCCCCCTCCGTCCTCTCCGAATCCAGCACCCAGCCCGGCACCTCCTCCCCGCCGTGCCGCAGGTCGCTCTCCGCCATGGCGCCGCCGCCCGTCCCGACGCTGGCCGCCTCGGGCAGCAGCGGCAGCGTCTGCTCCTACTACGGCGCGCCGCCGGCGCGGGACTACACGCACGACCTGCCCGACGAGATCCTCGCGCTCGTCCTCGCCTCGCTCTCGCCCGCCGACCGCAACGCCTGCTCCCTCGCCTGCGCGCGCTGGAAGGACGTCGACGCCGCAACGCGCCACCGCCTCTCCCTCGACGCGCGCGCCGCGCTGGGCCACGCCGCGCCCGCGCTCTTCGCGCGCTTCAACGCCGTCACCAAGCTCGCGCTCCGCAGCGCGCGGGGTTCCGGCGCCGACAGCCTCTCCGACGACGGCGCCGCAGCGGTAGCCGCCGCGCTGCCGTCCGACCGCCTTGCCAGGCTCAAGCTCCGCGGCCTCAGGCAGCTCTCCGACGCCGGGCTGGCCTCGCTCGCCGCAGCCGCGCCGGTGCTCCGCAAGCTTTCCGTTGCATCCTGCACCTTCGGACCCAAGGGCTTTGTCGCCGTGCTCCAGTCCTGCCCACAACTGGAGGACCTCTCCGTCAAGCGCCTCCGCGGCCTCCCAGATACTGCCGGTGCTACTACTGCCATCAGTGAGGACATAGTACTCCCACTGGCTTCGTCTCTGCGCTCGGTTTGCCTCAAGGATCTATATAGCGCCCTTTGCTTTGTGCCGCTTGTGGCTTCCTCACCAAACCTCCGCTCGCTCAAGATACTGCGCTGCTCGGGCGCCTGGGACCTGCCATTGGAGATCATTACCGCTCGTGCTCCTGGCCTTGTTGAGCTCCACCTTGAGAAGCTTCAGGTTGGCGACCGTGGCCTTGCTGCACTTTCGTCCTGCAGGAATCTGGAGGTTCTATTCCTTGTCAAGACCCCTGAGTGTACTGACACAGGCATCATCGGTGTTGCTGAGAGGTGCCACAAACTCCGCAAACTGCATATTGATGGGTGGCGCACCAACCGAATTGGTGATTTTGGGCTCATGGCCGTGGCGCGTGGATGTCCGGAGCTGCAGGAGCTCGTCTTGATCGGGGTCAACCCAACCGTGCTGAGTCTCCGTATGCTTGGCGAGCACTGCCGTGCTCTGGAGCGTCTCGCGCTTTGCGGATGTGAAACTGTCGGCGATGCTGAGATCATTTGCTTGGCTGAGCGCTGTGCTGCACTCAAGAAGCTTTGCATCAAGGGATGCCCAGTGTCGGATCGTGGGATGGAAGCACTGAATGGGGGCTGCCCAAGTTTGGTCAAAGTGAAGCTGAAGAGATGCCGTGGAGTGTCGTATGAGTGTGTTGAGAATCTGAAAGTGACCAGGGGGGATTCATTTTCAATCAGCTTGGATATTGTGTTGGAGCATGATGCTGGGAGTGCAAGTGAAAATGGTGCACAGGAGGCTGGACAAGCTCAGATTTCCGAGCTGACGGATCAGATGGCAGGCATAGACCTTCCGACAAGTGCTGCCGGCGCACAATCGTTGGTTCCTACAATTAATAGGATGAGAAGCGTCATGTCTGCAATCCGGCGGAGGTTTGGTAATCCTCCGCCGCTGTGATATGGGATCGGAATTGATGAACTGTTCACTGCATTATGTTTTCTGATCAGATGTTCATGTTCGTAAACTTATTACATTTCATATATGGTCTGTGCAAGATAACTTTTTATGGATTTCTTCATATTGTCGTTATTGTGCTAATTGTGTCACTCGTACTTCTATGCATGCTCTTAGATTTGCTCTAGTGCTGAGAAATATGGAGCTGAAATCTCTGATTCCCTAAATATACTAACATGTTTGACATTTCTATCGAACATATAGGAATGGTTAGCTGTAGATTGAATACTACAACAATGGGATATATGCACACTGGTAATAGTATATTGTCTGTTTCTGCGTTATGTTTGAAGATAGTAACTTTTGTGCTTGAATATCTTCTTTTTCTGTTGAGAAGACAATCTTACGCAGTTTGTCTAGTTTGGTCTAATGAAACCATCGATTTGGAACAAATCAATAATTCATACATCAAAACCACAGGCTTCCTTTCTGTTGTTTATCTTGGATAACAGTATGCTGGTTGTTTCTTCCAAGTATAATTAGCTGTGGTCCGTTGTTATGCTGATATCAAAGGATATTATAACAAATGAGGTGCATGTGTGTATTTGTGGGGCGTCAGCATTATGCCTTGTATTGATACAACACTTGAATGTTAATTAACGAGTTAAATCAGGAGTACGTCACCTCAACTAGCCCTTGCCTTACAGTATTGTCTGTAAATCTGGAATAAACCTAATATTCGATATGCACTCATTGTGATTTTTGAAATGTTAAGTTTGTAGGTATATGTCTCCTTTAGCCTACCCAACGTGTTTGGGACAAAAGGCTTTGTTGTTGTTGTTGTAGGTATATGTCTCCTTTGGTTAGGTTCTTATGGCTACAATCTTATGATTCTCCTTTGTTAGGTGCTTGTGTGTGTCAATTTGTATCTGAAAATGCTGTTGTTGATTTGTTGTTTTTTTGTTATAGAATCATAGAAAGTGCCGGTTATTGACTTACAATGGCATAGAATTCTACATAGTACGCGCAAGTTGGATTTTTAGAACTAAGCAGGCAGTTGGAAGTTCAGAAGAACCAAAAGTATATTGTTATGTTCTAAAAATGAAACGACAAAGTATTTTGTTCTTTTGTCAATGGGTGCCTTTGTCAATAAACAAATGAATGTTAAAAACGAAATGAGGTACATGAGCTCATAGGATTCTCTTATAGAACGCAAGTAGTTTTCTTGTGGTCAATGGTGTGCTTCTGCTTAAGATTTTTGGGCCAGGGATTGACCTGTGGTTTGCCCTCAACGGTAGGCTAGACCATGGCAGCACCTTTACCTTCTATGACTTAGTTTGAGCTTGGCCATAGCGCAGGTCAAATTTCAAACTTATATGTACCCTATTCATCGTAAGATGCATCAAGCACGAATTCAAATCGCTGGATTAGCTAAGCTGAGGCTGTTTGCGAGTGTATGCATTGACAACAGCAGGAAAGCATCGACAGTCCCAGCACTTTGTTTCTTCTGAAACATTCGTTTCTAACTGCAGTCCTGTGACAACTTGCTATGATCGGGTTAGATCCAAAACACACAGAAAAGAGAACGTCTTCGTTTAGTGCCCGAGATATGCAGAACAACCACTGATCATCGTCAGATTCAGTGCGTGTACCGCATCGCTGGAACATCGTGATCCTTGATGAGGTATCTTGATTTTCTGTACGCGTATTTGATACTAGTACTTTCACAGAAAAAATCTTCGGGTAGGTGGCGGTGGTGACGTGAGGTGGACAGTTGTATTTGCATTCAAGGTATCGCCCATACAGACCCAGCCGTTTGATTAACATTTGCATTTGCTTCATGGTGTCACCTCTACTACCGTACCACGGATGGCGTCTGAAGCAACAAAACCTTGCATGTGTTGCGATCGGCTGCCTCGCTCTCTTTTCCTGCAGGGGCCATGGCAAATTTTAGCTTGAAACTGGACTAGAATATTAGCCTCGATCGTGATGCTTATCACGGTGTCAGCTAATCCCGATCTGCTGCATACCTTCCACGTCAGAATTGGACGGTCAGGCCCTGTGATGGCTGCTTTTCTATAGAAAAAACAAAAACGAAGTTTCAGTCACCGTATGCCGCCTACTACGTGGTTCGGTCAGACATGTGTTCTGGATTGGTGTTTGGTACGAAGCGAATAGGAGGGGGGGCTCTGTCAGAAAGAAGCAAGCGGACGCGCAGCGATTTCTCCGCTTTAAGAAACGGGCAAAGAAAAAAAAACAAAATCTCAAAGCTAATACTCGGGAGAGCAGTCACCCAGCCACACGGGCGGATGCGTAACCTTCTCCGATAAAAAATGACGGAAACCTACCTACTCTGCCACCCTGGTTCCGGTGCTAGGTACCAAATCCAACATGCATTGTTTCCCCAGATACCATATCACGCCATACACTGAGATTCAGGGCTCGAGAGCAACTCAACATGGCACTAAACCATTATCACGAGCATCACCAAGTCGATGCTGGAACCTAGCCGATCGTGAAAAATCGTTGTGCCCGTTCCTATCGGCGGAGGATGAAACGGATCGTGCCTTCTCTTCTCTTTTCTTTTCTTTTCTCGGGTTGCTGTCATCGGGCCCAGCTCCGTGCGGCTGCATCTGGACACCGCCAAGGGCTCGGACCATCAGCTACGCGCCGCTTTCTTTTATGTAATGGAATTATGGAACCGCCGCTGGACCCGACAGAAGGCCCGGATCCACGATTCACAGGCTCAACTTCAGGGCCTCCTGAAACAAGAGCTGATCACAGCAAATTTCAGGTCAAACAAGCCGCTGACGACGGTTCATTGAAACAGAGATGGAACACATCTCAAAAAGAAAAGAAACGTGCGTGTTAGCAGCAGCAGCAATCACAGCGTTTTCAGTTCTCGCGTCGTTTGCAGCCGGTGGGGCGTGCGGATGGATCAGTAGATGCTGGGCTCAGGCCGTCAGCCAGCCAGCCAGACAGCCAGACAGCTAGCCGATAATTAGACAGGCGGATCGATTTCGCCATGTGCGAGCTCGCGGCCGGGCAGGCGTCGTGGCGTCTTCGTGCGACCGTCTGCCGGCAGTTCCATTCGGCTTCGTTTCAGCGCGTTGTGCGTCCCACTAGCTGGATAGTGGATAATCCCAGGAGGCCGGAACTCGCCCACGTCCCAACGGCTAGGATGTGGTAGGGATCTTGTCTGTATCCGATTCCCCGAGCAACAGCACCAATACAACACGGTCGTAAGCCTTCTTTTCTGATGGTCAGATGCTTATCACTTTACTACTGTAGCAGTATAAAGCTTCAGGCTTCGTCGAAAGGCAGATAAAAAGCATTTGTTCGGCCACAGAGAACGTTGCCGATTCACCTATTACACTTGGAAGGACGACACTGATGCGGGGCGTCTTTCTTTCCGTTTTTCTTTTTCCTCTGAAACTTGTCGAAAGGTTCTTTAAGTTTCACTTTCAACGTAGAGTGACTTGCGAGGCATACTATTTGGCAAGCAACACGCGACTTCCACATCCTTATGCCAATATCTTTTTTTTTATTTCTTCATACCAAAGTCCAATTCGATAATCTCGCTGAAACAAGCAACGCGCCACTTCCACACATCAATCATAACCACCACGTTGCTTGCCTTACCATACTCATCCTCTCTCGACCCCCCCCCCCCCCCCGCCTCCCCTGGTTGGTCGGCTGGGTCTGTATCGCTCGCTGTTCGGGTGTCTTGGCAGAGACGCGACACACCCAGCAGCTTCCGGGCGCCATCGATGGTCGCCGTCTTCAACAAGGACGTTCTGAGCTGGTACCTCGTCACCCTCAAGCTCAGGGAGGCCGTCGACGCCAACCTCCAGAAGTCCCCGCCGCCGCAGTGGCAGCCGCGCAACCTGCCCCTGATCGCCAGCGGCGCCTCGCCCCAGCGCCAGGAGCAGGATCGCGTCGCCCGGTCCCCGGCGCACAGCCCCAAGCCGCAGGACTCGGAATGGGTGGTCACCATCCGCGGGAAGCTGGCGCAGGCGCGCGCCGAGGAGGCCGCGTGCCCGTGGGCGCGCCTCTCCGTGTACCGCGTGCCCAAGTGCCTCCGCGACGGCGACGAGCGCGCCTACACGCCGCAGGTGGTGTCCATCGGCCCGCTGCACCGCGGCCGGCGCCGCCTGCGCGAGATGGAGCGTCACAAGTGGCGCGCGCTGCACCACGTCCTCAAGCGGACGGGCCACGACGTCACGGCGTACCTCGCCGCCGTGCGCCCGCTGGAGGAGCGCGTGCGCGCGTGCTACGAGGGCCGCGCCTCCGGGATGGCCAGCAACGAGCTCGCGGAGTGCCTGGTGCTCGACGGGACGTTCGTGCTGGAGCTGTTCCGCGGCGCGCTGGACGGCGGGAAGGGGTTCGTCGACGCGCTCGGCTACTCACGGCACGACCCCATCTTCGCCATGCGCGGGGCGATGCACGCCGTGCGCAACGACATGATCCTGCTCGAGAACCAGGTGCCGCTGTTCGTGCTCGACCTCCTGCTCGGGCTCCAGCTAGGCAACCCGGAGCAGACCGGCGCCGTCGCAGGCCTCGCCGTGCGGTTCTTTGACCCGCTCATGCCCACCGACGCGCCGCTGCTCCACAAGGACCGATCCAAGCTGGAGTCCGAGGCTGCGTCGGCGTTCGATCCGCTGTCCGACCCGATGCTCCATTGTCTCGACGTGTTCCGGCGCAGCCTCCTGCGCGCCGGCCTGCAGCCTACGCCTCCTCCGCCCGCGCGACTGTGGCCCAAGAAGTGGTCCGTGCTGCGGCGTGTGGCCGACAAGCGTCGGCAGCAGTTCGTGCACTGCGTATCGGAGCTCCGGGAAGCCGGCATCCGGTGCCGGCGCCGCAACACGGACCGGTTCTGGGACATCAAGTTCGATAACGGCGTGCTCCAGATCCCGCGCATCCTCATCCACGACGGCACCAAGTCGCTGTTCCTGAACCTGATCGCGTTCGAGCAGTGCCACATGCACATCGCCACACCGGGTGGCAGCAACATCACCTCCTACGCCATCTTCATGGACAACCTCATCAACTCCGCGGAGGACGTCAAGTACCTACACGACCGCGGCATAATCGAGCACTGGCTAGGCAGCGACGCCGAGGTGGCGGACCTCTTCAACCGCCTCTGCAACGAGGTGGTGTTCGACATTAACGACAGCTACCTCTCCGGGCTGTCGGACCAGGTCAACAGGTACTACGACTACAAGTGGAGCACGTGGATCGCCAGCTTGCAGCACAACTACTTCAGCAACCCGTGGGCGATCGTCTCCGTCGTCGCCGGTGTGTTCCTGCTGCTGCTCACCATGACACAGACCTTCTACAGCGCCTACAGCTACTATCGGCCAATCCGCTGATCGCCAGTCGAGCCTGATCCAAAGAAATAGATCTTTTCTTGGGTGGCATTTCGCAACGACTGAAGCAATTTGTTTGTTGATTTGAGAGACAACGTAACATTTAATTTGCCTGCTTCTTTTTTGTTATTATTTTTAAAATGTCTGGCTAGTTCTTTGCCACATGAGTGTTTTACTTGGCAACGTAACATCTGCCTGCATATTCTTTGTAAAAGAAAATGAATAGGTTAAAGCGGTGTACATGTTTGAGATAATAAATTTGCATTTTCTTCTTCGGGAGAAAAAGGTACATAAACCATCCCATGTGTCGGTTGGAGTTCTCACTCATAACCCCTCTTGTTGCGAAATGCCTACCCGCTACTAGATTTGTTGTAAAAAACACCTTATTACACACATGCTTACCTAATTTTGGAAGTATGGTGTTACTAGCACTTTATTAATCTTAAATGTACCAAGGTGATATAATAGAGTCAACGTCCCGCTTCTGCATCATTATGATGCACATAACTACTAAAACGTAAAAAATATATCACCACGACACCATAAAAGAAAATTCTACTCACAGTGTCTAATGTAATGAGGAATTGATCCGTATGTTATGTTGCCATGTTCGTGTTACTAATATAACATCTAGGTTAGCATCGACGTGGATGTTTAGGAGACCATGCTGAGGTTTCATAAAAATTACGTGTAAAGTTTATAGATAGAATATTTGAATTAGCCTGCAAAAACATGAATATGACTACCTCTTACTCCTATGATTTCTTAACATTTATATTGTTTGGACCAATATTTTATCGTAATAAAACCATTTTGTATAATTTATTTGTCCAAAGATTTCATGAAAGTTATGCCTATAAGTTTCTAGATGCGAACACATTAACTCAGCCATATGGTTGTTGACTATCTCTTATATAATTTCTTAACATTTATACTTTTGGCCCAAATTTTATCGTAATATAACCATCTTGTACAATTTATTTGCTCAATGATTTCTAAAATGTTATGCCTACCAATTTGTAGATGCAATTTATGAACTTGGATGTAAAAATATGAATACACTGGCCATATCATTGTGACTGCCTCTCACTTCCAAGGTTGCTAACATTTATATTTTTTGGATATTGTAATACATCCATTTCATACAGACTTATTTGTTTAGAGATTTCAGAAAATTTATACATACTAATTATTATATGTAATTTATGAATTTGATTGCAAAAATATGAATACATTAAATGAGACATATCTTTATTTAGTACTTCTTACTCCGAAGATTTTTTTAGCATTTATATTTTGTAGATGCAAATTTTATCATAATACAACCATTTTGAATAATTTAGCCGTTCAAAGAATTCAAAAGAGTTATGCCTACAAGTTTGTTGATGTTATTTATGAAATTGGCTGCAAAAATACGAATACATTAAATTAACCATATCTTGTTTGCTACCTCTTAGTTCCAAGATTTATTGAATTTATGTTTTGGAACTCAAGATTCTATCATAGAATCGTTATTTTTTCAAAGTTTTCTATATTATGATAATTTATATAATATAGGCATCCATAAAAGTTTGTATACAATATGTGACTTAGATTGAAAAGATACGAATGCATTAAATGATCCATATCATAGTTGACAACTCTTATTTCTTAGCTCAAGGTTTTTTAAATATTTTTTCAGAACTCAATTTTTTTGTGCTATAGTTAGTTTGTCCAAGGATTTATACAATTTATTTTGTGATTAATAAGTTATTTATTGATGCACCATTGTCATATGAAGGATGATATGACTTCATTTTGTAGTCGCACTTAACTTGTGGTTCACTATAAATAGGTGACTATGGTACAAGAAAGATAAGCATAATGATCAACATTGATCAATGATAGGATAGCACAAAGGAAACACTTGGTCCCATATCAAGAGACCAAATTAGTCCACAATGTTAATAAAAGTAATCTTTCAAGTTGTGGTGTTTACGTTAGTTTTTTCTATATTTACAACTGACCAAGTTTACGGTGAGCAAGATTGTTATGACGACAAAACGTTATTTCTTGTTAACTGCCATGAAACCATACAAAGAGGTGTTCCATATGTCGATCCAGCCCCTGAGTGTCGTCATGTTATGGAAATTATTGACATCCTTTGTGTTTGTCGTATCATTACACCTCGTGAGGAGCGGAAAGTGAGCATTGATAAGATTCTTAGTCTTGCACATCGATGCGGCAAGCCAATTCCACCCGGAGCTAAATGTGGATGTAAGTAACTAATACTATATTTTTTATGTAAATATCTAGTACTATTATTTATTTGTCAAGTAACCTGATGTAAGAGAAGCAAAATTTATTTTCCAACTGACTTTTATCTGCAACATGAGTATCATTTTTTCAGCTTTTACACTTCCGTTTCCACCACCACGGACTCCACCACCAAGCGGTCATCTGTAAGAGGTCATCAAGGCCACCAACGCAAATCAAGAATCATGGAACAAGCAAAATAAAAATGTTCTTAGATGGCTTTTCCTTCCATGTTTTATTCTTAGAAATTTAATGAATAAAAATAAAGTTGGTGCCTTGAAATGGATGATTGGATTGACTTATATTGCAGTCTTTTTTCATAACTATTTTTTGAAGTGTGTGCATGTGTGTATAGGAGTAACATTTTGTGAGTGAGTCCTAAACAGCTCCTCTCAGTAGGTTGCCACTTAGGGCTAGCAACTCCAAGCTCCATCCAGCTTATGCAAGCACACAAGAGGGGCTATCTGTAACACCCCATTTTATAAATTGTGCAAACAAAAAGAAAAAAAACAATGTGGACTCCTAGCCCCCATCTGGGCCAAAACCCACCCCCTCTCCTTACCAGCCCAGCCCAAACCGCAACCCTTGGATTCCCTCTCCCCTTTATGACCAGTGGGGCCCGCATGTCATACTCTATTTTCTCCTTCTTCCTCCTCCCTTTCACTTTTCCTCCCCACCGGCTACTACCCTTTGTTTTTTCCCCTTTCCGTTTTCCGGTCAAAAAGCAGCTCCTTCGTCGTGGTCCCCTTCCCCCTCCCGATCTCCTCCACACCCTCAAAACCCTACGCCTCCTCCTCCCTCAGCGTAGCCGCCGCCTTCCTCCTCCTCCCCGGCAGCCGCGCCCGCCCCCGCCTTCCTCTCCGCCTCCACCCGCTCGCCCCCACCCCACGCACCGAGCAGCGCCGCCCACCTCGCAGCCTCCCCCGAGCCTACTCCCCACATCACCGCCGCCCCTCTGGCCTTCCACGCTCGCGCCGCCCCCCTCCCTCTCCCGAAGCCGCTCCCGACGCCCTCCCCACTCCCTTTCCCGATCCCCCACCGCTGCGCCCCCGCCTCTGTTCCTCCTCGCCCACACCCCCACCTCGGACTCCTCTTGCGCGCCTCCTGGCGACGCCCGACCAGCCATGGGCCTCGGCGGCCAACTGCCGCAGCCGTCCCTCCAGCTCCCGCAGCCCGCGCCCCCCCATGGACTCCGCTGCCCTAGCTCCCACCGCCGCCCACTCACCCCCATCGTCCTCCCCGACAGGCATGTCCTCGTGGAGTCCATCTAGCGTCGCCTTGACCCCGCCAGCGCCGTCGCCTCCATCCCGTCCCACCTCGCGAGGCAACAGCCATGCGCCAGCTCTTCCTCCTCCTCGCTGCGTGCCGCCCACCGCCGTCCGTCTACGCCCGAGCACCGACTCGCTGCGCTCCACCTCGCTGCGTGTCGCCTACCCTTGTTTTCCTCACCACCGCCTACCGCCCCCTGGTAAGCGCCACGCCACCCGATTCCCCGTCCTTCTCCACTATTCCGATGAGTTGACACGACGAGCTGCTCCGCAGGGACGCTGGTGACCTACCCGTGGGATTTTCCGACAATGACCGGCGCCAAAGCCCTCTCCCCGCCAACTCCCGGTTAGCTACGCTCACCTCTCTCGGTGATCCCCTCTTCTCTTGCGTTTTCCTCACGTACTAACCACCTCAACGCTCTCGCCGAGCACCAGGCCACGTTGAGTACACGGCAAGCGCGAAGGAACGGTACCCCAGTGGCGAATCCGACGAGCACCGAGGGGCTGCATCGCCCCCCTCTCGCCACGGGACCCCACCACCGAGTTTACGAACCTGTGGACACCCTAGGTGAGTTTCCCCGACAACCCTCTTGTGCTTCCGGTGATTAGGGGCGAGTAGGAGGTCTCATAGACAAAGATGGCCGAACTCCGGCAAAGTTTGCCTCGAATCCGGGCCGTGCTGCTGTGCTCGCGTCACCCGCCGGCTGCCGGAGGTAGCCGAACCTCCCTGTTATAGTGTTTCAATCCTTGGAAATTGATGAAAATGATATATGAACCCCCGTAACACATGGCATGAATGTTTTAGCCACTGAACTTCACTGAGAATGATGAGGATGACATTTTAGGTTTTGAACTGTTTCGACTTTACAGAAAGACACCACTGAGAAGTTCTGTTTTTATGGAAATACCATTGGAAAAGTGTTGTAATTAGCAAAATGCCCCTAGTGGTGCTGAATTTATGATTTAACCCATGTAGTTTGCTGAAATGACAATAAACACTTCGGAAAATAGGTTGAAATTACACCCAGCACCCTAGAATATTTTTAAAAAGATGTTTCAGTCCCTACACCCCGCAGTATTTTTGCAGAAAAGCCCCTACCTAGTGCTGTTAGCATTTAAAAGGATCCCACTACAAGCTAATTTTACAACTTAACCCCTGTATAGTGCTGCTAATATATTTTAGACCATGTATAGTTGCTAAATTTTCACATAAACATCCCTGCTAGAGCTGAATTGACTAAAACACCCATTTGACATGTTGAAAATTTGTACCTAGGACTTTGTTAATTGCTGTTTTTGCATGGCACACTCACATAAATGTCCCTAAGTGCTAAATAATACTGAAAACACAATATAAAAGCTACCCATGCACATTATAAATGGTTTAGAACGTCTAAGAAACTAGTAAATATAAACATAACTAGTTAAATGCGTAGGATTGCTTATAATGAACTAGGTTGTTTTTGGAGTGTTTCTTATATTTCATTTTGTTATGTTAATTTCCGCGTGATGATGTGCATAAGACTAGTCCCCGAGTCGACGTTCGATCTACAAGCCCAAGACTTAGAAGACCAAGAGTTCAATCTGTGGACTGAGCAACAATATAAGAAAAAGGCAAGTGCCCTTGACCACTTTGCACCTTTTTAGGACATTAGTTAAAAATGCATGCTTTAGGTCTTAATTTGAATCCCATATGTTGGTTGTTTACTAGAATTTCCAAAACTTGTCTTGTAGCCGGGATAGGTAGACTTGGGTTTACTTTATGTCATTATTTTCATGCTTAGCCCTGCTTAGTTGTTGGGATGGGAGTTATTACATTTAAATTCAATATATCATGATGTGGTGATGTATGTGGTGTATGAGGTGGGTAGTGTAGGGATCTACCAGGCTGGTGGGTTATGGTGGGTGCCGAGGGCACGAGACTCGGGTTTGTGGGTAGTTAGCCTGCGTAGATCCTAAGGACCGGTTCGTGAGACCTGTCAACTAGCTTATACAGTGCCACCACAAGAACTGTTATGGGGCAGTGTGGCCAATTAAGTTGTTCCTATCTTTCCTTGTGTACACCAGAGAGATGTGTAAGTGGCGCAAGAGGGGGCTTCTGCGGCAGGGGTTTCAGAGTGCCGCAGCGGTGAATACTTAGCGGGTGTGCACGGGTTGGGTAGTGCAATGTAAAGGCCTTGTCATGTACTCCTGGCCCCACACCATAGAGAGTGTGAGAGGGCGGAAAGGAGTTTCTTGAGTCGCCGACGGGTGATGAAAACACGACTTGTGGGTAAAGGGTACAAACTCTGCAGAGTCAAAACTGTCTAGACAGCCGTGCTCACGGTCAAGAGCGGGCTGGTAACTCTCTCATGATTAGCGTGGGTTGTTTTGGTGTGGTTTCGTATGGTGGTTGGGATTGAGATTATAGTGATAGTGGAGATCACTTAGAGATATGTTTGGGTTGGGCGAGGAATGTCACTATACAAATAGGATGCTTAATAAAGCTAAGGGATAGGTTGCGTAGTGCATAAACCGTGTTTAGCCTTCCTTGATTCTTGCATCATCATGCATAAACTTTCCCACACTTGCTGAGTACTCTATGTACTCAGGCGTTTGTCTTTTTCCTCTTTTATAATTGTTGCTCAGTGAAAAGAAGACTAAATGAAGATGGTGTGAAGAAGGTCACGTTGCTGCCAGTCGATTCGCCTGTGGACGGCCCTACATGTTTTTCCACTTCCGTTGCTAATCCAAAACTCATTTTAAGGTATGTACGTTGTTTACATTCGATATATAACTGTTTATCACTATTGTCCTACATGTATGAATGAAACCGATCATGGCATACATGTAGAATGCGCCGGTTTTGCTCTTTGTAAAATCGGGCGTGACAGAGTGGTATCAGAGCTATATATCGACTCTAGGCGCGTGACCTTAGTTAGAATGGACTCGTAAGACTTACTCTTGACGTCTCCTATGAGAACGAAGACTCAAGTCAACCGATAGAAGCATCAAGATCAACTTGTGAAGATAATTTGAAGCACGAAGAAAATTGCTTCAAGGCTGGTATATGACACGCACTTAGGCTCTAGATTGATCACCGGGTGAAGTCTATGCCTAAGCCTCATAATGAATTAGAAACACGTTGTTTGAAAACAAGGAAAAACAATAATAATAACACTTTTCTATTTAAGGGGGGTAGCACGTCACATTACAACAACATCTGCGTTACGATTAGATTTGATAAACAACAGGTCGACAAAGTCAGTAAAGAAAGAATTATCAAAAAGATGCTCGACCAACGAAACAACAAGCTTGAAGACTTTTATGGAGCCAATGACTTTGTATAGGGTGCATTCTAGGTTATTGGAATCTAAATCCCCTTGATCATCTCTAAATCGTCTGTTGATTTGCCAATTTTCATAGAAGTGCACAACCACGTAGAAGACTTCTTCCAGATAAGACATGTCCCTCTATATTGCCAATCGCAAGGAAGAACTTCTCCCGTCAACGAAACTCCTGAAACCAAACTCACTAGAATCTCGGGACGAGATTCTATTTAAGGGGGGTAGTGTTGTAACACCCCATTTTATAAATTGTGCAAACAAAAAGAAAAAAAACAATGTGGACTCCTAGCCCCCATCTGGGCCAAAACCCACCCCCTCTCCTTACCAGCCCAGCCCAAACTGCAGCCCTTGGATTCCCTCTCCTCTCTATGACCAGTGGGGCCCGCATGTCATACTCTATTTTCTCCTTCTTCCTCCTCCCTTTCACTTTTCCTCCCCACCGGCTACTACCCTTTGTTTTTTTCCCCTTTCCCTTTTCCGGTCAAAGAAGCAGCTCCTTCGTCGTGGTCCCCTTCCCCTTCCCGATCTCCTCCACACCCTCAAAACCCTACGCCTCCTCCTCCCTCAGCGTACCTGCCGCCTTCCTCCTCCTCCCCGGCAGCCGCGCCCGCCCCCGCCTTCCTCTCCGCCTCCACCCGCTCGCCCCCACCCCATGCACCGAGCAGCGCCGCCCACCTCGCAACCTCCCCCGAGCCTACTCCCCACAGCGCCGCCGCCCCTCTGGCCTTCCCCGCTCGCGCCGCCCCCCCTCCCTCTCCCGAAGCCGCTCCCGACGCCCTCCCCGCTCCCTCTCCCGATCCCCCACCGCTGCGCCCCCGCCTCTGTTCCTCCTTGCCCACACCGCCACCTCGGACTCCTCTTGCGCGCCTCCTGGCGACGCCCGACCAACCATGGGCCTCGGCGGCCAACTGCCGTAGCCGTCCCTCCAGCTCCCGCAGCCCGCGCCCCCCCATGGACTCCGCCGCCCTAGCTCCCACCGCCGCCCACTCACCCCCATCGTCCTCCCCGACAGGCATGTCCTCGTGGAGTCCATCAAGCGTCGCCTTGACCCCGCGAGCGCCGTCGCCTCCATCCCGTCCCACCTCGCGAGGCAATAGCCATGCGCCAGCTCTTCCTCCTCGCTGCGTGCCGCCCACTGCCGTCCGTCTACGCCCGAGCACCGACTCGCTGCGCTCCACCTCACTGCGTGTCACCTGCCCCTGTTTTCCTCACCACCGCCTACCGCCCCCTGGTAAGCG
This sequence comes from Neostapfia colusana, assembly GCA_030760725.1. Taxonomy (NCBI): domain Eukaryota; kingdom Viridiplantae; phylum Streptophyta; class Magnoliopsida; order Poales; family Poaceae; genus Neostapfia; species Neostapfia colusana. The sequence continues at coordinate 4,740,541 of JASWHV010000017.1, forward strand.
CCACGCCACCCGATTCCCCGTCCTTCTCCACTATTCCGATGAGTTGACACGACGAGCTGCTCCGCAGGGACGCTGGTGACCTACCCGCGGGATTTTCCGACAATGACCGGCGCCAAAGCCCTCTCCCCGCCAACTCCCAGTTAGCTACCCTCACCTCTCTCGGTGATCCCCTCTTCTCTTGCGTTTTCCTCACGTACTAACCACCTCAACGCTCTCGCCGAGCCCCAGGCCACGTTGAGTACACGGCAAGCGCGAAGGAACGGTACCCCAATGGCGAATCCGACGAGCACCGAGGGGCTGCATCGCCCCCCCTCTCGCCACGGGACACCACCACCGAGTTTACGAACCTGTGGACACCCTAGGTGAGTTTTCCCGACAACCCTCTTGTGCTTCCGGTGATTAGGGGCGAGTAGGAGGTCTCATAGACAAAGATGGCCGAACTCCGGCAAAGTTTGCCTCGAATCCGGGCCGTGCTGCCGTGCTCGCGTCACCCACCGCCGGCCGGAGGTAGCCGAACCTCCCTGTTATAGTGTTTCAATCGTTGGAAATTGATGAAAATGATATATGAACCCCCGTAACACATGGCATGAATGTTTTAGCCACTGAACTTCACTGAGAATGATGAGGATGACATTTTAGGTTTTGAACTGTTTCGACTTTACAGAAAGACACCACTGAGAAATTCTGTTTTTATGGAAATACCATTGGACAAGTGTTGTAATTAGCAAAATGCCCCTAGTGGTGCTGAATTTATGATTTAACCCATGTAGTTTGCTGAAATGACAATAAACACTTCGGAAAATAGGTTGAAATTACACCCAACACCCTAGAATATTTTTAAAAAGATGTTTCAGTCCCTACACCCCGCAGTATTTTTGCAGAAAAGCCCCTACCTAGTGTTGTTAGCATTTAAAAGGATCCCACTACAAGCTAATTTTACAACTTAACCCCTGCATAGTGCTGCTAATATATTTTAGACCATGTATAGTTGCTAAATTTCACATAAACATCCCTGCTAGAGCTGAATTGACTAAAACACCCATTTGACATGTTGAAAATTTGTACCTAGGACTTTGTTAATTGCTGTTTTTGCATGGCACACTCACATAAATGTCACTAAGTGCTAAATAATACTGAAAACACAATATAAAAGCTACCCATGCACATTATAAGTGGTTTAGAACGTCTAAGAAACTAGTAAATATAAACATAACTAGTTAAATGCGTAGGATTGCTTATAATGAACTAGGTTGTTTTTGGAGTGTTTCTTATATTTCATTTTGTTATGTTAGTTTCCGCGTGATGATGTGCATAAAACTAGTCTCCGAGTCGACGTTTGATCTACAAGCCCAAGACTTAGAAGACCAAGAATTCAATCTGTGGACTGAGCAATAATATAAGAAAAAGGCAAGTGCCCTTGACCACTTTGCACCTTTTTAGGACATTAGTTAGAAATGCATGCTTTAGGTCTTAATTTGAATCCCATGTGTTAGTTGTTTACTAGAATTTCTAAAACTTGCCTTGTAGCCGGGATGGGTAGACTAGGGTTTACTTTATGTCATTATTTTCATGCTTAGCCCTGCTTAGTTGTCGGGATGGGAGTTATTATATTTAAATTCAATATATCATGATGTTTGTGATGATGTGGTGATGTATGTGGTGTATGAGGTGGGTAGTGTAGGGATCTAGCAGGTTGGTGGGTTATGGTGGGTGCCGAGGGCACGAGACTCGGGTTTGTGGGTAGTTAGCCTGCGTAGATCCTAAGGACCGGTTCGTGAGACCTGTCAACTGGCTTATACAGTGCCACCACAAGAACTTTTATGGGGCAGTGTGGCCAATTAAGTTGTTCCTATCTTTCCTTGTGTACACCAGAGAGATGTGTAAGTGGCGCAAGAGGGGGCTTCTGCGGCAGGGGTTTCAGAGTGCCGCAGCGGTGAATCCTTAGCGGGTGTGCACGGGTTGGGTAGTGCAATGTAAAGGCCTTGTCGTGTACTCCTGGCCCCACACCATAGGGAGTGTGAGAGGGCGGAAAGGAGTTTTTGAGTCGCCGAGGGGTGATGAAAACACGACTTGTGGGTAAAGGGTACAAACTCTGCAGAGTCAAAACTGTCTAGACAGCCGTGCTCACGGTCAAGAGCGGGCTGGTAACTCTCTCATGATTAGCGTGGGTTGTTTTGGTGTGGTTTCGGATGGTGGTTGGTATTGAGATTATAGTGATAGTGGAGATCACTTGGAGATATGTTTGGGTTGGGCGGTGAATGTCACTAAACAAATAGGATGCTTAATAAAGCTAAGGGATAGGTTGCGTAGTGCATAAACCGTGTTTAGCCTTCCTTGATTCTTGCCTCATCATGCATAAACTTTCCCACACTTGCTGAGTACTCTATGTACTCAGGCGTTTGTCTTTTTCCTCTTTTATAATTGTTGCTCAGTGAAAAGAAGACTAAATGAAGACGGTGTGAAGAAGGTCACGTTGCTGCCAGTCGATTCGCTTGTGGACGGCCCTACATGTTTTTCCACTTCCGTTGCTAATCCAAAACTCTTTTTAAGGTATGTACGTTGTTTACATTCGATATATAACTGTTTATCACTATTGTCCTACATGTATGCGATCCTGGCATACATGTAGAATGCGCCGGTTTTGCTCTTTGTAAAACCGGGCGTGACACTATCTTGCTAGTTGTGGAGAACGTGAGATATGTGAGGTAAACTAGGTTCCTGTGGAAAGGATAGTTACGCGGCCTCATCAAGCTTTTGCACCCGATGTCGTTCTGTGCGTAGGAAATTGATGCTTGTAACGTATTCTAGCCTTTCTAGGAGCTCACACTCATAACCCCTTTTGTCACAAAATGTCCGCCCCGCTACTGAATTTTGTTATAAAAACTACCTCATTACACGCATGCTTAGCTAATTTTGAAAGAACGGTATTACTAATCTAACATCTAGGTTAGCATGGACATGAATGTTTAGGAGGCCATGGTTAAGTTTTGATAACAGTCAGTGTAAAAGTTTATAGATCGAATATTTGAATTGAACTGCAAAATCATGAATACATTAAATGATCCATATTGTTGTTGACTACCTCTTACTCCTATGACTTCTTAACATTTATATTGTTTGAGCCCATATTTTATCGTAATACAACCATTTTGTACAATTTATTTGTTAAAAGATTTCAGAAAAGTTATGCCTACAAGTATCTAGATACAATTTATGAATTTAGCAGCAAAATATGAGTACGATAAAAGAGTCGTAACGTTGTTGACTACCTCATAGTCCCATGATTTCTAAACATTTATATTTTTTGGCCCACATTTTATCGTAATATAACCATTTTGTACAATTTATTTGCTCAATGATTCCAGAAATGTTATGCCTAGATGCAATTTATGAATTTGGCTATAGAAAAATGAATTCACTAAATGGGACATACCATTGTGACTACCTATTACTTCCAAGATTTCCTAACATTTATATTTTTGAACCTAGATTTTATTGTAATACATCCATTTATACATACAAGTTATTAGATGTAATATATGAATTTGACATATTGTTGCTTACTACTTCTTACTTCAAAGATTTTCTTTATCATTTGTATTTTTTAGATGCAAATTTTCTCTTAATACAACCATTTTGTACAATTTAGCCATTTAAATAATTCAATAGAGTTATGCCTACAAGTTTCTTGATGTAATTTATGAAATTGGCTGTAAAAATAGGAATACATTAAACGAACCATATCTTGTTTGCTACCTCTTAATTCCAATATTTCATAAATTTATTTTTTGGAACTCAAGATTCTATCATAGAATTTATTATTTTTTTCAAAGTTTTATATATTATAATATTTTATCATCACTATAGGTGCCATAAAAGTTTATATACAATATATATGACTTCGATTGAAAAGATACAAATGCATTAGATGAGTCGTATCATATTTGACAACCCCTATTTCTTAGTTCAAGGTTTTATTGTGCTATAGTTAGTTTGTTCAAAGATTCATACAATTTACTTTGTGATTAATGATTTAGTCTTTGGATGCACCATTGTCATATGAAGGATTATATGGCATTTATTTTGTAGTGGCACTCAACTTGTGGTTTACTATAAATAGGTTACTATATGGCACAAGAGAGGTAAGCATAATGATCAACATTGATCAATGGTAGGCTAGTACAAAAGAAAAACTTGGTTTCATATCAAGAGACCAAACTAGTCCACAATGGTTATAAAACTAATCCTTCAAGTTGTAGTGTTTACCTTAGTTTTTTCCATGTTTACAACTCACCAAGTTTGTGGTGAGCAAGACTGTTATGATGAGAAAATGTTGTTTTTTGCTAACTGCCGTGCAACCATACAAAAAGGTGTCCCGTACGTGGATCCAACCCCTGAGTGTCGTCATGTTATGGAAACTATTGATATTCTTTGTGTTTGTCGTATCATTACACCGCGTGAGGAGGGGAAAGTGAGCATTCCTAAGATTCTTAGTCTTGCATATCGGTGCGGCAAGCCAATTCCACCCGGAGCTAACTGTGGATGTAAGTAACTAATACTACATATATTTATTAAGTAAATCTCTAGTGCTATTATTTATTTATCAAGTAATCTGATGTAAAAGAGAAGCAAAAATTGTTTGCCAACTGACTTATATACGCAACATGAGTATAACACAACATATTATGAAATTTGTTTTTCAGCTTTTACACTTCCGTATCCACCACCATGGACTCCACCACCAAGCGTTCATCCTTAAGAGGTCATCAAGGCCACCAACGCAAAGCAAGAATCATGGAATAAGCAAATATAAAAATGTGCTTAGATGGCTTTTTCTTACATGTTTTAGTCTTAGAAAGTTAATGAATAAAAATAAAGTTGGTGCCTTGAAATGGATGATTTGGTTGATTTATTGTGCAATCTTTTTCTGGAGCTATTCTTCGAAATTGTGTAATCATAACAATTCGGATAAAGGCCTGATGGATATTTGATCCATAAGAAATTAGGGTACTAATAGGTCTGTGATCTAAATGCCTATTAGCGTGCCTATAAATATGAGGGGTAGGGTTAGGGGCAGATTACTCCACCACGTAACAGCCCTAGCCGCCGCCCCTCACAGGCCACACGCCGAAACCCCTTTCGCGCGTGCGGTGCTAGCACACCAACGCACGACGTTTCTCCCTGTACGTGTGGACTCTGTGGAGGCGCTGCTGTTACTGCTGCGCTGATCGGCTACGGTGACGTGACGACATTCCTGTGACGAGGATTCAGGAGGAGACGAACGTGATCGTCTACTTCCCCTACACCGACGCGCATCTACGATCCGTTGTGCTGCGCGTCTAGTGGTAACGATCCATGACCTCCTTACTCGCATGTTTCCTAGATGATACGGTCGAATTACTAGAGTAGCGCATTGCCTATTTCCCATCAGTGGTATCAGAGCCGACTTGCGTAGTTTTTGGTCTAGATCTTAGATGCGATCTACTACATACAAGTTCATATGATGAACTTTTATTGTTCGGCTTTTAGGGTTTGGAATTGGTTAGAGTAGATTGTCATCATATGACTAAAGGATTAGTTCGTGCTCCTTCTCTGCTGTGTGCGCAACCTGTCCCTACCGGCTGGAATCACCATCGGTACTAATAGTGTACATAGCTAACAGATTAAGCCATCGGATCACGGTCATGTGTCGCGATCTTCTCGTGGATAACCAGTCATTATGAAAATTGAGACATTCTGAATGGCTCAGCTTCGGGTTGCTTTGATCAATTCGATGAGATTTTCATAGTGATTTCATAGATGCGATCTATGTAATTCCGTTTGGCCGTTGCTGTCTGCTATAGTGACATCATTAAGTTGTTTCACGATAGAAATCGTTCTACGCTTAACCTGTTTTTGCAGGGAATGATGTGAATGATATGGCATAAATGTGATGTGATGATCTGTGTGTAAAATTTATGCGGCCTGCGTGTTGCAAATTTAACACAACTTGGTTGAGGTTGTCACATAATTGTATAACGACCTGTGTGTCGCCCTGTGATGCCTGATCTCTCATGTAATTTATTTGATAGCTATTAGATGTATTAGCTTCTTTTATATTCATTGAGAAAGCTCAAGCATGATGGCGATGGTGATCACCATAAGAAGGGAGACATGGCAGTATAGATCATGATGAAACCATGGTGATGGAGACCACTATGAACCTAAAGGCCATACTATTCACAGATATGATATGATCGTATGCCTGTGATGTTTTACTATTTTTTTCATACTTTTCATATGGTGGATGTTTTGTCATGATAAAATAGCTTCGCTCGGAAAAGTTGAGTATTTGATGTCGTTTACCTATAGCTGCACCTATATTGTTTTGATCGTTGTATGGTAGGTTTGCCAAAGCAAAATACCGTCATCTATCATAATGAATAGGGTGAATATTGGACATTCACATGCATAGTATTGGTTTACTCAACAAAGCTATCAAAACGGTTTTGGGCTTTATGGCATAGTGTTGGGAGCCGGGGCATTGGATGTCATCCAACAAACAAGAATCATATAGAGATATGACTAACAATGGTTGTTTACCTATGTCACTAATTTTCTAGCAGTGAAGCCAAATCTCACTAGAAATTAGTGAATATGGATCTTGGACCACTATATGTCGTTAGAGGGAGGACGATGCTCATATAGTGGTGGTGTCTTTTATTAAACTGTTGATAAAAGATTGGTACATAACATAGTGCTAAAATTTTGCATATTTATTGTAGATCATATCTGCTAGTAACAATTCCGGTTTTAATTTGAGATCTGTGCTTGAGAAAGAAAAGCTCAATGGAGCTAACTTTATTGATTGGTACCGCAACCTGAGAATTATTCTCAGACAAGAGAAAACTGAGTATGTTTTTGAGCAACCATACCCCAATGACCTCCCTGATGATGCAAATGCCGCAACTCGCAGGACTTATGAGAATCACTGCGATGATGCGCTTAATGCAAGCTGTCTCATGCTTGCCACAATGTCCTCTGATCTATAAAAACAGTATGAGCATACAAATGCTTATTCTATGATTCAGTAACTATTTGAAATGTTTGAGAACCAAGCAAAGGCTGAGAGGTACAACATCACAAAGTCCTTGTTCTAATGCAAGCTGGCACAAGGTAGCCCGGTCAGTTCACATGTAATCAAGATGATTGGTTACATTGAAACTTTGGAGAAAAATTGGTTATGAACTGAAGGATGACCTGGCTATTGGCGTTATTCTCCAGTCACTCCCACCAAGCTATGAGCCATTTATATTGAATTATCAAAAGAATGGCATGGAGAAAACATTGGCTGAATTGCATGGGATGCTTAAATCAGCCGAGGAAAGCATTAAGAAAAACATCACTCATGTGATGATGGTTCAAAAGAAAAATAAAAAGAGGAAGCGTGTGACGCATCCTAAAGGCAAGGGAAAGGTTCCCAATGAGCCTTCAAGCTCAAAGCCAAAGGGTAAATCAGACTCTTCACCTAATGATGAATGCTTTCACTGTCATGCTAAGTGGCATTGGTCTAGGAACTGCAAGAAGTATTTGGAAGATAAGAAGAAGAAAGGGAGTGAGACTTCCACTTCAGGTATTGTCGAAGTGTGTAACCGACACTTCCGTCGGGCCTACACTGGGCAGCCCGCGGAGGTTCTTTTTCGGAGGGACTAGTCACTCGCGGGGAGCTTCAGCATAGGGACGATTGAGGGAGAAGCTTGACACGGGGAGTTTTACGTGGTTCAGGCCGCCGGAGCGTAAAACCCTACGTCCACGGTGAGCAGAGGTGCTTGCTGTATTGCTTGCTGCTCAGAACTGGAGTCCTGAGCTTGAGGGTGAGTGATGTCTAGAGTGCGAGTCAACAGAGTTCGAACCCTTGCTAACGTTGCCTACCCGAGCCTTTTATAGTCCAAGGCTCGAGCGGCTTACAAGGTGGGTCCGGGACCCGACAGGTGGTCCCGGGGAGATTTCTTACCATCTACCATATCTGCAGTTATGCCGGTAGTTGTCTCTGGCGAAGGCTTCCGAGTCTTCGTTCTGCCGCACTGCCCATGCCGCAGGCTAGTCGTAGTGGTTGATGATGGCAGGGGCGGTAGGGGATGTCTTGTCGCTGTGTTTATTGGCGGGCAGGCTCTGACACGGCGCGCCAGTCTGTGATGTGATTGGGCGCAACAGCACCTGACAGAGGCGTGCTCCGTGTCTCCGCGTCTTGGGAAGGCGCGGGCCTTCAATACCTTGTACGGGCAAGGTATGGCGCGTCTTTACGCCTGCTGCCTACCACGTGGGGGCAGGCAACGTTGCTCTGCTGGCCACGTGGCGGGTCCCGAGCTCTCCTCTGAGGAGAGGGAGGTCCGGCCCCGTGGGACACGTGGAGCCTTCGGAGCTCTCCCCGCGGAGGGGGGAGGTCTGGCTGATGCTGGCCACGTGGCGGGCTAGGAGCTCTCCTCTGAGGAGAGGGAGGTCCGGTCCCGCTAGACACGTGGAGCCTTCGGAGCTCTCCCCACGGAGGGGGGAGGTCCAGCTCAGTTGGCCACGTGGCAGGTCCGGAGCTCTCCTCTGAGCAGAGGGAGGTCCGGTCCCGCTGGACACGTGGCGCCTTCAGAGCTCTCCCTGCGGAAAAGGGCGAGGTCCTTAGGCATTTTCCCTTGTGCGCGGGGGTACTCCATATTGAGGGTACCGACAGGTATAAATGTTATAGAAATCAATATTGCTACATCTTCTAGTGAATCATGGGTATTTGATACCGGATCAATGATTCACACTTGCAAATCGTTGCAGGGTCTAAGTGAGACTAGAAGATTTGCAAAAGGCGAGTTGGATGTTCGGGTCGGCAATGGAGCAAAGGTTGGTGTCATAGCTGTCGGAACTTATCACTTGTCATTACCCTCAGGATTAGTTTTGAAATTAAATAATTGTTATTGCATTCCTTCTTTGAGCAAGAAAATTATATCTTCTTCATATTTGGAAGAAGTTAATGGTTATGAGATTATAATAAAGAACAAATGTTGTTCTATTTATTATAATAATATTTTCTATGCACAATGTCCATTAGTGAATGGATTATGTCGAAGTGTTCGGTCGACACTTCCCCCGGGCCTGCACTGGGCAGCCCGCGGAGGTTCTTTTTTTGGTGGGGCTAGTCCCTTGCGGAGAGTTTGCGCGGATGGACGAGTTAGTAAGAGCTTGACACTGTGAGTTTTACGTGGTTCAGGCCGCCGGAGCGTAAAACCCTACGTCCACGGCGAGCTATGGAGCTCGCTGTATTGCTTGCTGCTCAGGGCCGGAGTCCTGAGCTTGGGAGTGAGTTACAGCTTGGGCGTGAATGGCTAGCGTATGAGTTGCAGAAATGCGAACCCTTGCTATCGTCGCCTACCCGAGCCTTTTATAGTCCAAGACTCGGGTGGCTTACAAGGGGGGCCCGAGACCCGACATGTGGTCCCGGGGAGATTGACTGTTATCTACCGTATCTGCAGTTATGCCGGTAGTTGTCTCTGGCGAAGGCTTCCGAGTCTCCGTCTTGCCGCTCTGCCCATGCTGCATGCTAGTCGTAGTGGTTGATGACGGCGCAGGCGGCATGGGATGTCTTGTCGCGGTGTTTATTGGCTGGCAGGTTCTGACACCGCGCGCCAGTCTGTGATGCGACTGGGCGCAACGGCACCTGACAGAGGCGTGCTCCGTGTCTCCGCGTCTTGGGAAGACGCGGGCCTTGAATACCTTGTACGGGCAAGGTATGGGGCGTCTTTACGCCCACTGCCTATCGCTCGGGGGCAGGCAGCGCCGTTCTACTGGCCACGTGGCGGGCCCGGAGCCCTTCTCAGAGGAGAGGAGGGTCCGGACCGCAGGGCACGTGGAGCCTCCGGACCTCTCCCCGCGGAGGGGGAGGTTCGGCTTCTGTCGGCCATGTGGCGGGCCCGGAGCTCTTCTCTGAGGAGAGGGAGGTCCGGCCCCGCCGGATACGTTGCACCTTCGGACCCCTCGCCCGCGCAGGGGGAGGTCCGACTTCTGTATGCCACGTGGCGGGCCCGGAGCTCTCCTCTGAGGAGAGGGAGGTCCGGCCCCGCCGGACGCGTGGCTCCTTCAGAGCTCTCCCTGCGGAGAAGGGCAAGTTCCTTAGGCATTTTCCCCTGTGCGCGGGGGTACCCCATATCTCAGGTACCGACAGTGGCCCCCGGGCCCATCTCGGGGGAGATAGCGAGCCCGAGGTGGGACCTCCGTCTCTTCTGATCTACGCACTTTCTCTAAGTCCCGTATTGACCGCTGCCGTAGCACGAACGGTCGCAGAATTGTGGGAGCGTGCGCCCACTTGATGGTTGCTTTTACTGCGGCGGTTCCCAAGACTGCCACTTCTGCATGTTGCGGCGCTTTCTTCGGGAACCGCCGAAGTGCCTTGCCGGCTTGTCTTCTTAGGAGACTGACTCCTTGACCCACCGCTTCAGTCGGGCGGCTTGGGTCTACCTGTCATCGGCTCTCGGTCTAGGAGCCGAAGCGGTTGCCGATGCGGTGTATCCGAAGAGTTCCGAATCGCTTGGGATTGCACCCGGGAAGGTGTGAAAAGAAACCGCCACGTGGGTACGCTCCTCTTATAAGGCTTCCAGCCCTTGCGCCTCCCTCGAGTCTCTGCAGTCTTGTCTTCTTCCATGGCTCTTAACCCGCCTTATGGGGGGGGGAATCACTCTCGATTTCCTCCAGCGTCGGCGTCCGCACCAAGTCTGGGACCCAGGGAGCCTGCCTGCCTTGCCTCTGGAGGTGGCGCCTCCAAGGGGTCTCTGGTTTGTCCTCCCGACGGGGCCCTTCCTTGGTGACGGCAGGTAGAAAGCTCCCTGGCGTTGCGTCCCTTCTCAGATGGTGGAGTCTTCAAAGAAACCGCTGAAGCACCAAGGAGAATTCCCGGCGGCAGAGTCTCCGAGAAGACCGCTGAAGCACCAAGGAGAATTCCTGGCGGCAGAGTCTCCGAGAAGACCGCTGAAGCTGCGGAGGGGGCCTCAGGAGCACCCTTGATGACACCGACTTTTGCGCCGGTGATGAGGGAACTTCAGGAGAAGGAAACCGCTGAAGCACCAAGGAGGATCCCAGGCGGCAGAGTCTCCAAGAAGACCGTCGAAGCTGCGGAGGGGGCCTCGGGAGCACCCTTGATGACACCGGCCTTTGCACTGGTGATGAGGGAGGCGATTTCTTCGCTCGGGTCATGGAGCGGGAGAGCGCCGCCAGGGATGAAACCTGGTGACGTGGCCGTTCTTGCAACTTCTAGACTCTGGTCGCGTCAGGGGAATCTTGGGGCTTGTTTCTCTCTTTTTCATCGAGTTTGTAGCCCAGCTCATGGAGCCATGAATACATGAACTCTTATGACCATTCGTGCCTGCGATGTTTTCCGTCTTCTTCCTGGTTTTGCCTGACCGAGCCCTTAGTTCCGCAAGGCGCTCAGAGGCCTTCATCAATCTCGACGTTCTGCTCCAGCACCTTCCCCGTGTCCTCATTATATTAAGGGCCCCGGAGGTCCTCGGGCCCCGCCTCATGAGGAGGGGAAGGCTCGGATCAGCCAGCCACGTGGCGGATCCGGAGCTCTCCTCTAAGGAGAGGGAGGTCCGGAGCCGCGGTACACGTGGGGTCTCCAGGCCCTTCCCCTCAGAGGAGGGGAGGTCCGGTCCCGCTGGAGCCGTGGATCCTTCGGTCTTGCCTTGGAGTTCCGGTCTCGCATGATTCCGTAGTGGCCCCCTGGCAGGGGCGTCCCATTGGTCAGGCGCTCCTACCACATTCCTGTAGGGATCCGAGGCCGAGAGGTCCTGCACACAAGTAGGGAAAAAGTAATTCTCCCTGGGAGCTCCCCCTCCCTTATCCCATAGTCTTATTCGACTTATGGCCCCTAACCATATGCTCGATGCTTGGGGACAGTGGTGCGCGAAGCGTTCGAGGGCTCAGGACCCCTCTCGACTATCGGCAGGCACCCCCGATGCAACCGCCTCTAGTAGGGCAGCGAATGCCGACTAGTGGTGAGAATGAGAAGGGGGAGCTGAGCACATGGCAGCCATGCACCGCAAGGATAGTCATAAAAAACTTAGTACACAATTTAAATGAGTACGAGGAAAGAGCAAAGTAGAACAGGTTTCCTTTAATATAACTTTCCACAGGAGGAAGGCAGGCTATACATGGAGGCCACGACCCGCCCCATTAAGAGGGGAAGCAAGACTCTACGCGCTTGGAGTCGGAACCAGGCAAAGCTGAACGTAGTCCTGTACCATCCCCTGGGGCTTAGCTGTTTCGAGCGCTATTCCTGGACTCTATGGAGTTTATTACGGAAAGAAAGTATTGTCCTATCTTTGCTCTAGGGGTAGAACTTACGGAGGTGTTCTATGTTCCAAGGGTTTGGGAGCAGGTCCCCATCCTCGGTGGAAAGGCGCACACACCCGGGGCGGCATACTTTCGTGACTCGGAAGGGGCCTTCCCAACTAGGGGAGAGTTTGTGGGGCCCTTCGCGAGAAAGTATGCGCCGCAACACCAGGTCACCTTCCTGCAGCTCCCGGGAACGCACAGATCTCTGGTGGTAGCGCCGAAACGCTTGTCTGTACCGCGCGTTACGGAGTGCTGCATGTAATCGGACCTCGTCGACGAGGTCGATTTCTCCACGCCGGAGGTTGTCCTGCGCGGCTTCATCGTAAGCCCGGACACGGTGAGACTTCATGGTGATTTCTGGGGGAAGTACAGCTTCGGCCCCATACACCATGAAGAAGGGTGTCTCCTCGGTGGCCCGGCTCTGGGATGTCCGGTTAGCCCATAGTGTGCTCGGAAGCTCATCTACCAAATTGGCACCATGTTTCTTCAGGCTGGCGAAGGTGCGAGTCTTAAGGCCCCGGAGAACCTCCGTGTTGGCCCTCTCGACTTGCCCATTGCTCTTTGGGTGGGCGACAGAGGCGTAGCACACCTGAATGCCGAGGTCCTCGCAGTAGTCTTGGAATGCTGCGCTGGTGAACTAGGTCCCGTTGTCGGTGATGATTCTGTTCGGCACCCCGAACCGGCAGACAATAGACTTGATGAACTTTACGGCGGATTGTTTATTGATGGTGACAACTAGTGTAGCTTCCGGCCACTTGGTGAACTTGTCGATGGCGACATAGAGGTACCGGAATCCCCCAACGGTTCTGGGAAATGGTCCCAAGATGTCCAGCCCCCATACGGCAAATGGCCACGAGGGCGGGATCATCTATACCGCCTGAGCCGGTGTATGGATCTGCTTGGCGTGGAACTGGCACGCCTTGCAGCTCTCGACCAGCTTGACGGCATCCTGGAGTGCTGTCGGCCAGTAGAAGCCTTGCCGGAAGGCTTTACCGACAAGCGTGCGTGAGGAAGAGTGACTTCCACATTCGCCTCCATGGATCTCAGCGAGCAAGTCGCAGCCTTCCCCCTGGGTTATGCACCGCAATAGGATGTGGTTGGCGCCACGCCGGTAGAGATCCCCCTCTACCACCGCGTATCTCTTAGCCATACGCACAATCCGTTCAGCGGTTGCATGTTCATCACGGAGGATGTTGTCCTTCAAGTAGTCCCGAATCTCCGTGATCCATGCATCGTGTCTGACTTGAGATTCTGGATCTTGAGCGCTGGGTTGCACGGAGTCCCCAGTGACGCTTACGATCCTTGGTGGCATCCATGGCTGTAGGGCCACCGGGACCGCCAGCTTCGAGGTGCTGGTCAAGCCCCCTTCGCCCGGCTCGGCGGGCCGGGCTGTAGGCTGCAGCAACGTCCTCTCGAAAACTCCTTCGGGCGCAGGGGCTCCGGTGGAAGCTTTCGTTGAAAGGTTGTCAGCTGCGGCATTGCTAGCGCGCGGTACGTGGTGCAGGTCCAAGGCGAGGAATTCTTTCTCCAACATCTGCACGTGAAGCAGATACGCAGCTAGCTGTGGGTCATTGCAGGAGCATTCGCCCTTGACTTGCTTGATGACCAGCTGTGAGTCGCCCTGTGCCAACAACTGGCGAGCGCCTAAAGACAGGGCTGTCTGCAGGCCAAAGATGAGTGCTTCATACTCCGCCATGTTGTTGGTTGCCTTGAAATTGAGACGCACCATGTACCCAAACTGTTCCCCCGATGGCATGAGGAGCAGTACGCCGGCACCGGCCCCCTGCTTTCGCGAGGAGCCGTCGAAGAAAAGTGTCCAGTGGGGTTCGGTAAAGACCGGAGCTTGGTGCTCTGGTTCACCGCCTTCATGGCCCCCTGGGTCAGTCTTCGTTGATGTCCACTCCGCCACAAAGTCAGCCAGTGCTTGGCTCTTGACTTCATGGCGTGGGAGGAAGTCCAGCTCAAACTCCGCCAGCTCCGCCGCCCATTTAGCAACGTTGCCAGTCGCATGGGGGCTGTGAAGAATTGTCTTCAGCGGATACGAGGTGACTACCGAGACCCGGTGGGCCTGAAAGTAATGGCGGAGCTTCCTGTAGGCCACGAGCACCGCATACAGCAGCTTGTGGACTTCTAGGTTGAAAGCATCTAGGCCCCCGTGAGATATGGTTTCGGTGATTAATGACAATTGTTCGTAATTACTAATGAGTTTGTGGATGCAAGGTTTCACATACATCACATCAAACATTAAATGAACTATCTATTCACACCATCTACTGCTCATTGAATACAAATGGAGACCCCTCAACGATCCATTCTAAGGGGTTATTCGATACTCATGAAAACTAAATGAAGAAATCATACAACGACTCTACTTTATCAAAATTGGCAACACAAGGAGCTCACACTTCATCGTAATATCATTTCAAACAAGTGTCAAAGAGGTCACTCAAGAAGATTCTAAAATACCAACTCAAAACAACTCGAAGCAAACAAGTTGCATTCACCGGATCGTCCGATGTCTTGCAAAATGACTACATCGGTCGAATTTGAGTTGGCAGAAGAAGAAGATCTCAGAGCCCAGTACACACCGGATCATCCGATGTGAAGGAAGTGGCACATCGGTTGATTTCAACGGAAGGATAAGTTATGAGTAATTCTGAAGATCAACTCACCGGATCATCCGATGTGAAGGAAGTGGCACATCGGTTGATTTCAACAGAAGGATAATTTATGAGTAATTCTGAAGATCAACTCACCGGATCATCCGATGATAAAGTAAGTAAACATCGGTCAATTTCAACCGAAACATTATTTCTGAACCAATTCTGAAGATCAACTCACCGGATCATCCGATGATGAGTTAAAGTAACATCGGTCGATTAAAAGATCCAACGGTTATATCCAACGGTCACATCTGACACATGACATCAGCTAATTTGGAATTCGACCGATGATCATATAAAGGGGTGCATCGGAGGATCCGATGTTAACTGACAAAAGTCTGCCCACTTTTCCAACGGCTATCTCGTGTGGGCTGGCTATAAATACCCCTCCAACCGGCCATTTCGACAAGTCTTGATCACCAGAGCCTCACTACACATTCTCAAGCATTCAAGACCAAGAGCTACCACTTCCACACTTAAAAACCTCTTGTACTCCAACTATAGGTTATATCTAGCTAGAGAGAAGCTTGTGTGCGTCCATTCTTGGTGATTGGAATCTCTAGGCTAGTGAGAGAGAGTGTCTTGGTGACTTCTCTCACCTTGTAAACGTTGGAGGAAGAAGAGATCACTCCGGAGCTTACCAAGGTGTTTGTGGAAGCCCGGAGGATCACCGTTGTACAAGGTTTGAGCTCCACCTTGCCGGAGAAGGCGAACGGAGAAAGATAGTGGATTCCCTCGTCTTGGTGACTTGGGAGTGGCTATACCCTTTGGTGGGTGCCACAACGTGGACGTAGGAAGATTTTTGTGATCTTACCGAACCACGGGAAAAATCGCCGTGTCTTCGAGTCTCCGCGGGAGTTTGCATTTCTCTCCTCACCCCTTACTATTACGCTTTTACTATTTCGCACTTAACTCTCTTGCTTGCGTAGTTAGTTTGCATAGGGAATTGGGCTTCAACCATTAAAGTTTTAAATTGTTCTAAAATTTTAAAAAGCCCAATTCACCCCCCCTCTTGGGCGTTTCGATCCTTACAATTGGTATCAGAGCCTGGTTGCTCATTGGATCATTCTAGCTTCACCGCTAGAGAGCGAAAATGGCCAAGAATGGGGGTTCGGTTCCTACCTTCGAGGGCAAGAATTTTGCTTATTGGAAAGCACGCATGCGCGCTTACCTTGAGGCAATTGCTCCCGAAGTGTGGGAAGCGACCCATGCGGGGTTTGGAAATCTTGACTATGTTGGTGACCAACTAAAATGGGATGCTAAGGCTAGAAATGCCATATATGAATGCATTAGTCAAGATGTCTTTGCTAGGATTGCTAGCAAGGAAAAAGCATGTGAAATTTGGGCATGTTTAATTGAAATACATGAGGGCTCATCTCGTGTTAAAGAACTCAAATATCACATGCTTAAATCAAAATATGATGAATTTAAGATGTTTCCTCATGAGAATGTTAACCAAATGTTCTCTCGCTTAAATGTGCTCATTGAGGAAATTAACGCACTTGACATTGCTTCTCTTGGCAAGGGACTTATCAATCGCAAGATCCTCATGCTTCTACCCAAGCCCAAGTACAACATTATAAATTCAATGCTCCAAAAAGAGTCACTAGACAACATTGAAGTTTCGGAGCTCATTGGAGAAATCCATGCTCATGAGATGAGCGTACTTGGAATGATGGAGGAGTCATCATCAAAAACCATTGCTCTCAAGGCTTCAACCAAAAAGACAACTTCCAAGAAGAAGAAAGTGGTTGAGCTTAGCTCAAGTGAAGAAGAGCAAGAAACAAGCGAAGATGATGATGATGAACTTGCTTTGATGATGAGGAAATTCTCACGCCTCAACTCCAAGATTGCAAAGAAGGGATACTCTTTTGATCCTAAAAAGAAAACCTTCTTGCCAAGAAAAGATGAAAACAAAACGTGCTACAATTGTGGTGATCTAGGCCACATATCATATGATTGTCCAAGACCGGACAAAAGGAAGGAAAATGGGAAGCATTACAAGCTAGAAGAAAGTGATGATGAAGAGGAGGTTAAGCCCAAACGTTCTTTTGGAAAGAAGAAATTTGACAAAGGCAAGAAAACCAAGCTCTTTCCAAAGAAGAGAAGAGGGCCTCAAAAGGTCTTCATGTGTGAAGCCAATGAGTGGATCACGGATGAAGAATCAAGTGACGAAGATAGTGAAGATGAAGAAAACTTGGCGGGCCTCGCCGTCGTCAACAAGGATGACTCACCTCTTCGTCCACCTCCCATGTGCCTAATGGCGAAAGGTAACTCAAAGGTATGTGAAGATTCTAGCGATGATGATGATGAGCTTTCACCCGATGAATTAGCATCTATGATTAATGAATATCATGCCATTATAAAAAGGGAAAAGGCTAAGGTTAAGGCTCTTGAGCTAGCTCGAGCTAAGTTTGAAAGTGCCAACCTCGATTTGCATGATAAGTATGTAACCATACTTAAAGAGCATGACACGCTCAAATCAAATGTTAAGCAAATCGAGGAGAATGCTCAAATCAAGCTTAAGTATCATGAGCTTGACTTAGCTAACTTAGCACTCTTGGCAAAGCACAATGAGTTGGTTCAAGAACATGAAGTGCTTAACCTTGCTTATGAAGCGATTGAACTTAAAGTGAAAAACACAAAGAAAGAAACCCTTGATGGCAAAATATCACCCAATTCACATGCCACTAATATTTTGGATGAGTCTTTGCCTTTGAAAGCAAGCCCTAGGGAGAAGGAGCTAATGGACGAAATTGAAAGTCTTCGCACTAGTGTGGCAAGACTTTCTAAGGGGGAGGACAAGCACAAGGAAATCCTCTACCAACAAGCTAAAGGCTTCCACAAGAGGGGACTTGGATCCTTCCCCGTGCCCAACAAAGGAAAGGTGCCCTCACCGGAGCTTAGGACAAGCTTCATCAAGGAAGTTGGTTCCTATTGCCAACATTGTGAGGTCACCGGACATCACACGAGGGAGTGTCCTCTTCCCAACCGTCCTTCTCCCAAATTGCCTCCCAACTATAAATCTACATTCAATGATTATCACTATCTATTGAGCAAAGTAGGTGGAAAAGTGAAGGCAAGGTTCATCGGCAAAGACATCAAGGGCATGAAGGGGAAGCTCCCCAAGCAACTTTGGGTTCCAAAAACACTTGTATCACACATACAAGGACCTAAGTTGGCTTGGGTTCCTAAACTCAAAAACTAACTTCATGTGTGTAGGTGAACTACAAAGCCGGAGGAAAGCATTGGGTACTCGATAGTGGGTGCACTCAACATATGACCGGTAATGATGGTATGTTCACCTCCATGGAAAACCCCGGCAATCATGAACAAATCACCTTTGGTGATAACTCAAAGGGGAAGGTGATTGGTTTGGGTAAAATTGCTATTTCTCACGATTTGTCTATCTCTAATGTGCTTTACGTTAAGTCTCTTAGTTTTAATTTACTTTCTATTGCACAATTATGTGATCTTGGACTAACATGCACATTTGACAAGAATGGGGTTGTGGTGACTAGTGATTCAAGCAAAGAACTAATATTCAAAGGTTTTCGGCATGGACATCTCTACTTGGTGGACTTCTCCAACAAGGATGCTAGCTTGACTACTTGTCTTTTCACCAAGACAAGTTTGGGATGGCTATGGCATCGGCGCATTGCTCACATTGGGATGAGCAAGCTCAAGAAGTCATTCAAGCTTGGGATGGTAACCGGCGTGAAGGATGCCACATTCGAAAAGAACAAGCTTTGTAGCGCATGTCAAGCCGGGAAGCAAGTTGCCTCACACCATCCGATGAAGACAATGGTGTCAACCTCCAAGCCACTTGAACTACTTCACATAGACCTCTTCGGACCGTCCACATACCAAAGCCTTGGCGGTAACCTTTATTGTCTTGTCATTGTTGATGACTACTCTCGGTATGCTTGGACACTGTTTCTAGGTGACAAGGGTGAAACTCCGGAAATCTTCAAGACCTTCGCTAAACGAGCGCAAAGGGAATTTCAACTTCCTATCATCAAGGTCCGGAGTGACAACGGCACCGAGTTCAAGAACTACAACTTTGGGGAGTGGTGTGATCGTGAAGGCGTGAAGCACGAGTTTTCGGCCACATACACCCCTCAACAAAATGGTGTCGTTGAAAGGAAGAACAAGACTCTCATCACCCTTGCAAGAGCAATGCTTGATGACTATGGCACGTCGGAAAAGTTTTGGGCCGAAGCAATCAACACGGCGTGCCATGCCGCAAATAGGGTCTACCTTCATCGACTACTTCAAAAGACCCCATATGAGCTCCTCATCGGGAGAAAGCCCAACATCTCCTACTTCCGAGTCTTCGGGTGCAAGTGCTACATCTACCGCAAGAAAAGGCTCGGTAAGTTTGAAAGAAGGTGTGATGTTGGCATCTTTCTAGGTTATGCGTCAAACTCAAAAGCATATCGAGTATTCAACCAAACCTCCGGGTTAGTTGAAGAAAGTTGTGATGTTGAGTTTGATGAGACTAATGGCTCCCAAGAGGAGAGTTTTGGTCATGATGATATAGATGATGAGCCTCTATGAGAAGCTATGAAGAACATGACCATAGGAGACATCAAGCCCGAAGTTGGGGAGAGCCATGATCAAGGGGGAGCCTCAAGTTCCAACATCAACACCTCCATGGCGCCTCAAATTGATGAAGAAGAAGAGAAAAATGATCCATTGCCAATGCAAGGTTCACATGCCACACAACACCAAGAAGAAGAAGAAGTCCAAGGTCAAGTCCAACCACAAGACGAGCAAGATGCTTCACCACCACCAAGTGCCTCACAACCTCTTATGAGGCATGGGCGCATCTCCAAGTCACATCCGATGGATCAAATCATCGGAAGTCCGTCACGGGGAGTAAGTACTCGTTCTCGCCATGTTGCTTCATTTTGTGAGCACTACTCTTTTGTTTCGTGTGTAGAACCCACGAATATTGAGGAAGCACTCCAAGATCCCAATTGGGTGATGGCTATGCAAGAAGAACTCAACAACTTCACCCGAAATGAAGTTTGGGTATTGGAGGAGCGACCCAAGAACAAGAACGTCATCGGAACAAAGTGGGTGTACCGCAACAAGCAAGACGAGAATGGCGTGGTGGTCCGCAACAAGGCAAGGCTTGTGGCCAAGGGTTTTTCACAAGTAGAAGGACTAGATTTTGGAGAGACCTTTGCCCCGGTCGCACGGTTAGAAGCTATTCGCATACTCCTTGCTTTTGCTTCACATCACAATATTATGCTTTATCAAATGGATGTGAAAAGTGCCTTTCTCAATGGTTATATTAACGAGCTTGTTTTCGTTGAGCAACCTCCCGGGTTTGAAGATCCGAGGAATCCTAACCATGTGTATAGGTTACACAAGGCGCTCTACGGGCTCAAGCAAGCACCTAGGGCATGGTATGAACGTTTTAGGGATTTCCTAGTCATGCAAGGATTCAAGATCGGGAGGGTGGACACCACACTTTTCACCAAGGACATCAACGGGGATTTATTTCTCTGTCAAATTTATGTTGATGACATTATTTTTGGCTCAACTAACAAATCTCTTAGTCTTGAGTTTGGCACCATGATGTCTAGGGAGTTCGAGATGTCAATGATTGGAGAACTCAATTTCTTCCTAGGATTTCAAATCAAGCAACTTCAAGAGGGGACTTTCATCTACCAAGAAAAGTACACCAAAGACCTCTTGAAGAAGTTTGAAATGGAAGATTGCAGCTCAAGAAGTACTCCAATGGCAACAAATTGTCATCTCGACGCGGACATGGACGGTAAACCTATTGATCAATCTCATTACCGTTCCATGATTGGTTCATTATTATATCTTACCGCATCTAGGCCCGATATCATGTTTAGTGTGTGCTTGTGTGCTCGCTTTCAAGCGGCACCTAAAGAATCGCATCGTAAGGCGGTCTTTAGGATACTTAGGTATCTCAAGCATACCCCAAGTGTAGGTTTGTGGTACCCCAAGAACGCTAGTTTTTATCTCTTGGGTTACACGGATTCGGACTTTGCCAGATGCTGTGTGGATCGCAAGAGTACCTCCGGTGGGTGCCACTTACTTGGGCGTTCGGTCGAGCAAAAAGCAAAACTCCGTGGCTTTGTCCACCGCGGAGGCAGAATATATAGCGGCCGGTGCATGTTGTGCCCAAATTCTATATATGAAGCAAACCCTTTTGGACTTTGGAATTAAGTTTGATTGCGTGCCTCTCCTTTGTGACAATGAAAGTGCGGTTAAGATAGCTAGAAACCCTGTTCAACACTCCCGCACTAAGCACATTGATATTCGCCATCACTTCTTGCGGGACCATGAGGCTAAAGGAGACATCTCTTTGCAAGGTGTTAGGTCCGAAGAACAATTGGCGGATATCTTCACTAAACCACTTGATGAGAAAACTTTTTCTAGACTTAGAAGTGAATTGAATGTGCTAGATGCATCTAACGTCATGTAAGTTGCCATGTTCATGCAAGGTTGCATATCAAATAGGTCTTGTCTAACTCCCAAAGGATAGGGGCAAGCTAGAAATAGCTTTTCCTGAGGAAGCCTTTGGCAGGTTTAAACTTGGCAAGATAGATTTACATTACGCCTTGCATGACTCCTGCCATATAGACTTGCACTCATTCAATATCTTGCATTATTTTGTTTGGCATTGCATACGGTAGATTGTCACAAAGGGGAACCCACACCATGAGAAGGAGACTTGTTCAAAATGCAATATCTCAACTCATATGATGTGGATGGAGCAAAATTCTAAAGGTACATGCTTTAAAGAGATAGAAGTTTTCTATACTCTAGCTCACAAAGCATGGGCCTTACATTTTCATGGTTTCGCTCCTAACCTTGTGTGTTCTCTTTGCTTAAGGGCTTAGCCAATATGTGGCACTATATTTAAGGCCTTATATTAGAGGTTAGGAGTTGCCCAAAAAGTCCGAGGACCCATCCTTATCTTCGTGTGTTTTAAGTCCAAGGACACATATGGGCAGTCTTAGGTTTTCTGTAGTCATCGGATTATCCGATGGGAGGGCCAGCAGATCATCGGATCAATTGGTGCTCAGATCAAGTCAGATGTCACAAATCAACCGATGAGTTCATTTCAGAAGACATCGGAGCATCCGGTGTTCAGTTTTCCTGGTGCCCTGCAGAAATCGACCGATGACCGCCACCTCAACGTCGGTCCATCCGGTGTTCAAAGAGAGTTTTTGGAACAACTCTCTGTTGAACTCGACCGATGCATCCTCCGATGATCATCGGTCCATCCGGTGTGTTATGCGCGGCTAGGGTTTGCCCGAACAGTTTAAAAAGGGGGGTCGGCCGCCGCCCGTTTTCTTTCTTTCCCTGACCTCCGCCTCCCGACGCCCTCGCCACCGTCCTCACGCCCCCCCAGCCGCCGCCGCCGCCTCCAGGCGCCGCCGCCATCTCCAGGCGCCGCCGCCGCCTCCAGGCGCCGCCGTCACCGCCCCTCGGTCGCCGCCTCCCGAGCGCAGCCGCCGCCGCCTCCCAGACGCCGCCGCCGCCCTTCGGTCGCCGCCTCCCCAGGCGCCGCCGTCGCCTCCTCCCAAGGACCGCCGCCGCCACCTTTCGGCCGCCTAGGCACCGCTCGTGCCCGCGCCTCTCCCACACGCGCCGCCGTTGTTCCACCGCACCGCCGCGCCTCCCTCGCCGTCTCCCCTCCACCACTCGCCGCCGGCGCGCATCACCCTCTCCGCTAGGGTTTCGCCGTGGTTCGCCGTTCGTCGATAAGGTTTGCTCCGTGCCGCGCGACGCCCTTCGTTGTTTTCGTCGTTCATCTTCACCGTCGCTAACCCTAGCTCTCAATTGCATCAAGATGGGTCGCGATCGCAAAGGAAAGGGCAAGGCTATTGAGGAGCCCGCCGCGAAGAAGCGCAAGATGTCCAAGGACGCGCGTCGTGCGGAGTTGGCCGCTCGCGCCGCCGAGGAACGTGAGCGCGGCCATCGCGGTTCCTTACGGATCCGCGAGTCCCGGCAGAGGCAGGAGCAGCCTCCGATCCAGCCGGTGCCTCCCGAGGGCTCCGACGAGGAGGAGACCGAAGTGCCGCCTCTCATCCGCCGGCGCACCCTGAGGACTCGGGGAGGTGGACAGACTCCTACGGCGAGTCGGCGCCCCTCTGCGGCTGACCGCGCCGAGGACAGAGAGGCCGAAAGGGCCATCCACCTGATGGACACTGCAGTCCGAGTTGCCGAAGAGGTCAGACTCACTGACTACAGGAAGATGAAGGCAAGGCAACTAAAGAAGCTCAGATGGTCAGCATTGATTGAGGAGTGGTTTCCACAACCCAGGGACGCTCGAGTGGACTCCCGCTTCTGGACCCTAACACAGGCGTCCTTGTACGAGACTTACAGGCGTCGGGGTCACAAGCTATTCCAGCATAACAGCATTGACTGGGATCAGCTTGCAGTGGCAGCAGGACACGGGATCAGGCCCCTTTTTGAGAGATACAGAGGACTGGCGGACTTGCTCTCACACCCGAGGAGTGCTTACGTCGAGGAGTGGGTTAGGGTGTTCTACGCGACACTCTACGTCTCTGAGGGTCGTCGCTCGATTCACTTCATGTTCATGGGGCGAATCCACGACGTATCTCGAGACCTGATGGGCAGACTGCTAGGTGTGGAGCTCTCCACTACGTGCCTGCACCAGATAGTCTACGGAGACGCAGACCCGCCGAGGAGGCCACTGACTGGAGGAGTGGCACCGCCCTTCGAGGAGATCAGAGGTCTGTTCACACAGCCGTTCACACCTGACCAGCCGAGGGTGCCAGCGCTTCTCACCCCAGCAGCCCGGACAGTTCACCACGTCCTCAGGCGTACCCTGCTACCGAGGTCCGGCTACTTGGAGGGATTCACGAGCCTTCAGCAGACCATCCTGTTCTATGTGATGAACGGGATGGAGTTCGACATAGTAGACATTCTGATCTGCGAGATGGAGGACGTGATCACCGATGGAGTTGGGATGCTACGACAGCTGGTCTTCGGTCACTGGATCTGTCACCTTCTTCACCAGCTGGTTCCAGAGGACACTCCAGGAGTCTCTCAGCTGACGGAGATGCACGTGACCCGGTTCAGCCACTACCGAGTCCCCACTCCGGGAGACCGCCGCCTTGGCCGTCCCGTCGAGCGTGAGGTTCGAGCCAGACTGTCCGAGGAGGACTGGGCAGAGCTGACTCAGGAGGACGCAGAGCTGGCACAGGCAGAGGCTCAGGGAGGAGACCTACAGCACGTATGGTCGGATAGCGACACTAGTGACAGTGTCGAGGAGTACTTCCCTCCTGCTCCTCCCTCACCGAGGCAGCACGACACAGAGGCAGGAGGCTCAGCTGCTCCGCCACCTACACCTCCTCCAGTGTCAGAGGCTTAGGTGACTCAGCCGTCAGAGCTCACCACCTTACTTCAGCGGATGGCTCAGCAGCAGGAGCTGCAAGCAGCTCGACAGGAGCAGCTTCAGAGGCAGCAGCAGGAGATGCAGCTGGAGATCGCCCGTCAGAGGCGAGAGGACACCGACAGGTTCACCAACCTTGTCGATCAGATGACGCGACGCACTCTGGACCAGCAGCAGCAGACTCAGCAGATGCTGTTGGGCATCCTGGGGTTGGTCACCAACCTCTACCAGCAGACTGGAGTGACTCTTCCACCTCAGCACTTGGGACTCAGTCAGGCTCCAGGTGCACCCCCACTGGCACCAGCTCCAGTACTGCCACCGACGTCGCTCCAGTCCTCACCTCTTCCGGCAGTACCTCCACCGGCGCCAGCAGTCTCAGCGGATCCCCCAGCAGCTCCAGCTCCAGCTCCAGCCCCCACAGCAGCTCCAGCTCCACCCGCTCCAGCTCCAGCACCAGCGACCTCCACCTCCAGCAGCTCCGGCGACAGCACCGTCGACGCCGACCGCTTCACCATCGCCAGGAGCGCGCCTGAGTCGTAGTCACTCGACTTTCCTTTTTGGTGCCTTGATGCCAAAGGGGGAGAAGAGTTAGAGTCAGGGGGAGGTTAGAGGGGAGGTTAGCTCAGTTCTAGGGGGAGTACTTGGTTCTAGGGGGAGTGTCTATCTCTTTTTGCTACTTTATTGGAGATTATTATTATTTGCTATTATTGTACTCCGGATAATACTCTGTGCTCTTACGCTTTATTAATTATTATTTGAGCCTTCGAGTCACTTGTGCTGCAATTTGTACTTGTTATGTTTCCTTTTTGAGCATTGCGTTTTCATTTCATACTCTACTCATTGTGTTGTCATCAATCACCAAAAAGGGGGAGATTGAAAGCATCTAGGCCCCCGTGAGATATGGTTTCGGTGATTAATGACAACTGTTCGTAATTACTAATGAGTTTGTGGATGCAAGGTTTCACATACATCACATCAAACATTAAATGAACTATCTATTCACACCATCTACTGCTCATTGGATACAAATGGAGACCCCTCAACGATCCATTCTAAGGGGTTATTCGATACTCATGAAAACTAAATGAAGAAATGATACAACGACTCTACTTTATCAAAATTGGCAACACAAGGAGCTCACACTTCATCGTAATATCATTTCAAACAAGTGTCAAAGAGGTCACTCAAGAAGATTCTAAAAGACCAACTCAAAACAACTCAAAGCAAACAAGTTGCATTCACCGGATCGTCCGATGTCTTGCAAAATGACTACATCGGTCGAATTTGAGTTGGCAGAAGAAGAAGATCTCAGAGCCCAGTACACACCGGATCATCCGATGTGAAGGAAGTGGCACATCGGTTGATTTCAACAGAAGGATAAGTTATGAGTAATTCTGAAGATCAACTCACCGGATCATCCGATGTGAAGGAAGTGGCACATCGGTTGATTTCAACAGAAGGATAATTTATGAGTAATTCTAAAGATCAACTCACCGGATCATCCGATGATAAAGTAAGTAAACATCGGTCAATTTCAACCGAAACATTATTTCTGAACCAATTCTGAAGATCAACTCACCGGATCATCCGATGATGAGTTAAAGTAACATCGGTCGATTAAAAGATCCAACGGTTATATCCAACGGTCACATCTGACACATGACATCAGCTAATTTGGAATTCGACCGATGATCATATAAAGGGGTGCATCGGAGGATCCGATGTTAACTGACAAAAGTCTGCCCACTTTTCCAACGGCTATCTCGTGTGGGCTGGCTATAAATACCCCTCCAACCGGCCATTTCGACAAGTCTTGATCACCAGAGCCTCACTACACATTCTCAAGCATTCAAGACCAAGAGCTACCACTTCCACACTTAAAAACCTCTTGTACTCCAACTATAGGTTATATCTAGCTAGAGAGAAGCTTGTGTGCGTCCATTCTTGGTGATTGGAATCTCTAGGCTAGTGAGAGAGAGTGTCTTGGTGACTTCTCTCACCTTGTAAACGTTGGAGGAAGAAGAGATCACTCCGGAGCTTACCAAGGTGTTTGTGGAAGCCCGGAGGATCACCGTTGTACAAGGTTTGAGCTCCACCTTGCCGGAGAAGGCGAACGGAGAAAGATAGTGGATTCCCTCGTCTTGGTGACTTGGGAGTGGCTATACCCTTTGGTGGGTGCCACAACATGGACGTAGGAAGATTTTTGTGATCTTACCGAACCACGGGAAAAATCGCCGTGTCTTCGAGTCTCCGCGGGAGTTTGCATTTCTCTCCTCACCCCTTACTATTACGCTTTTACTATTCCGCACTTAACTCTCTTGCTTGCGTAGTTAGTTTGCATAGGGAATTGGGCTTCAACCATTAAAGTTTTAAATTGCTCTAAAATTTTAAAAAGCCCAATTCACCCCCCCTCTTGGGCGTTTCGATCCTTACATAGGTACCTTGTCTTGGCATCATGAAGTACTTCGCTGATGTAGTAGACAGGCCTCTGGATGGTTCGAACCCTCTCTCTTAGGCTTGGGAGGTCCTCGTCCATTGGCCCTGGCTCGCTGGAGGTGAGTGGACCCACGGGGGCCTCCGGGAGCTGGGACCCGGAGGCCCTTAAGCTATCTTGATTATCCGGGAGCTCCGGGGGGTCTTGAGGGACCTCCGGGAGGTCCCATTTGGCCCCCGGGGGGTCCCGCAGGACCCCTGGGGGTTTATCTTGGGGGTCCGGGAGACCGCCCTGGACCTCCGGGAGGCCGACCTAGACCTCCGGGAGGTTGCCTTGGAGGTCCGGGAGACCGCCTTGGTCCTGCGGGGCCTCCTAGCGTCTGTCTTCTGCTACCGGAGCAGGTTGTGAAGATGAGGGGTCTGGCCACTCTGCGACGAGGACCATACTCACCACTTCAGTTGTCGCCGCGATGTAGAGCAGCAGGTGCTCTCCGGGCTCAGAGGCTACCATGATAGGTAGGGTCGTCAGGAGTCGCTTCAACTCCTGGAAAGCCTCTTCTGCTTCGTCAGTCCAGGCAAAAGGGCCTGACTTGCGCAAGAGCTTAAAGAAAGGGAGTGCCCGCTCTGCTAGCCTCGGTATAAACCGACTCAGCGCGGCTAGACACCCCGTGAGTTTCTGAACATCCTTGACGCGAGCAGGGGGCCGCATCAAGTCGATGGTCTTGATCTTCTCTGGGTTGGCCTCAGTCCCTCGGTGCGAGACCAGGAATCCTAAGAGCTTCCCAGAGGACACACCGAACACACATTTATCAGGGTTCAGCTTGGTGCGCGTAGAGCGCAACTTGTCAAAGACTAAGGCTAGGTTATCTAACAAAGATGAACCCTGCTTGACCTTGACAACTATGTCATCGACGTACACCTCAACTAGGTCTCTTATTAACTCCCCAAAGGTTTTGTGCATTGCTCGCACAAAGGTGGGGAGTGCATTCTTTAGGCCGTAAGGCATAGACACATAGCAATAAAGGTCGTCTACTGTGATGAAGGAGGTGTGCTCCTCGTCCACCCTAGACATGGGGATCTGATGGAAACCCGAGTAGGCATCTAGGAAGCACAGCATATCACAGCCTGACGTTGAGTCTACTATTTGATCTATTCTAGGGAGAGGGAATGGATCTTTGGGACATGCCTTATTGAGACTGGTGTAGTCTATGCACATCCGGAGCTTCCCGCCGGCCTTCGGGACAACGACGGGGTTCGCCAACCACCGGGGGTGGTGGACCTCCCGTATGAAGCCAGCGTCCAGCAGCTTCTTGACTTCTTCACGAATGAAGTTTTGCCGCTCGATGGACTGCTTGCGGGGCTTCTGTTGAACCGGCCGGGCGTCGGGGAAGACTTTTAAGTGGTGCTCGATCACCTCCCTGGGGATCCCCGGCATCTGTGACGGCTGCCATGCAAACACGTCGACGTTGTGCCGGAGGAAGGTGACGAGCGCGCCTTCCTATTTGCTATCCAGGCCCCCGGCTACCCGGGTGGTCTGGGTGGCTTCGGTGCCGACTTGGACAACCTTTAAGGGGACGCCGCCCTCGTCGAGAGGTTGCACCCGGGGTGTTGTGGCGGAAGCACGGTGACGTGCGCTCGGGCGGAGCTGGTCCGGCTCTGTACTGCCGAGGGCTGATGCCCCAGCTGTTGCGAGCGCTTGGAGTTTCTCTAAGGCCGACACTGCAGCAGTGCGGTCTCCACGAATCCTGAGGACGCCCGTCGGTGTTGGCATCTTCAGGACGAGGTAGCCGTAGTGGGCTACTGCCATGAACCGGTACAGGGCTGGCCTGCCGATTATGACGTTGAAGGGGAAGTCTATCTCCGCTACGTCGAACATAATGTACTCTGTCCGATAGCTGTCCGGAGCCCCGAAGGTCACCGGGAGGCTAATGTTGCCGTAGGGAATGACCTGTCCCGGCCCTACCCCTGAGAACGGGCTCGACGGGGTGAGCTTGGCCATCGGGATCTGCAGCTTCTAGAAAGCTGCACGGCTGATGAGGTTCAGCCCAGCTCCACCATCTACCAAAACGTGGTACACTCTCACGTTGGCGATGGTAGGAGCTACCAAGAGCGGTAGTTGGCCGGCCCCAGCCATGTTCCTGGGGCAGTCGGTGGCGTCAAAGCTGATGGGGGTCCCCATCCACTTAAGGTGCGGTGCGGTACTTGGGAGTGGCGCCACCGACGCTACCTCTCGGTGCAGAGTCTTGACTGCGCTTCGGGATGAGGGGTTGGCGGACCCGCCGTATATGACGTAGAGCTTCTTTCGACGCTCATCGTCACTGGAGCTGGAGTCCTCATGATTGCGTGCCGCCTTCACGGCGCGCTGAGGCTCCTGGATCTCCTCTGGGTGGTCGATGTTGTCTGCGACATCCACCCTCTGTTCACCTTCCTTTGGACGGAAGGGTGGGGCATCAGCCCGCTGCCACTTCCCCTTGCGGAAGCGCTCTGCGAGCTTTCGGATCTCCCGGCACTCGGCAGTAGTGTGGCGACAGCTGCCGTGCACGGGGCACATATTGTCTTGATCACCTTCTGGGATTGGTGATCTTCGCTGCCTCTTGTCGGGGCGCGGCCCCCGAGCCCCACTGAGCGTCGCTGCAGTGACGACTGGGGCTGCGTCGGTGATTCTATCTTGCTTCTGCCTCGGTTCTTGGCCTTCCTGCTGCCTCCACAGGGAGTAGGACCAGATCCGGGCAGTCCTCCTGACTCGGAGGACGGCAGTGAGTGCCAGTTCCGTCCTTCGGCTGCTCTGGCGCACTTGTCTGCCAAGCTGAAGAGCTCTGAGGCATCGCGGACCTCCCAGGTCGCGAGCTTCTCGAGCATCTTCTTGTCCCGGATGCCTTGCCGGAACGCCACCACCACAGAAGCATTTTGAATGTGTGGGATGGTGTTCCGCACCTGGGAGAACCGCTGGATGAAAGAGCGCAGCGACTCCCCAGGTTGTTGCTGGATGGCGTGGAGGTCGAGCTCCGTGCCAGGCCGGGTGTAGGAACTGCCGAAGTTGTCTATGAACTGCCGGCAAAGCTCTCCCAAGGAAGTTACGGAACCCTGGGAGAGGTTCATGAGCCAAGACCGGGCTGGACCGGTCAAGGCGACAGGGAAGTAATTGACCATGACGGCTTCATTCCCTCCTGCGGCAAGTACGGCGGTGGAGTAGATCTGGAGGAACTCCGCCGGGTTGACGCTGCCGTCGTACTTCTCGGGCAGGTGCGGCCGAAACTTGCGCGGCCACTTCGCGAAGCGAAGGTGGGGCGCGAGGGCCGCACACCCTGCTTCTGTCGCCGCAGGTTCTGGTGCCGCGAACGCTTGGTTCGCACTGGGCACAGTGTACCCCGGTACGGGCAAGGCTGCACCATAGGCCGGGGGCGCCATCTGCAGGACATATGACTGTGGCATATTCTACACGGCGCAGGCCTGGGGCAGAGATCGCGTGGCGAAGGTCTGCTCTTCAGGCCGGGTCGAGGCCGACGTCATGCTGTCGTCAGCCTCTTGGTAGCGACGCCTTTCTCGGTGTTGCTCGAGGTATACCCGGGCATCTTGACCCAAGCGACACCGCTCCAGCTCTGTCCTCAGATCCGTTGATTGGAGGCTGGTAGAGCTGGAATCTTCCGTCTGTTCGTCAACCATTGGCGTGCGCATCAGTGACACGGCCGGTTGGCCAGAGTGTCGTCTCCGCCGAAGTCGAGGGCTTGCGGCGGCGACGACAAGACGGTCTACTTCGCAAATCCACTGCTGGGTCGCTTCCTGAGGCGCGTCCCCAGCGGGCGGATTGTGCAGTAGCGCTCTTGCTGCAGCTAGCGCACCCCCACCGGGTACGCCCAACACTACTAAAGACCTGACGCTGGTTGGAGCCTGCATTGTCGGGGTCGGCGCTGCCAGAGCCAGTTGCTGGCTCCCAGCTTGTACCGACACACTCCGTCCCGAGTGTGTTGACTTGTACTCCCCCTGGTCGCGGTTCGCCGCGGAGGTGGGGGAGGTGAGCTTGCCGCTGAAGGGAGCTTGGTCATCTTCGTCGGCGGAAACTCGTCGCGCAAGGGGAAAAGCCCCCTACCTGGCGCGCCAAATGTCGAAGTGTTCGGTTGACACTTCCCCCGGGCCTGCACTGGGCAGCCCGCGGAGGTTCTTTTTTCGGTGGGGCTAGTCCCTTGCGGAGAGCTTGCGCGGATGGACGAGTTAGTAAGAGCTTGACACTGTGAGTTTTACGTGGTTCAGGCCGCCGGAGCATAAAACCCTATGTCCACGGCGAGCTATGGAGCTCGCTGTATTGCTTGCTGCTCAGGGCCGGAGTCCTGAGCTTGGGGGTGAGTTACAGCTTGGGCGTGAATGGCTAGCGTATGAGTTGCAGAAATACGAACCCTTGCTATCGTCGCCTACCCGAGCCTTTTATAGTCCAAGACTCGGGTGGCTTACAAGGGGGGCCCGGGACTCGACAGGTGGTCTCGGGGAGATTGACTGTTATCTACCGTATCTGTAGTTATGCCGGTAGTTGTCTCTGGTGAAGGCTTCCGAGTCTCCGTCTTGCCGCCCTGCCCATGCCGCATGCTAGTCATAGTGGTTGATGACGGCGCAGGCGGCATGGGATGTCTTGTCGCGGTGTTTATTGGCTGGCAGGTTCTGACACCGCGCGCCAGTCTATGATGCGACTGGGCGCAACGGCACCTGACAGAGGCATGCTCCGCGTCTTCGCGTCTTGGGAAGACGCGGGCCTTGAATACCTTGTACGCGCAAGGTATGGGGCGTCTTTACGCCAGCTGCCTATCGCTCGGGGGCAGGCAGCGCCGTTCTACTGGCCACGTGGCGGGCCGGAGCCCTTCTCAGAGGAGAGGAGGGTCCGGCCCACGGGGCACGTGGAGCCTCCGGACCTCTCCCCGCGGAGGGGGAGGTTCGGCTTCTGTCGGCCACGTGGCGGGCCCGGAGCTCCTCTCTGAGGAGAGGGAGGTCCGGCCCCGCCGGATACGTGGCACCTTCGGACCCCTCGCCCGCGGAGGGGGAGGTCCGGCTTTTGTATGCCACGTGGCGGGCCCGGAGCTCTCCTCTAAGGAGAGGGAGGTCCGGCCCCGCCGGACGCGTGGCGCCTTCGGAGCTCTCCCTGTGGAGAAGGGCAAGTTCCTTAGGCATTTTCCCCTGTGCGCGGGGGTACCCCATATCTCAGGTACCGACAGATTATATGTTCTTGATCTTGAGCATAAAACAGTCTATACCATTAATACAAAAAGGGCTCGACGAAATGATCTAAATCCCACTTTTATTTCGCATTGTCGCTTAGGTCATATAAATGAGAAATGCATTGAGAAACTCTATAAAGATGGTTTGTTAAGTTCATTTGATTTTGAATCACTTGACACATGCGAGTCTTGTTTGCTTGGTAAGATGACCAAAGCACCCTTCACTGGTCAAATTGAGATGACAAGTGACTTGTTGGGACTTATACATATTGATGTATGTGGACCAATGAGTTCGGTAGCTAGAGGTGGTTTTCAGTATTTCATTACTTTTACCGATGACTTTAGTAGATATGGATATATCTATCTAATGAGGCACAAGTCTGAATCTTTTGAAAAGTTCAAATATTTTTAGAATAAAATACAAAATCAGTTGGGCAAGACAATTAAACTTCTACGATCTGATCGTGGGGGTGAATATTTGAGCCATGAATTTTATGATCATTTAAAACAATGTGGAATTGTTCCATAGTTGACTCCACCTGGAATGCCTCAATGGAATGGGTTGTCGAGCGGAGGAATCGAACCTTGTTAGACATGGTTAGGTCGATGATGAGCCAGACTGATCTTCCACTATCCTTTTGGGGTTATGCTCTTGAAACTGCTATTTACACTAAAGAGAGTCCCAACTAAGTCTGTTGAGAAGACACCATATGAGATGTGGACCGGGAAACGTCCCGGATTGTCTTTCCTCAAAGTTTGGGGATGTGATTCTTATGTCAAACGTTTGACGTCATACAAACTTACTCCCAAATCATACAAATCCTTCTTTGTGGGATATACTAGGGAAACCAAAGGATATTATTATTATAATAAAACGGAGGGTAAAGTGTTTACTGCTCGCAATGGTGTCTTCTTGGAGAAAGAGTTTCTCTCAAAAGGAGTTAGTGGGAGCAAGGTGCATCTTGAAGAAATTCAAGAAATACCTGAAAATGTTTCGACACCTTCTAATCCTATACAGGATGTACAAGATGTTGTACAACCACTTGATGAAACACCAGCCCCACGAAGGTCTACAAGGGTACGTCGTGCAACTAAAAAGTTGACACTGCTAACCACGGAACAACAGGACATGGTATTGTTGGACAATAATGAGCCTGTGACCTACACTGAAGCAATAATGTGACCCGACTCTAAGAAATGGCTTGAAGCCATGGAATCCAAAATAGAATCCATGCATGAGAATCAAGTTTAGAACTTGGTTGATCCAATCGATGGTGTGAGACCGATCGATTGTAAATGGATTTTCAAGAAAAAGTTTGATATGGATGGAAAAGTTCACATCTATAAAGCACAATTGGTGGCGAAAGGTTTCAAAAAAATTCAAGGTGTTATTATGATGAAACATTTTCGCCCGTCGCTATGCTAAAGTCTGTTTAGATTCTCCTAGCAATTGTTGCATATTTTGATTATGAAATATGGCAGATGGATGTCAAAACAACCTTTCTTAATGGGAGTCTGACTGAGGAACTGTACATGACACAACCTGAGGGTTTTGTCGATCATAGAAATGCTAGAAAAATATGCAAACTTTAAAAGTGCATCTATGGATTGAAGCAAGCATCTCGGAGTTAGAATCTACATTTTGATGAAGTGGTCAAAGGGTTTGGTTTCATCAAGAACGTAGAAGAACCTTGTATTTACAAGAAGGTTAGTGGGAGCGCACTTATATTTCTGGTCCTATATGTAGATGACATATTGTTGATCAGAAATGACATCCAGTACTAGATGTTGTTAAATCCTAATTAATGAAAAGTTTCTCAATGAAGGATTTAGTAGAGGCAGCGTACATTTTGGGCATAATGATTTGTAGAGATAGATCTAAAAGGCTAATTAGATTAAGCCAAGACACATATATTGACAAGATATTGAATCGGTTCAATATGCAAGATCTTAAGAAAGATTTCTTGCCAATGTCACATGACATCACTCTAAGCAAAAGTAAGTGTCCTTCAACGCTTGATGAGCAAAAGAGGATGAGAGCGATTCCTTATGCTTCAGCTATTGGATCTATCATGTATGCCATGTTGTGTACACGCCTAGATGTATCCTATGCTCTAAGTGTTACGAGCAGGTATCAATCAGATTATGGTGAGGCTCATTGTACAGTTGTCAAAAATATTCTTAAGTACTTGAGAAGAACTAAGGATGTGTTCCTAGTGTTTGGAGGTGAAGAAGAGCTCGTTGTAAGAGGTTACACCGATGCTAGCTTCCAAACAGACAAAGATGACTCTAGATCGCAATCCGGTTTTGTGTTCTGCCTCAATGGAGGGGCAGTGAGCTAGAAAAGTTCCAAGCAAGACACAATAGCAGATTCAACGACGGAGGCGGAGTATATTGCAGCTTTTGAAGCTGCAAAGGAAGCTTTTTTGATCAGAAAATTTGTTTTTGAGTTTGGTGTTGTTCCTAGTGCGTCCGGACTTGTGGATCTCTATTGCGACAATAATGGAGCCATTGCGCAGGCAAAGGAGTCTAGATCACACAAAAGATCCAAACATATACTACGACGCTA
Organism: Neostapfia colusana; assembly: GCA_030760725.1. Lineage (NCBI taxonomy): Eukaryota > Viridiplantae > Streptophyta > Magnoliopsida > Poales > Poaceae > Neostapfia > Neostapfia colusana. The sequence goes on from JASWHV010000017.1 coordinate 4,775,164, forward strand.
TCACCTCATTCGAGAGATTATCGACCGAGGTGATGTGAATATATGCAACGTGCATACGGATTTGAATGTGGAAAATCCGTTGACAAAGCCTCTTCCAGAATCAAAGCATGAGGCGCACACGAGATCTATGGGTATTAGATACTTACATTAGTGATCCTAGTGTGTATGTGGGAGACTTGTGTCATAGCTATGTTTATGTACTATTTAAGTAACTATTATTCACATTGATCATTAAGTACGTGACTTGTTCGTGAGACTCTTTGTTAATTATAATGTTACTCAAAATGATCCCTAATCTACATCGTTATATGAGATAATGATTGTATGCAGACTAGCACATGTATTAATTGATGATCACGTTTCACGGATCATAGATATGGAGATATCAAATTAATAATGTGAACACATGTTAGTGAACATGGTGTTGGATAGACCCATTCCGAGACACTGTTGGGATTGTTATTTACATATGTGCCATAAGTTGGTCTTGAGTGATACACCTGCTAGATTCTTAGATCTGAGATCACCATTGTTTCTCACTATTGTAGTTGTGCACTTTGAAACTATCAAACGCTACTTCGTAACTGGGTGGTCATAAAAATAGTCTTCAGGTACATGATGAAGCATGGAATGAGATTTGTGCGGATCAAGATGGGATTTGCCCCTCCTAAATAACAAGAGATATCTCTGGGCCCCTCGAGATAGTTGGATTGGAAAGTGCATGGCCATGCCAAAGTGATTAAGGAGTTAATCATTATGACTAAAAGTTAGTCATAGATATAATCCACTATTTTATCGAGTGAATGGTCAAGCTATCACAAGGATGACACGTATCTCGCCTTGAGCTTGACTGGTATCGTGTGGCAAAGGAATTAGCATGTGAATGTATCTAGGTTTAGCCGATATGATGTTTATGTACATTCGGGAGTCGGTACTGACTTGTGTTTGAAAAATGTTTTCATTCATAACCGATTGTACATGAACCTAACGGGTCACACACTTAAGGGGATGGAATATTGAAAAACATGGCTATATGATTGTCTCTAGTGCAAGTGGGAGATTGTTGGTGATATGCCCAAGAGGCAATCATAACAATTCAGATAAAGGCCTGATGGATATTTGATCCATAAGAAATTAGGGTACTAATGAGCCTGTGACCTAAAAGACCATTAGCGCGCCTATAAATATGAGGGGTAGGGTTAGGGGCAGATTACTCCACCACGTAACAGCCCTAGCCGCCGCCCCTCACAGGCCACACGCCGAAACCCCTGTCGCTCGCACGGTGCTAGCACACCAACGCACGACGTTCCTCCCTGTACGTGTGGACTCCGTGGAGGCGCTGCTGTTCCTACTGCGCTGATCGGCTACGGTGACGTGATGATGTTCCTGTGACGAGGATTCAGGAGGAGACGAATGTGATCGTCTACTTCTCCTACACCGACGCGCATCTATGATCCGTTGCGTTGCGCGTCTAATGGTAACGATCCATGACCTCCTTACTCGCATGTTTCCTGGGTGATACGGTCAAATTGTTAGAGTAGCGCATCGCCTATTTCCCAACAGCATGTATGTAGTAGTAACAGTTTGCGAGTGAGTCCAAAGCAACTCCTGTCAGCAGGTTGTCGCTTAGGTCTAGCAACTCCAAGCTCCATCCAGTTTGTGCAGGCCCAAGAGAGGGGCTATCTCGATAGAAAACTTGTAACTAGAGAACGTGACAGATGCGAGGCACAATAGGCTCCTGAGGAAAGGATAGACACTCCGGACCAGTCCAGCGTCATGTGATGCAGCCTCGTCAAGCTTTTGAACCTGATGTCGTTCCGTGCTCAGGAAATAAGATGTTGTTAACGTGTTCTAGGAGCTCACGGCGCTCGTGGGATCATTTGTAATGGCGCGCTTGGGTCTATCTAGCAGGGAGAGCATCTTGGGGCGTGGGAGTTCAGACTTCAGAGCGTAAGAAACTCGTGGCCGCAAGCGTCAAGGAAAAAGGTGTATGTTGCGCAAGGCTTAACAAGTCGCGAGTGATGTCTCTTACTCTGTTTGCGTGATGCTTCATAGGAATCGAACATCACGGCAACTTTTTTCTATCTTTTGGCGAACGTCGTTAAACTAATTCTAAGTCTTCCCGACCTATCTGATTATCGGCTGGCTAGCTGACGGCCTGAGCGACATCTACTAATCCATCCGCATGCCCCAGCGGTGGCAAGGACGCGAGAACTCAAAACGCTCAGGCATCTACTAATCCATCCGCACGCCCCAGCGGCGGCAACGACGCCAGAACTCAAAACGCTGTGATTGCGTGCTGTGACTTTGGCACGAACACGACCAGGCTTCACAGCACAACAACCGCACGGAGATCGCTGTCAGTGGCAATAAGAATCCGTCTAGATTCGAGCCAGTCGCGTGATGCATTTTTTTATAGCAAACCGAGGTACCATGTCTGTTTAAATAAACGTCTGCGGCTTGTTTGACGTGAAACTGGCTTGCCCAGCTCTAGTTTCAGGAGGCCCTGAAATTGGGCCTATGAATCGTGGGTTCGGACCTTCAATTCGGACCTTGGTGCCCAGATGCAGCCACACAAAACTGGCCCAGATGAGATTTTTTATTTTTAACACTGTTGACATTGGATTTAATATTAATAACATTCAATTTTTTTTCAAAAGTAGCCACCCTATCATTCATGGTATGGACGATTTGTCCGCGTGGACATTCTGTCGTCTACGCCATGGACGACAGGTCGGTGTCGTCCGCGCCGTTGACAACCCCGGCCCACGTGGAGTCCGTGTCGGTCCAACGGTCATGGACCGACGTGGCCTGTCGTCCACGGCGTGGACGACAGAATTTTTCTATATAAGCAGCCACAAGGGTGGTCCTCCCCAACACATCCAAGCACCACAACACAACAAGAGAAGGGAAACAACAAGAGAAGAGAAGAGGAAGAGATAAAAAGAGAAGAAAAGAGAAGAAAAAAGAAAAGAAGAAAAGGAAAGAAGAAAAGAAAAAAAGGAAAAGGTAAGAATTTATAGAAACAAATAAACAATATGAAATTACTTATTTAATTTGTGCATTTTAGATAATTTAGAGTTAAATACTAGTTTATTCTTAGTTAGTTTCTTATTAGGACTTAGTTAGATTGTTTTTAAGATTAAGTTAGCTTGTAATTTTATTCATTATTAGGATTTAGTTAGTTTGCAATCTAAACTTTATATTAGTTTCAATTTTTGTTTATGTTATTTGTAATTGTTTGTTTAGATTTTGTTTCATTATTTCAGTTATAGTGTACTTTATTTTTTATAGGATTTTAGCTTAGTTTATTTATTTTTTATTACGTTTAGTTATCCTGTTGATTAGGTTAATTTAATTTATGTTACTTTAGTTTATAATTTTGATTTTAATTTAAGAATTATTATTAGTTTATAGTTTAATATAGTTTACTGTTTTAATACAATTTTGTTTCAATTCAATTTTTTGTTACTATTGTTGTGGCAATTATTAAATTACATATATACATGCTAGGTATGTCTAATATAGTAGAATTTCAAATATTTTATAGAGATGGCTAAATTAGCTATAATTCGAGTGAAGTAGATCTATCAGGACTCCCTTTTATAAATCGAGGAATACCTAGTTCAACGGAACGAACATTTATAGTTATATACAGATGGTTGCTAAAAGTTTTTAAATTGAGTGAGCATGAATATGAGTTGAAAATAAACAGAGTTATCAACCGTTCAAGTGACGTTCATTTTTAGGAACTACTGCCGCTAAACGGAACATCCGTATGGCGTGCTTATATTTCAAGACCTATGCAATATGGATGACCTCTCATACTTCATATTGGGTTGAAGCCAAGTAAGTAGTCGATGAGACGCAAGACCAAAATTATGACAAGAAAGATAATAATGGTGGTGAAGCCGAAGAGGATGATTATAATGAATTGCCACAAACCGTTCTTACTGAGTCAACTGGTCAAGCAGATGAAGGAGAGCATATAGAACATATAGTTTATCAGATGGTTGTGGAGGATAGTAATTATAATAATGTTCCTGATTACGATTCATCTGACGAAGAAGATCAACCTCCTGTCCCTGCTGATTGGAGTAATCCAAATTTTGAAAACCTAATAGTAACTGAAGGGTATCATTTGTTGTTGGATTACCACGGCAATATGATAACAATGGTGTCTCTTTTCAAAAATAAAGAAGCTTTACAAAATGCTGTTAAATATTGGTCTCTTTCAGTGAAAAGATCATTTAAGTTTTCTGGATCCACTAAGAAACTTTATGATGTCGGATGCTTATCAACCAGTTGCCCGTTTCGTTTTCTCGGATATGCAGAGAAATGGAGTAGCATTTGGAAGTGTTCTATCGTGATTGATCATTCGTGCGAGTTACAACATCTTAAAAATGCAATATTGCTGTCACATTGTAGTTTGTTGCAAATCACATGTATGCTCGTGTCGTTGATAATATTTCTTTTGAGCCTAAATCTATTATCACTTTAATTGAGCAAGATTTTAAGTACACAATAAATTACTCTAAATCTTGAAAGGCAAAACAGAAGGTTATTGAGGCAAAATTTGGTAGTTATGAAGTATCTTATGATAATCTTCCGAAATTACTTAATACTATCAGAAGTCGGAATGTTGGCACATCCGTGAATATCGTGGATGTTCCAAACCCCCGACATCCTAGGAAACTTATTTTTCACCATGCATTCTTTTCGCGAAGTTAATGCATAAACATATTTCGATATTGTAGGCTCATTCTGTGTATAGATGGTATATTCCTAACCGGAAAGTACAAAAGTCAAATTCTAACAGCTATTGGAGTTGATGGCGATGATCAAATTTTATCTGTGGCCTTTGTATTTGTGGAGAGTGAAAATTCTGACAGTTGTTACTGGTTTTTGAAACGGGATAAAGTTGATGTAGTTCAAGACCGAGAAAATGTATGTGTCATACACGACTGTCACGCTGGCTTGTTGAAGGAAATAACTGATATTAAATACGGCAGCGTAGAGAGCTCTCTCCCACTAGTTTGATCGGATATACAATCAAGGTGGTGTATGAGGTACTTGGGTGCAAATCTTTACGGTCACTTCAAGAACAAACTGCTAATGAACATGTTTAAGCGTCTGTGTAGTCAAAATTAAGAGAGGAAGTTCAATACTTTGTGGCGTCGTCTTGATGAGCTCACTAATAAACTAACTAATGATTTATTTGGACGGGATAGTAATTAAGACGCCTGTGATACACTCTCCACCGTTCCTTCAACCAAATAGACTATATCTCGTAGGACTTGATCATCTCTTAGGTGTTTCTCACATTGAATTCATAATGAGCTGAAAGAGAAATGGTCATTTTTATATGACACACATTGTGTTAGGTACGGAATTATAACAACTAATTTAGCAGAGTTATGTAATTATTTGTTATAATTTTAAATTATCTTAACAATGATAAGACTATAAATTAATGCAACTTTCATATAGGTGTATAATTTTGTCCTACGTGGGTCAAGAGTTTTACCACTAGTTGGTATTGTTGAAGGAATATTGAATGGAACGATGAAATACTTCCATGAGCGATTTGCAAAAGCTTATCTATTGATGGTTGATCTAAATTTAATCTTCTCAAGATTTGTTTGTGACTACATTGACGAGAATATTAAAAAGGCTCATTTACATAGTGTTTAACAAACGAGAATTGTGCAGAACAGGTTTGAGATCACATGCATAGACACAGGCATACGTTGTGCCACGAGTGAATGTATTGTGCATGAGTGCGTTCTTCGTGAGAATTCCGCCATATGTACATGTATAAAGCCAAAGCTGTTGCATAGAGCTTGTTCTTATGTCATTGTTGCCTGCAGTCGGAGTCAATTATCTCCAACTATATATGTGTCATAATATTTTTTTAAAGACACGTTGCACACAATGTGGCACGCAGAGATATTTAGTTACCAGGTTTTTGGTGCATTCACCGACGATCCTAGACCACAATTTGAAAGAGGTCCTGATTATCTGAGGTTGAAGCAACCTCGTGACCGTCGTAAGACTCAACGAAATGATATGGATAAGTGATCATCATTGCAACAAGTGAGATATAACAACTGTAACCAGGTTGGTCATAGTTACAAGAATTGTGTTCGTCATAATATTCCTGGAGCAGCAGAAGCGAGACGTTCATGAAATCCATATGACGGGCGGCGTCCTCGTGCTCGTCGCTCACGGTGAGATGATTAATGATTGAATTTGTAATATTTTCCTTTTAACGTCACCATATATTACGGATTTTATTGTTTAAGAACAATATTATTCTTTAATACTTTACATAAGTTAATAATGAATAACAATTTCTTGTATTTTAACCCTCCAGCCATGGCTGCGAGTGACAGTGGCACTTACGAGCTCTTGAACGCTCAGTTCGACTCCCGACACCGCATGTACTTGAGTAGTGTTCGAGGAGTTGAACTCACCACGTTGCGGCCTAGGGTGCCGAAAACGCTGTTACACCTCGTCGATACATGGATCGACAGGTATGAAATTTTATAATTAAATAGTTAAAAATTATTATATTGTTTCATAGTAATTTTATATTGTGTATTGCAGGTTGAGTGCAGCGGAGCTCCTACCACTGTGTAGGATATTGGAGCCCCAAGTAATGGAACGGTCTAAACAAAAGTCCATGCAATAAACCTATGACCGTTCCCTATTTACTACGTTGATCGACCGTTGGAGACCGGAGACACACACTTTCCACATGCCTTGTGGCGAGATGACAGTTACGCTTGAGGACATGTCGTACACGAGTATCATACGTCCCAGCAGAGCCGGAGGCAAACGTCGCATCGACGACAGACACGTAACCTCGACACACAGATCGTAACACTTTACTTGCAGTAAGTTTCATATTACTATTTTCTGAGTTGCGTAAGTTTTCTTATAATTTGTATTACTTACATTTTTTTTATTTACAGTTTAATATATTTAGGTGTGCCGAGATCGATGCGAGGGCTATGGTCCAAAGGGCGGATCAGGGCTTGCACATCCTGACACAAGAGAACACAACGGTGTGGAAAAAATGCATAAGTACATCACCGACGCCATGAAGCATATGTCTCTCTTGTGCATGGAGTCTTGTTGTCAAGACTCCTCCGGACAGAAGTCGTTCGACGCACCGACGATGACTGTTCCACCGTCGGGTACGACATAGATAGACTATTGATTATACAAATAGGTTTAACGGAGTAATTAATAATGTTTTTTGTGCAGTGCTTTCTACGTCGTGCGTACGTCCTACATGTCCCGGTGACATTGTTGAGACACCCAACTGGTGCAATGGTACGTGTCAGTTTAATTGATATTATTAATGTTAATAGATATTCAAAGATCTGACAGATAACATTTTTTGTAGGTTTTGAGGACCCGTCTTACGGTTCCGATACGATGGAGCAGGATTTGGGAGCCTTCTTCAACTGGGAAGTGTATGTCGCCAATGCTATAGCGGACATGCTTCCTCAGACGCAAGGAGCTCCGGAGCCGACGCAGCCGATAGATGACGCGACCCCACCAGCGCCTCCTAGGCCTAGGAAACCCCCCTAATGTGCTGACTTACGATGCGGACCACGTACGAGCGCCGCGTAGGGCTGGTAGGGGTGCACGTGGAAAGCGTGCTAGGCATTGATGTATTGTGTAATTTATTTTTGGTTTTTGTTTCACTCTATGTATCATATCTTTTACGGTAATTAATTTATAGCTCTACTTTTTGCATGTTACTTTATGTCATAAATAATAACTCTTTTAATACCAAAACACCCAACTACAAATGAAGAAAGTGTTCCTGGAGAAAGTGTTCCTGACAACTTTTCCATATAATAAACGAAGTAAATATAATAAACGAGCCATCGACGACGTGGCTGACTCTTCCATATAGTAAACGAGTCTTCCACGGGGTGGAGGACATTAGCCCTATAAAAGTCGTAGCGCCTTTAAGAGTCACCATTACGAACTGAGAGTGAGCGAAGAGAGTACTAAAACAATGGCGAGCAGAGGTCGTGGTAGGACAGGAGTGGAAAATATTATATCCGTGCGTCTCGACTACTTGGTGGGTGGTCCTGATTGGTATGAACCACCGGTAGACAGATTCCCGGTTCTAAGCAAGACTGATTTTGGTGTGTTCAATCCTTTTCATCCATATGATAACACGAAATAAGACTGGCCCAAATGTCGTTGTGGCCTTGATTGAGTTATGCAAATGAAGGATGGAAGGGAGGGCAGCGGTCGTTGATTATTTTGTTGTCCTAAGGGTGGAGTAAGTTCAAAATAGATATTATTTTTCGCTGCAATATTGTCATTTTTTACCCTTTTTGCTTTTTAACTAGTGCTACTTCGATGATGATAACTGTGGATACACACTCTGGGTTGACCCACTACCAATCAAGCCAACTAAAGATTACATTAAATATTTACAAGATTGAAACCGAGAGATGGTTGGTGAACTAGCGGAAATGGAGTCACAGCTATTCGAGTACATAGGTGCTAGGCCCGTCTGTGACAACAGAGATTGCGAATGTCCTCACCATAAGCCAAATCATAACCGTTAGAACTAGGTTTCACTAATGTGGAGCAACATGTATGCTCGCAATGTATTATTGTAATTTATGATCTTCTACTTCGAATTTTAATAAATATGGACGAGAGTAACTACTATTGTTCTATGATGCTCGCACTAAAGTCAAATGAACCGTTATTGGTGGTTCGAAATACAAATTATCTATTTTGCCAAAAAACAAGACGAGTCATACAACTAATAGACGAGTCGAACAATTAATGGACGAGTAGTACAAATGATGGACTAGTCGTCCACCTACTGGACAACTCGTCCACATGGTGGACGACTCGTGCAACTGATGGACAAGTCGTACAACTGATGGAAGAGTCGTACAACTGATGGACTAGCCGTACCGTTGATAGACTTGTCGTCCACGTACTGGGCGACTCGTCCACCTGTTAGACGAGTCATACAGCTGATGTACTTGTCGTCCACGTACTGGACGACTCGTCCACCTACTAGACGAATCGTCCATATCTTGGACGAAACATCTATCTTTAATTGTCTATTTAAGAGCACTCCAGACATTCGCCACAACCACACTTCACAGACCCAACTCTCACGGAGATGGACTCACCGTACTCACCACCAAATCAAAAATAGAGAGTTCGCGTTCTAGAGAGATTACAACCGCCAATGTGTATGTGACACTGATTGTCGGTTCGTGAAAGATTTAAGGTTGGGAATCACTTACGGTTTGAGACTATGGATGTGCAACAACTATGAATATGACCCCCCACATAGGACCACGCCATTTTTCCCGAATGGTAGACGTCAGGTAACATGGTTACTTCATAAATTTATGAATGTTATATTCGTATTTTAGCTCTAATTTTATAACAACACATAACTAATCATGCAGTCTCCACTGCCCCTTTGTGAGTTCACACAGTACATCGACGACGAACAAACAACGGAAGATGTCGAGTACGTACACGCGATGCATAGAGCTGCCTGGGACAAGTTTCACTACGAGATGGAGTTCGAAAAGCGGGTTGAGCAGGAGAGGAAGGATGCGGCTGAACAGGCGGAGCGTCGGCGCAAACGTCAGGAAGAACTTCAAAGAATCGACAAAAAGTATCATCACCAGGCTCAAAAGGAAGAACGCATTGCTCGCCAGGCGAGAGGGGATGAACGGGAGCACTTACGCGAGAGAGCACGTCGCGCAAGGGATGTCGGGCCGGATGCATTGCGCAAGGGAAAATATCCCCATTACACTCAGTAGAATCTATATCTACAATTTAATAAACTTTCTAATGTATCCGCATGTTTTAAATCAAGTGCTCCAGTTATTTTGCTAAATTTAGTTACATTTACTTCCATACAAGAAATAATCAAATTTGTGATCGTGTTACATAATTCAAAATTACGTAACATAGAATCAATTAAATAAAAGTCAAATTAAACAACTTACGTAAAATTATAACATAATTTACTATATTAAATTCTAGAAAAACAATTTGTAAAAATGTCTCTAAGTATTTTTAAATGGATGCTAAAACCTAATCTTATAATATTTGCTGCAGAGAGCAATCAAGCCGTGGTGGTGTGTCGTACACGACTTGGACGTCGTGGACGACAGGAGGATGGTATACGTGGCCCTATCGTCCACGCTGTGGACCATAGGTGGCTACTTTTGCAAAAAAAAATTAGATGTTACTAATATTAAATTATTTAACAATAGTGTCAAAAATAAAAAAATTCCCCAGATGATGGCAAACCGAGCAAGCAAAAGAGTACCGTCGCAGATCCTTCCTCCATAGGGTTGAACACCTATAAATTATAATTTTTTATAGTTAATAAATCGATAAAAAATGTAGTCAATGCTTAATTCTATAAAAATAAAAAGAACAAATAATAAACGTATGAATATTAAAAATAGATGCGATGAATGGGGATGTAACTTAAAAAGATATGTCGATTTACATGACTAATAATTAGTACTCTCGTTTTTCTTATCGGAGCAGGTTTCGCAATAGACCTTGGACTGGGAGACTGCTCTTTCCGAGTATTGCTGTGTTAGCTTTGAGCTTTTATTTTCCCTTGGCCCGTTTCTTAAAGCGGAGACGTCGCTGCGCGACTGCTTGCTTGTTTCTGACGGAGCCCCCGCTCCTATCCGCTTCCTACCAAATACCAATCCAGAAACATGTCTGACCGAACCACATAGTAGGCGGGATACGGTCGCTGGAACTTTGTTTTTCGTTTCTGTTTTTCCATGGAAAAATAGCCATCACAGGGCGTGACCGTCCAATTCTGACGTGGAAGGTACGCAGTAGATTGGAACTAGCTGACACCATGATAATCGTCGCCAGACTAATATCTTAGTTCAGTTTCCAACCAAAATGGTCATGGCGCTGCAGGAAAAGAGGGCGAAGCAGCCGATCGCAACACATACAAGGTTTTGATTCAGACGCCCTCTCGGGGACGCTGTGCATTGTGCGATCTGCGCTCGCCCTCTCAAGGATGCAGCGCCGAGTACCACGGCCACGAGCTAGGTAGTAGAACATCCACCGGTGAAATCGGCTACCTGTGCTGTGCACCAACGAAGCGAAGCAGCTAGTAAGACTCTGTGTGTTTTGCTGCGTGCTCGAACGAATACAGCGGTGGTTGGGCGGGCGCTTTCCGCGTCCGCGCTGCGCCTCGGCTCGGCTGTCCCCTCCGGCGTCGGCGCCGGGGGAGAGTCCGGCCAAACCGGCGGCAGCAGCTTGACGTAAAAAAAGCGCGCTCGTTCTTGGAGCCTTGCGCGCTCATAGTCATAGGCGTTGGGCTCCCGCAATAATAAGCCCGCCGTCTGGTTATCCCCTCGGCCGCCTTGCCGTGCGCGCGCTGGGGCGCCGTTACCAGGATAGTTTCCTGATGCAGGTCATATTACATAAATTATATGATCTATTAGGTTGATTATACAAAACTTTATTACTCTACTATGTTGCATTGGCCTCTAGCTCATGGCGATGTATTGCTATGTTTGCTTATTTTTAACTATGATCGATGGTGATTCAGGTTGCATAATATAGAGAGGGCTCTGTATTAGCCATTCATTGGTACAAAGAGAATCGTCACTTGTAATGTGAGCATGTAATCTGCATCTGAAAATAAGTGTACGGCAAGAGTGGACGAGGAAGGAAACACTACTGACAAGTACACCTCTCATCAACCCAACTCGTCGACCACCACCAGCCAAGCGGGGACAGCTCAGCTCAGTCGTTTCACGCTCACGGACGCACAACGCTTGCTCTTTTTCTACAAGCTGTCCATTCCGCGCTCGCCCTCTCAAGGATGCAGCGACGAGTACGTCCGGTACCTGTACTCCTCCACGGCCGCGGCAGACTCCTCCGTGCTCCCGTCGACCAGATCGCCAGAGCTGTGGTGCTTGGGGTTGCACGGCAGGTAGGTGTTGACGGGACACGACTTGGGCTGCTGTAAGAACTTGGCGCACTCGTGCGACCGCTGGTTGGGCGCCGACGGGATGCAGTTGCCGTCGACGTTGAGCCTCCCCTCCTTGACGAGGTCCCAGCAGCAGGACCCGAGCGACGTGAAGTAGTTGCCGGAGAGCGTGAGGTTCTTGAGGCGGCCCGACGACGGGTACGCCAAGCGGCAGAGCGCGTCGGGCACCTCGCCGTAGAGGAGGCTGTTCGCTAGGTTGAGCTGCTCCACCTTGCGCAGGCACGCGAACGACGCCGGGATGGGGCCGGTGAGCCGGTTCGTGCCGGCGTCGATGACCGTGGCCTTGGCGAGCAGACCGAGCTCGTAGGGGAGGCAGCCTTCGAGGCTGTTGTTGAGGAAGATGACCTCGATGAGCGTGCCGGCGTTGCGGGCGATGGACTTGGGTATCTCCCCCGTGAACTTGTTGTTGGCGAGGGAGAGGTAGTTCACCGGCGAGTCCCCGATGTTGGCCGGGAGGCGTCCCGAGAGCTGGTTGTTGTTGACGAAGATGGCCTCCACTTTCGGGAACGAGCAGAAGACGCCGGCCGGCAGCTCGCCGTGAAAGCTGTTGAACCGGATGTCTACAAAGGTGGCGTTGGTGATGCCCAGCAGGTCCGTCGGGAACGTGGCGGGCGCGAGCTTGTTGTTGCTCAGGTCCAGCTCGTAGAAGTACTGCAGGCTCCTGAGGCTGGGCACGGCGCCGCCGAAGTCGTTGGAGTTGGCGTGGAACAGAGCCAGGTCCGGGAGGCTGTTGACGAAGCCATCAAGGGAGGACGACTGCAGCTGGTAGCCGTTGAAGTCGACGGACGCGATGGTCCGGTCCTTGACGCCGGGCGGGTGCCCGCAGAAGAAGCCCTTGTAGCTGGTCTGGGAGCAGAGGTCGGTGCCAGTCCAGCTGCTGGTGATCTCCATCGGGTCGCACGTCACGGTCTTCTTGAACTTCTGGATCACGAGGTACGCTCTGTACAGACGCTCGTTCTCGAAGTCGCATGGCCGTGGCTCCGATGACGATGGCGGGGGGCTCCCGCCGCTGCCGCCGCCAATGCCGATGCTGACCCCGCCGCCGCCGAGGTTGACATCGAGGTCCCGCCGGCTCGGCCGGCTGGCTCCTGCGAGCGCGACGCAGGAGACCAAGAAGCAGAGGAGAGTGAGGCGTCGCCCGGTCCTTGTTGGTGGACGGATCATCTCCTGAACCCTGATCACGGGACGCAGAGGCGAGTAACGGCGTGGTTTGTCCTCGCTTGGTGGCCTTGTTTGTGAGAGCAGGGAGAGGGCCAAGGCAGCAGTAATCTAATAACTCTGTGTGTTCTGCTTCGTGCTCGAACGAATACCGCGGTGGTTGGGCGGGCGCTTTCCGCGTCCGCGCTGCGCCTCCGCGCTGTTGTTCCCTCCGGCGTCGGCGCCGGGGGAGTCCGGTCAAACCAGCGCCAGCAGCTTGACGTGATAAAAGCGCGTTCGTTCTTGGAGCCTTGCGCGCTCATGGGCGGGGTCCCGCAATAATAAGCCCGCCGTTTGATCGTCCCCTCGGCCGCCTTGCCGTGGGCGCGCGGCGGCGCGGCTACTGCCAAAATAAGCTGTTCGCTCACGGGCGCTTGACGGACGAGGCGGACTCGTGGAGGACGTAGCAGAATCAGTTCACACAATCGCGCTTCGCTTGGTTCCTTAAGCAGCGCCGCGCGCCGGCCGGCGGCAACATGCGCTGTGCCTGTAAGTTGCGCAAGGGCGCATGGGTACACAACTGCATACGCATCTTTCACTTTTGAGGTTCAACTGCATATGACAGCGTTACATGGCACTGCTGCTACTTTCTACTACTGGTAGCAGTACATCTATGGGGGCCGGGGGCGTCCCATTTCTGCGATGCCAGCGCCACTGGCTACTTCACAGCTCATGGTCAGTATCCTTACCTCGGCACCGGCGGCGCTTCTACACTGATGAATTACAGCTAGAGGTGGGATTTGGGTCGGGCCAAATCCGGGCTGGCCGAAGCACGACGGGCCGGCACGGCCCAGGCACGAAATAATTTCGGGCCGGGGCCGTGCCGTGCCTGGGTTTGGCGAGGTCGGACGGCTCGGCACGGCCCAAAATGAGCCCATCAGCCCCTGAATGGCCCATCGGCCCATAATAGCCCGATTAGTGTTAGGTTTAGACTTGTTAGACCACCACTGCCCCAACCTGCCCGCGGCCAGTTCACGCCCGCCAGCGCCACACGCCCGCGCCGCCCGCCCCGCCCACCCACGCCGCATGCTCGCGCTGCCCGCCCACCGCAGTATTTTTTTGGATTTTACACAATAAAGGGGCCGTGCTCAGGCCTGGCCCAGCCCAAAATTGGCCCGTCGGGCTGCCAGCTGTGCTCGGGACACCATTCTTCATTTTTGTGCCTGTTGGCCTGGCCCGAAAAGACTCATCGTGCTTTCAGGCCAAAGCACGAACAGGCCGGGCCGGCATGGCCCGACTCCCACCTCTAATTACACCGTACCACGCAGATTCTTTTCTACGTTGCTGAGCTGGTACAAATCCAAAAAAAATCAGTAGCACACACCAAAAGCATGCCGTTGTCTTTTTTCTTATTGGAATTGGAAACGTTGCTTAGATAAGTTAAGGTATAGAAGCAAACAACAGGCTCACAGGTATTGTGTTTTATGGTTTCTTTCTGGAGACGAGCCTACTCAACAAGCTAGACCACCTTCATCCGCCTCTCGACCTGTTTCAGAATTCTGTTCATCTTCAAGGCTCTTCGTCGTTTCATCAGGCTCACGGTGTTCCTTCACGCGTATCTTCAGACGTCGGAGAAAGTGGACTCTGCAGGCTCTGTATCCGCTTCCGCAGCAGGATTGGCATCCGCTTCCTTACCGCCGTTGCCGGATTTTGTGGTCTCGATCGGTTTGTGCGAGGTGCAAATCTGTGTGCCAAAGCTACAGCGCGGATGGGCCGTCAGCGAGGCGAACGCGCGAACAGCGAAGTGAAGGTCCGGCCGGCGGCAGAGCTCGCGCAAAGTTTCCATCCCTTTCTGAGACGATCCGAAGGCCGTGTTGTTCCGTTACCTTGTACCTGACGAGTCGCGTGCTCTGCGGCAAATGAGACGCGGCGCGGGAAATGCCGGGTTTGTGGCCGCTGTCGCTTTTGCTAACTGCGCCGTCGTGGACGCTGTTGGTGCTGCGCCTCATCTTGCCGGTGAATTGCGACTGAAACCGTTCGAATCTTTGGCAGGAGGACGGATCATGGATGTGCCAGCGTCAGAGACAACGAATCTTGCTTGGGCCCATCTGACTATAAGCCAATCAATCTACGGGCCTTAACAGGTCTAGCCTAACCTTGATCTGTACCGGGCCTCCACGCCGGCTTGAAACCAAACGGGCTTTTCTACAGCGCTGCTCAAGCAAAAAAGCCGGAA
The DNA here is from genome assembly GCA_030760725.1 of Neostapfia colusana. Classification (NCBI taxonomy): domain Eukaryota; kingdom Viridiplantae; phylum Streptophyta; class Magnoliopsida; order Poales; family Poaceae; genus Neostapfia; species Neostapfia colusana. Next base: position 4,790,592 of record JASWHV010000017.1, read on the forward strand.
ACGCAATACTGTGCAACGAACAAGATCAGAATCAGACGTTCCCGTCCGTCGAAAATGAAGTGACCACACGACAATTTGCACCTCTCTCACTCCCCCGCCCCTCCACCGCGCGACCGGACGAGATCCCCGACGCGCTCCGCGCACCCGTCGTATCCTACACCACCGTTCAACAAAACCCCCGTCGCACGCTGAGCAACTGCTGCTCTCTCGTACTGGCTGGCCGGGGAGGTCCACCGCTCGCATGCGGCCTCCGACGGCGACGGCGCGGGCTCCCTCCACCACGCCGCCGGTAGTTCCCCCTCTCGCCCCCGTTCCGCGCCCCGTCTCTCCCCCCATTTCGCTCGGACGGATCGCTCTCTCCGACCTTGCCCTTGCCCGCGGGCCACAGAACTTTTGACCTCGCGATGGTCGCGCCGTTCCCCCAACCTCCGTTCGCGATGCGGGTTGGTGGTTGTTGTTTTTTCATTTTTTTCCTGCTTCGTGCGGCGTTGTATCCATGCGACTCGAGGGTTACCAAATGAGTGACTTCTTCTGCGCGGACGCGTGGGGTTCGAACCTCCCCCTTCCCTTTGATCAGTATTGTCTCCCAACTTCGTGAAGTGCGGTAGTGCAGATTGAGCTAGTTGCGTAGATTTGGGGGCCTGATAAAATGTTGGGGACTTTTAACTATGTTCTTTTGTTGGTGCGACATCCTGATGCACTCGTCGCTGTTGATTCCGCGCTTTAGGTGTTCTGAAACCTGTACCGGTGGGACGAGCCCTCCCGCGGCGCGGCAGGAGGAGAATGGAGACGGCGCAGGGGGGCAAGACGGAGAACAAGGTTGCGGTGGACGTTGCGGCATGGGTGTTCAACATCGTGACTTCGGTCGGTATCATCATGGTCAACAAAGCCCTGATGGCTACTCATGGTTTTGGCTTTGGTAAGACAAGTTTCGTAGCCTGCAAAGTGTTTGCTGTCCTTCTAGAACATTTTTTTGCCCAAAATGGATGTTGCTAAAGAAACTGACATATATTGTTAAAGTGCCAACCACTGACCATGTTATCTGAAATAAAAAAATGGCTGGACCTGAAAATTGCTTGCTGTTTGCTAGGGAAGTCCATCATGCTTTCACTGGTCAGAATGTTCATTTAATCGCCTACAAATCATTAGCAGATTCGGCACAGCTGTAGAAGGGAACTGTGCCATACTTGTTTTCTGAAAATAGCATTTAATATTCTGAAAATGTTAATGCAGTTTGCTGGAGAGAGATCTGACAAATGGAATTTGTACAAAAGCACACGCTATTGTTGTTTTTTCTGCTGCACTGTGCCCATGCTTAACACTGGTATTAAATACGGAAACTGTGCTGAAGTCTTATCTTACTGTGGGACCAGCAAGCATTGCAAGCATACGTTGTTTTGTCAGAGCTTGTACTTGCTGATTATAGAATCTGAGTAATGTAACTTTTTGTCCTTCACGTGATGTTTTACGCTATATTCTCCTATTGCAGCTACGACACTGCCCGGCATTCACTTTGCAACGACAGCTTTGACAACAGTGATACTGAAATCGTCGGGATATCTTGAGCCATCCTATTTACCTCTTACAGAACTTATCAAGTATGTCTCTTTTGCAAATGTATCAGTTGTTGGGATGAATGCTAGCTTGATGTGGAACACTGTCGGATTCTATCAGGTTAATAAGTGCTTCGTATTTGATACATTTAATTTGGATAAATATATACACGACTTATACTGAATTGTGATGTCACATTTTTCATCCAGATATCCAAGTTGTCTACGGTGCCAGTTTTGTGCATGCTGGAAGTTCTATTTCACAATGCCCGCTACTCAAGGGGTACAAAGCTTAGCATAATGGTTGTTATTGTGGGGGTTGCAGTATGTACTGTCACTGATGTTAGTGTAAATACCAGAGGTTTGATAGCTGCTTTGGTAGCTGTATGCAGCACTGCATTTCAGCAACATGTAAGTATTGATAATACCAAAGTTTACACCTTCATTTTGTGGGTTCTTCTACAATGTTTCCCTCTTTATGCCAAAACAGGTGCTGCAGTAAGAACCATGTTTGGTAGATTAGGCAAGCGCTGGTTGGGTCCAATCACTAGAGATGCTGATTTCCGTTTGTAGAGTTCCACTTTCTGGTGGTTATTGTTAATTTGAATAGCAATGTTTGAGTTTCTTTCAAAACCGTTTGGAGATAAGCATTCTGTTAGAAGCTAATCAAGTGGTTAATATCCCTAGGTCGATGAATGCATGTTGTATCTAGTTCCTTGTTATTATCAGTGTTCCTTGCAGTTCCATGAATTGTGTCATATCGCAGCATCATTATGCATTTTGGTGGATTTTTTCACATGGTTTTTATTCCCTTTCCCTCTCCTAATCTCTTTCTAATTTTGGCGTTTTGGCCCTCTTTTCTGCAGTACATCCAATACCTTCAAGAGAGGTACTCACTCAGCGCATTCAGCCTCTTGGGTCATACTGCTCCAGCCCAAGCAGCATCATTGCTGATACTTGGGCCGTTTGTGGACTTTTGGCTGACCAGTAATAGAGTCGATACTTACAATTACAACAATATGGTGATGGTAAGTGTTGTTCAGCCTGAAAAAATATTCTGCTTAAACTTTTTCTTGCACTCCACTTGGAACTAATATGCTGTCAGTTAGGCAAAACTTTATATGCAATGAAGGATTCCTTTGTAGGATAAAATTCTGTGAATGGGGCGTAGGAAATGCTACAAAAACAGTCTTGCTATTATATGAGGCTAGCGTCCATTTCCGTCTTATCAATGCTAGGGGGAAAAGGGGGCATAAACATTTGAAGTTTTCATTGTATCCTGGAATTATCATTTATCAACACAGGATCAGTATTCTATTAGTTCAGAGTATTTGAGTCACCTTACGATTGATGGTGCTTATGTTTCATCCATTTTCGTTTCAGTTCCTCATAGCACTGTCGTGCGTAATTGCAATAGGAACCAATCTAAGCCAGTTCATATGCATTGGAAGGTTCACGGCCGTCTCGTTTCAAGTCCTGAGCCACATGAAGACGATCCTTGTGCTCACCCTGGGGTTCATCCTCTTTGGAACAGAAAGCCTGAGTGTTCATGTTGCCTTTGGGATGCTCCTAGCTATCGTGGGTATGATATGGTACCAATACGCATCTTCGAGACCTGGAGGCAAAGAGCGCCAAGATTACCCGCAGCTCGTGGAGGAAGATATAGAGCTAGGCATTCTATCGTCAGGGTCGAGATCTGATGGAAAATTTTGAGATAAAAGCCTTGTAGATGCTGTCGTCGACATTCTGCACTTACAGTGCCAGTTTTATTCTTGCAACAACTGCTCGAGACTGAGAAGATGATTGGAAAAATCGCAGAACACCTGAGGCAAATTGGCTCGCATGATGTCAAGGAAACAGAGTCTGTAAATGTTGGGCTGGTAATAGGGGTAGGAGGGAACATGTCAGAGACTGGATGTCAGCCTAAACGTGTAGAAAGAACTGAATCCTTGAATCAACTGCTTTACGACCTTACCTACCGTTGTGATGTCTTTTCTTCACTCCGACTAAATTTGTGATGCAGAAAAATGCAGGAGCCCAGCCAAGAAATCGTAGCAGTAGGTAAGATGGAATTTGACTGTATAATATTGCATAAACTATTCTGAGGTGGGTGGACATTTGGGAACGGGAGTCGCGTATTGAGCATTGGGGAACCCTTGGGACGCTTTCACCTGGAAAGACCAAGAAGAAGACGGGATTGGAATATTCTTATCAATATTTTTTATGGAAAGAATGCAAAGCATAAACATACGAAACCATATTATGCATCCTGGTTGGTAGGGATTGAATGGGGCACATTCCGATCTAAGTACAGCTAAGAAAATGGCCTCGGCCAGCCGGACCATAATTTAGTCTAATGTGCCTCATTGCACTTGGGTTCCTGGACTCTTGCAGTTGTTAATAGACACACGGTTAACAGAAAAGCAGGTGCAAGACGCAAAGCTTCTCGTGGTGATAAAATCTAATTTTTAGCATCCGATATGTACAAAGATCCGTGCATCCCCGCATATATGTATGTCACGTGATCAGATTTAATTTTAAACCGTCAGTTTCTAGTTTTTTTCATCTATTAAACCATAAATCATAACACTAAACTCTAAAAACTAAATATTAAATACTAAACCGTATCTCTAAACACTAATTCTAACCTCTAAAATTCCGGTACTTTTAGATTGATGATTTAGACACGTGGGAACATCGACGCGAGAATATATCAAGACTATAAAGCACGTCGGATACAAAAAGAATTTATTTTCGCGTGTATGATGGTCCGGCCAGCCCCACCGAGGCGGTCAAGATTCAACACGGTGATCGGCGCTAGGGATGTCAATGGGTCGGGTTCGGGTCGGGTGGAGCAAAAACCCATCCGAAATAAAAAAGCCACAAGTCAAAATTGACACCCCACCCGTCGGGTTTCGGGCAGGTTTTGGGTGCCCGTCGGGTCTAACAGAATGTACAATAAAATTATTCTCTGTTGAATATTTAAACTGCAACAAACTTATTTACAGTAACTTTGCCGCATCCGTCACATCTGTCGCACTTGGACCGACATGCCGTGGATCTGGACAAAACTGATGAAATAAAGTGCAAATAGTTGTTCAATATGTAGCATGGTAATATTGCTTGAATAACAGTAAATACACCAGGGCGGCGGCCATACCAGAGCGCCAGACCGGGGAAGGGGCCGACGGGGGATGGCGGGCGAACAGCAGCACAGTGGCCATCGGGACCGGGAGGCGGGAGCGACCGACAGCGGACTTCGCGACGGGGTCGGGACTAGGGAGCAGGGAGCTAGGTGGCGGCGAGAACGACTGGCGACAGCGACGGCGAGGTCGGCATGCGCCGGGGGCGGAGGGCAGGCGCCGGACGGGCTGTGGTCGACATTCGGCAGACGGCGACGACGCCGCGGCGTGGTCCGCATGGAGGCAAGTGGCGGCGGCGGTGAGTCGAGGGTTTTGAGAAAATGGAGCGAGCGCTGAGTTGAGGGACTGAGGATTTCAGAACTCGGAGGCTAGGGTTACCGGTTAAAACTATCCACAGTGGACTGGGCTGGGCTATAAATTTATGATTTGAGGCGCCCGACGGGCACCCGATAAGCACCCGCGGATTAAAAATTGAACCTGCAACGACAATATATCAGGTCAGGTGCAGGTTAGATCGGCAGTTGAAAATTTCAACCCGTACCCGTCGCGAACCCGCAGTCCAATTGTTATCCCTACTCGGCGCAAGACCATCTATTCCTGGGCCGTCTGCCAAGCAACAAATCTGGCTCCGTGCCAAGTGCCAACTCGAATCCAACCGCCCAAAAGGATCCCGAAAGAGGCCAGGCCAAGGCCACCAGTGGGGCGCACACAGAAACGCGACGCAGCACGCCGAGCGCTACGTCGGAGGCGCCCGGACGGACCCGGTTCTGGAGCACCAAGCCACCAACCAGCCCAGAGACGCCTACGGCTGGCGCCAGCTGGAGGCCTGTGCACGAGAGCCGAGCTCACCGGCCCGCGCGCGCGCGCGCCAGCAGCAAGGAAGCGACCAAACCCTAGGAGGCGAGGAGCGCCTGGCCGCTATAACTACCCCTCGCCCCCGTCGCCTGGCAACCCCTCCTCGTTGAGAGAGTCGTCCCCCCCGCGTGCTCTCCGCCTGCGGCCTCTGTATCCCGCAACCCAAAAAACTACCAAAAAAAGTTTCCCCAAAATCAATCTGCGAGATCTATCAGTATCGATCGAGCGACTTACCCAATCCGATAGCTAGGGTTTAGAGCCGATTTTTTCTACAAAAGAAAATCCCCAAAAAAAGTGGTCGTGGGAGGAGGCGATGGCGGCGCAAGTGGCGGCGGCGGCGACCGGTGGAGCGGCGGGCGTTGTCCCCGCGGTGGTGTCTCCGGGGGCCGTAGGCGTGGCGCAGCCGCTCCCGACCACGTCGCTCTACGTGGGCGACCTGGAGGGGTCCGTCACGGACTCGCAGCTGTACGAGCTCTTCAGCCAGGCGGGGCACGTGGTGTCGGTGCGCGTCTGCAGGGACGTCAACTCGCGCCGCTCGCTCGGATATGCCTACGTCAACTTCAGCAACCCCCTGGATGGTATCATCGCCGTCTCCTCGCCCCCCCCTCTGTTGGATTCGTGACGCCAGGATTAGCCGAGGCTTTGGCGTAGTTGAGATTGCGGTATGATCAGATTGGGATAGGTTTCGGGTTCCTTGCTGTTTGATGGTTCCGATGGTTCCTCTTGACTGTCTGTGACCAGCGATTGTTCAATTGGTAGGTGTCGGATTGGCAGCTTTTGACAATTTAAGTTCATGTTGAATCATTTATCCTAGCAGAAGTGCATTTGTTTAAATGATTTATTGTGCGAGTATGTTGCTGTGGTACAGTGCCGCTTGGATTATTCTGCTTTAGATGTTGGTAAGGATGATGCTTCCGCATTGATGTGTTTCGAGTTAATTCGAGGATGGTTGCTGGCAATAAGTATTCAGTCGTGGAGTTTTGTTGGTGGTATACACTGTGGACTGCGTTTCAAGGCAGGCTTTACATCAAACTTAACTGTCAGTTTGATTTGCTGTCTCTGAATGCATAGGGATTCGGGTACTCAGTATGTATGTTGGAAGATTGATGCCTTGCTATTGGACATTGATCGAGATTTTTATTTATGGCTCTATCTATACAGCTGGCCTTCTGGTATTTTCTGAATCATTGTTGTATAGGTATAAATTGTAATGTACAACAAACCTCATCAGCACCAGAGTTATCCTTGGTGCAATCTATGTAATATGTAATATTCATCTTAGTGCCTGATTTAAAAGTGGGGGCTGTTTAGAAATATGAGGTTTTAGTTCATCGTCTGTCATGAAACATATTTATGCCTTGTACGTTTGTAATTAGCCTGTTACTGGTACATGCCAGAGATAAGGACTTCCAATGGCTGATCAACTGTTCTCTGTACAGCTGCAAGAGCAATGGAAGTGCTGAACTTTGCTCTTCTTAACAACAAGCCTATCCGGGTGATGTATTCAAACCGTGATCCCAGCAGCCGCAGGAGTGGATCTGCTAACATTTTCATTAAGGTACTGGCTTGTCTAGCAGTTTCCATAGCATTTTTGTCCAAAAATATTTAGCTATGTTTATCACTTAATCTGATGAGAACACTGCCAATTGTCTTTTCTCCAGAACCTTGACAAAACAATAGACAACAAAACTCTTCATGATACCTTTTCGACATTTGGTACCATTCTCTCTTGCAAGGTGGCCACGGATGGAATGGGCCAATCTAAAGGCTTTGGTTTTGTTCAGTATGAAAAAGAAGAGTCTGCGCAGACTGCTATACAAAGTCTTAATGGTATGCTTATCAATGATAAGCCTGTTTATGTTGGCCCGTTTCTTCGCAAGCAAGAGAGGGATAATTCTGTTGACAAGACCAAGTTTAACAATGTCTTCGTCAAAAACCTGTCTGAGTCTACTACAAAAGAGGACCTAATCAAAATTTTTGGAGAATATGGGAACATTACAAGTGCTGTTGTCATGCTTGGTCCTGATGGTAAATCAAGGTGCTTTGGCTTCATCAATTTTGAGAACCCAGATGCTGCTGCTCGTGCTGTTCAGGAACTAAATGGAAAGAAGATAAATGACAAAGAGTTGTATGTTGGAAGAGCTCAGAAGAAGTCAGAGAGGGAGATGGAATTAAAAAGGAGATTTGAGCAAAGCATGAAAGATGCTGCTGACAAATATCAAGGACTGAACTTATACCTCAAGAACTTGGATGATAGCATTGGAGATGATCAACTTCGTGAATTGTTTGCCAACTTTGGCAAAATTACCTCATGCAAGGTGCCTTTACATTTTGAGACAATCCTTTTCCCTTCTCTTATACATTGTCACTTGATTTTGTTATAGCTAACTAGGTTTGTTAAACAGGTGATGCGTGACCAAAATGGCCTTAGCAAAGGCTCTGGCTTCGTTGCATTTTCAACTCGTGAGGAAGCAGCCCAGGCTGTAAGTTCACTTCCTAGATATTGCATCGACTGTTTGATGTTACATATTGTTTACTTGTTTTCCTTCATACAGCTAGCTGAAATGAATGGCAAAATGATTTCTGGGAAACCGCTGTATGTTGCATTTGCACAGCGTAAGGAAGAAAGAAAGGCAATGTTGCAGGTAATTCATGTCCTTGTCTCCTTGAACAACTGACTTTGTAGATAACTTAATTATAGCATATTGAAATCGTACCACTGATTCCATATACATTGGCACAGAATGTAAGGAAAAACTGGCCTGACTTTTTCTATCAGCTGTAACAATATAGTAAGAATATTGATTTTTATCATGACTTGTTTTTCTTTAAATATAAGGTCACACTTTAATTGAGTTGATGAGGTCTTTTTGCACCTAAATAAGTCCTTACACTAATATGGCAGACTACTACAATGTTTTCTCCCGCCATCTTTATTTTGATAATCCTTGACCTTGATTATATATTGCACCTTTAGAAAGCGAATTGCCTTTATGTTGACATTTTTTAGTCATAATAAACGTGTGGAGTTTTGATTGTCATAATAATTTATTTGGTTCGAAGAGGCACTCTGCCATGCATGGAGGCATGCTGTTGTGCATTTTGTACCTTGTTTTTCATGAGTTAACTGTGGCAGTACTTGAGATATGAAAGTTTCATGAATAACAATTGTGGACATTTTACAAATCTGTTGTTTCTGACTGTTTAGCTATTGAAAAGCTGATTCCTGCAAATTCCATATGCCCCAGGCACAATTTTCTCAGATGCGCCCTGCTGTACCAATGACACCTACTTTGGCTCCCCGCCTACCAATGTACCCTGCTATGGCTCCTCAGCAACTTTTCTATGGCCAAGCTCCTCCAACTATGATACCCCCTCAGGTGACATGGAAATTTTATTTTTACTGTTATTTTGAACTTAACATTATGTTAATCCTTGTCCAGTTTTAAAATGAAGATTTGTTGTGAAGATTAGCTAGCAGTTTAAACAGATTCTGTGGACTTTTTAATCGTATTTCATATGATTAAATGATACACAAAGTCTATGGACTTTAATCATATCTGGCTTGAGGCATAGACACATAGTTGATTATATTTTTATAGGAATGGCACCAACCATTTGTTAGTTCGCTCTATTTTTCTAAAAGAAAAATAAAAAGAAAGGGCAGCCTGGTCCATGTAGCTCCCGCTTGCGTACGGTCCGGGGAAGGGTCTGACCCACTTGGGTCTATTGTATGCAGCCTTTCCCTGTATTTCTGCAAGAGTCTGTTTTCAGGACTTGAACCCGTGACCTCATGGTCACAAGGCAACAGCTTTACCGCTGCGCCATGACTCCCCTTCAGTTCACTCTACTTTTCTGTTAAGTAAAAATTTGTTGTTGCTGGTAACTTTTTTATCCATTTACTTATTGTCTTGGACAGGTACCGTAACAATCACATGTTCTAGTAGTGCAAACCAATTATTTCATGACTTACAAATGTGCTGTTCATTCTCTGCCATTTTATTGATTCCTCTGGTTTACATTCAAGAAACAATCTGTATATTTTGCCGGGAACTCCTCTTGTCTGATCATTATGTTATATGCTCATTCTTGGCATGAAGCATTTTAATTATATTCATTATTCACTGATTGACTGAACTGAACTTAATTCTTATTGATGGTGTCTTCATTTCTTCTGTATAGCCGGGGTATGGGTTCCAGCAGCAGCTTGTGCCAGGCATGAGGCCAGGGGGTCCACACATGCCAAATTACTTTGTTCCAGTTGTCCAACAAGGCCAACAGGGTCCACGGCCAGGTATTAGGCGCTCTGGTGCTGGGGCTCAGGGGCAACAGCCTGCTCAGTCATTTCAGCAACAGGTATTTCTCCTGCTGTTACACTGATGGTTGTGTTGGCATTTTGGTCCAGCCTTTTGTTGCTCATTTTCCTCCACCCCTTTTTCCAAATTCTCAATCTGGGTCTTTGGTATGTGGGTGGGACACTGCTGTCATTTGTTTTGTTGTGGATTACTGAATGATATGACTTGTCATGGTTTTCAGATGCTTCCGCGAGGAAGGATGTACCGCTACCCACCTGGTGGCCGTAGCATGCCTGATGTTCCAACAATGCCAGGGGTTGCTGGAGGTATGATTCAGCCTTATGATATGGGTGGCTTCCCTGTAAGGGATGCTGTCCTATCACCTGCTGCTCAAATTGGGACCCTGACTTCTGCCCTTGCGAATGCTACTTCCGAGCAGCAAAGAACGGTATGCCTCTAGCTAATTAATAATCTTCCACAGTACATAGTATTTGGTGTTCAGCTGATCGGTTTAATCCTATGCAACTAACTCCAAAGTCAAGAATTTGCATAGTGATAAAGATGTCTTTCTGCCATGACATTGATATTTTCTGTCTTAATCTTTGCTCCCCCCCTACGTCTAGATACTTGGTGAGAACCTTTACCCTCTGGTTGAGCAACTGGAACCAAATCAAGCTGCCAAGGTTACCGGAATGCTTTTGGAGATGGATCAGACAGAAGTCCTGCATTTGCTCGAGTCCCCTGAGGCTCTCAAGTCAAAGGTTGCTGAGGCGATGGATGTTTTGCGCAATGTGGCCCAGCAGCAGAATCCTAACACCCCGACGAGTCAACTTGCTGCACTATCCCTTGCTGAAGGCGTTATCTCCTAACTTGAAATATTATCAATCCTTAGTTTACATTAGTAGGCGGTGTTTCCAGAGGCTATCCGGCACATGACAGTACTGTTTCTTTTCTTTTCTATGGTGTGCTTGAGTGACTCGGTTTTCAAATTGGATGCTGGTGTTATTTTGTGGAGTCCGTTGTCCTGCCGTGACGGCAAGATACTTATTTCCGAGTTTCATTTGAGTACTATTAGGGGGGCGTTAATTTGAGTATTGTCTTGCACCTTATCGAATGTTTTGCTATGGTTTAATATTTTGAGCGAGTGGGAACAATCCCCCCTTTTATGTCATCACTCGATGAGCCTAAATAGTGTAACAGCAATTAGGTGCTATATTGTTTAGTACTCTGTTTCAAAATATCAGCATTTCTAGCTGTTTATTAGATGCATAGCATTTCCGATGAAGCGCTTGTCAATCGGGGACTCTGAACCCCAATTGAGTTCGGAAATCTCACGGTAGATGTCATACGAAATTAAACAGTTTCGTGCTGTCGTGCTTTGCTTTAACTCGGTACGTGTAGGAGTGATTCCTTATTTTCGGGCTTATTACGGTCAAATAATTCTCTTAGAGTACAGTCTGATCCTAGTACAAATCCAGGAAATGGTGGCGCACATCAGTTGCTTCTTTTCCAACCTTTCAATACCAGACCACTTAACCGTTCCTCTCGGAAGTTGGAAACAGGGCCGTATCAAGATCAAAAAATGGATTTTTTAATTTAGTTTGATTTTTTAATAATTTAATATTAATAGCCTATAAATTTTTTTTGGCGAACTAGCCCCCTAATCGTCCACGTCGTGGATGATTTGTCCACGTGGACGAGAAATCGTCCACCTCTTGGACGTTCAGTTTTCGATAGTGATTTAAAAATATTTAGAGACATTTGGAAAGTGTTGATATAGAAGTAAATATAGTAAACATTATGTACTATATTTTTCTCTATAATGAAACTTTTTAAATATGTGTCTAAATATTTTTAATCATTGTCCAAAACTAAATACAGTAGAGTTGCAGACAACTGAAATTCAGTCATCCACCTCGTCACCATGTCGTCCACAAGATGAACGATTTAGTCAAAAGTGGACAAATCGTCTACGACGTGGACGATTTCTCGTCCACGTGGACCAGTCATCCACAAGATGAACGATTTATATAGTCAAAAGTGGACAAATCGTCTACGACGTGGATGATTTCTCGTCCACGTGGACCAGTCGTCCACGAGGTGGACGATTTCTCGTCCACTTGGACAAATAGGTGGCTAGTTCGGCCAAAAAAATATTTCGCGGGCTATTAATATTAAATTATTAAAAATCATGCTAAATTTTAAAAAAATCCAAAAAAAAGACGCATCTCGTGTTCTCGTTACTCTCTTCCAAGCCCACCTTGAACTTTCCCGCAGCGGCAACCGGCTTCACGAGGGCCGCGGCGACGTGTTCAGCGACATGCCGCGCGACGAGGGAACCGGGAGGGCTTGGTGTGCTGGTACATGGCCCCGAAAGTAGAAGCGCTGGAGGTTATCAGTTATCACGGTGGGCCGACCGCGATGGCTATGGCGTGATTTTTTAGAAAAACTTAGCATGATTTTTTAATAATTTTATATTAATAGCTTGCTAATTTTTTTTGCCAAACTAGCCAGCTAATCGTTCACGTCGTGGACAATTTGTCCATGTGGACGAGAAATCGTCCACCTCGTGGATGACTGGTCCACGTGGACGAGAAATCATCCACGTCGTGGACAATTTATCCAATTTTGACTAGAAATCGTTCACCTTGCCACGTCGCCCTGTCGTCCACGAGGTGGACGACTGGATTTCAGTTGTTTGCAACTCTACTGTATTCAGTTTTGTACAGTGATTTAAAAATATTTAGACACATATTTAGAAAGTTTACTTATAGAGGAAAATGTAGTACACACTGTTTACTATATTTACTTCTATATCAATATTTTCCAAGTATTTCTATAAATATTTTTAAATCACTGTCGAGAACTGAACATAATGAAGTCAGACGACTGAATACAAACCAATTGTCTATTGCGTTCAGTTTTCGTCAGTGATTTAAAAATATTTAGAGACATATTTGGAATGTTGATATAGAAGTAAATATGGCAAACATTATGTACTACATTTTCCTCTATAACAAAACTTTCTAAATATGTGTCTTAATATATTTAAATCACTGTCCAAAACTTAATACAGTAGAGTTGCAGACAACTGAAATCCAGTCGTCCACCTCGTGGACGATTGGGCGTGACGTGGCATGCTACGTCACCATGTCGTCCACAAAGTGGACGATTTGTAGTCAAAAGTGGATAAATCGTCCACGACATGATAATTTCTCGTCCACGTGGACCAGTCGTCCACGAGGTGGACGATTTCTCGTCCATGTGGACAAATCATCCACGACGTGTACAATTAGGTGGCTAGTTCGGCAAAAAAAAATTACGGGCTATTAATATTAAATTATTAAAAAATCAAGCTAAATTAAAAAAAATTTATATGGCGTAGCAGGAAACGAAGACCATCGGCGTCGATTCCACGGCGAAAGATCAACGAGGAAATGGCGCATTCCGGCACGGGAAGGGATCATCTTAGGCCGAGCGGCGGCGGTAGCCGCGACAACGATGCGGCGCAAGGCGAGTATGTGAAAGCAGGAGTCCGGCCCTGACGAGAGTAAAGGGAAGGGAGGCACGATAAAATTTGACATGGCATGTGCCGAACGGCGCGACGAGGGTTTGGAAGTGAAGCAGGAAGGCCGCGCCATGGAAACTGCCGAGACGTATGCTGCAGTTTCCACGCAGAATCAGGGAGGGTGACGAGTCTGCGTGGCTGGCTTCTCGCGAGAGAGTGAGTAAGCGAGTGGCAGCTGGTGTAAGCCTATCCGCAGTTATATGCTCTAAAAATCCACTTCAAAAGTATATTTTTTCTCTTTTCACTACACTCTAAAATATTCTTAGTTTTCCAACGAGTAATACCGCACTCGTCGTGTTCTAAACTTCTACTCTATATCAACTACCATCAATTATTTAATATTTATTTTTAACCTTTATTTCTTTCTTTTTTCCCTCTTTATTTCTTTCCTTTTTTGTCACTCTTTATTTCTTTCCTTTTGTTCCTCCCTCTTTATTTCTTTTCTTTCTCTTTCCTTTTCTTTTCCCCTGTTCTCTCCCGGTTTCTCTCCCGAAGCTTCTCCATCCTTCATTCTCTCGCCCCCGCGTCCGGTCGCTGCGTCGACCTCGCGCCGCCTCGTCCGCGCTGGCTCTCGCTCCCGTGCTGCCGCGTCGACCTCGTGCCGCCTTGTCGCGCCGGTTCTCGCTCCCGCGCCACTACACCTGCTCGCCGCCTCGTCCTCGCGCCGCGTCGATGTCGCCTCGCCGCGCCGGCTCATCGCCTCGTCCGCGCACAAAATCAGCTGCCGGTCGTTTGGCGTGTACGCTCCAGGAGGCGCAGCACTGTCGTGTGCGGGCGTTTGGCGCACGTCTGCCCGCATTGTCGGTGCGGCTCGCACGGGAGGACCAGACGCCGAATGTGGCGTCCCGCACCGGATCCAGCACCCCAGTGCGGACAGCCTAAGGTCCGTTTGGGCCAGGTCCGAACATCACCTCCAAATGGGCCTCATCGGCCGCACCTGATCAGACATCATGGGCCTGCCGTTTCACTGCTAAGGCTATTCGCACTCGTGGACCTCTATATTGGCCCTATAAACAAATATTCTTAGCCATTTACAATTAACTCTAAAAGATTCCTACCTTTACATTTTATTTGTCCGCACTCATTCACCTCTAAATCAGATCTCTATATCAACTATCAACTATTTTATATTAGATAATACAACTATATCATAATTTATATTATTTCATATAACTACTTATGTTAATCATATTATATTTATAATTTATATAAAATCACTAAACTTATTTTTACTTCTTTTCCTCTCCTTTTTCTTATTTTCTCATTTTCTCTTTTTCCCCTCACATCTTTTTTTTTCTTATTTTCCTTTTCCTTTCTTTTCCCTCTTCTTTTTTCCTTTCTTTTCTCCCTTTTCCCCCTTCTTTTTTTCCTTTCATTTTCCCTTTTTCTTTCCTTTTTTTTTCTTTTCTTTCTTCTTCTTTTTCATTCCTTCCTCTCTTTCTTCCCGCCTCTACATGCCTGGAAATTCCCAGAAACACTGTACGCACCTGGAATTTGCAGGAACTCTACCGGCGCTCGCTGCTTCCAGCCTTAGGCTGCTCACTCTCGTGGATCTCTATATCCGATCTCTAAAAGAATATTTCTAGCCTTTTACAGGCAACTCTAAAAGATTTTTACCTTTACAGTTCAATTCTCTGCACCCGTTCGCCTCTAAATCAGACCTCTATATCAACAATTATCTATTTATATTAGATAATACAACTATATTATAATTTATAATATTTTATATAACTACTTATATATAATAATATTACATTAAAAATTATAAAAATTATCAAATTATTTCTCACTTTCTTTCCCCCCCCCTCTTTTCTTCTTATTTTTTTATCTTTTTTCCTTTCTTTTCTCCCATTTCCCTCCTTTCTTCCTTTTTTCTTTCGTTTTTTCTCTTTTTTCTTCTCTTCTTTATTATTTTCCTATCTCCTCTTCTCTTTGTACAGGGCTACAGAAGCTCTCCACAACTAGCGGCTGTCTGTAGCAGCCGCTAGCTTCCCGTCGCCGCTATTTCATGCGCTGCAGAGCATCGCTATCGCGCTGGCCTGGAAATTCACCGGCCCGGCCGCTTTAGCGGTTGCCAGTGCATTCAGCCTAACACATAAAGTTCCGGTTTGGATTCTACAATTCGATCTCGTACGGATACCTATTAGATCACGTGCCTAGTTTATGGTAAGTGTCTCTTTTTATTGCGGGGGATTACGGTAAGTGTCTGCCCTTGCCACAACGCTCGGGAATCTAGCTACTATACTATACTATACTATACTATACTATACTATACTATACTATACTGTACTATACTGTACTGTACTGTACTGTACTGTACTGTACTGTACTGTACTGTACTGTACTGTACTATACTGTACTGTACTGTACTGTACTATACTGTACTATACTATACTATACTATACTATACTATACTATACTATACTATACTATACTATACTATACTATACTATACTATACTATACTATACTATACTATACTATACTATACTATACTATACTATACTATACTATACTATACTATACTATACTATACTATACTATACTATACTATACTATACTATACTATACTATACTATACTATACTATACTATACTATACTATACTATACTATACTATACTATACTATACTATACTATACTATACTATACTATACTATACTATACTATACTATACTATACTATACTATACTATACTATACTATACTATACTAATACTATACTATTCTATACCCATACCTCGCAGCGTCGGACAACGCGAACGCGCGGAGAACGGAGACTGGCGGTAACCCGTGGGTGAAACGGATCGGGGAGCTTGCCAAATTCATGAGTTCGTGTCCCCATCGTGTCCGCATCGGGGAGCTTGCCAAATTCATGAGCGTCTAAACCAGAGACGCTCGTGCTGGTGCTGGAAGCGGAGGATGGCACGGCAGCCTTATATATATACGCACGAGCACGACCGCGAGCACGACAGCAAGCCGCGCACGCAGCCTTTCGACCCGGCAACACGACGAAGCGAAGCAAAAGCGCGGTCTTCTTCTCTGGTCTCTTCCATGGCATCGACCTCGTCACGTTCCGATTCGGCCTCCTCCTCCTGCTCCTCCCCCTCCTCCTCCTGCTCCTCCTCCTCGTTCTTGTTACACGGCGCGGAGCCGTGCGCTTCAACGAGATCGGACCCCGCGGAGCACGTCGTCAGCGGAAGCAGAGCAGCAAGAACCGGTGCCGACCACGCCAACCTCGCCCACGGCTCCAAGCAATGGAACAGACCGCCGTCGTCCGACCGGATCAAGGCGCTCCTGGCCACGCTGCTGGCCCTCCAGGCCGTCTCCGCGAGCCACCGCGACGCGTGGGCGCCCGCCGAGAGCGTTTGGCCGGCCAACGACGTCCATGGCGCGGACCTCCGCGCCTCGGAGCGCAGATGGAAGAGGCTTCTGGCGGCGGCGGCAGCCGGTAACGGCACTTCTTCTACTCTGGATCGGCACACGCAACAATGCCTGCATCGTTCCGTTGATCTGATGAGTTTTCAACGTGACGTGCAGAATCCTTACAGGCAGAGTTCAGGTCGACCCGGCCCGCCTTGCTGTGCGGGTCCTTGCCAGCTGAGCGCTCAGGCTGCAGATGCAGATCAAGACGTCATGTGCTCGTCGCACGACGCTGGCGAGGTAGTACAATGCAGCGGCTGGTCAGTGCGGTCGTGGCCAGAGGATACGTTGCTGCCTTTTCAATCAGCAGATGAAGTCGAGGATACTTTATCATGGACGAGAACGCGTGATGATATTGGAGGTGAAGATGAAATTAGCTCGGTAGAAGAACAGATGAAGGCAAGTAACACAGATCATGCTGTCGACGAAGCAGCCTCGATCGGTGGGGGGAGGAGGAGGATTCACATTCCAGACAGCATTGACGGCGCTGTGGAAGAAGTAACAGGGTTGGGCAGCAGCACAGATGCTTCCATGGGAGTAGAACAGCCAGCTGCCGATGACCAAATAAGAACTGTGCATTGGAGTTCGATACCGGGTATTAGGTTTCTTCCCACAGATGTTGAGATTGTGCTGCACTGTCTCAGGCAGAAAATTTTATGTTTACCGCTTCCTGGACATGATGTGGTCAGGGAGGGGGTGGACGTCCATGGTACCAACGCCGACCAGATACCACGTAAGTACAAACAGTTCCTCAACTCGAAGAGCACCATGCATGTTACTTTAGAGTAAAGTTCCAACAGTTGAAATAAGTTCTGGCCTCTGAACTGAGCAGAGCACAGCATCGTCGTTTCGAATATTTTCACCATTTCTGAAAACGGTAAGTTCCTCCCCTCTTTAACAACGCAGTGGACGATGATAGTTACGACGGAGGCAAAGATCGGCTGGGGTTCTTCTTCGTGCGTAAAGAGCAGCCCTATACCAACGGGTGCTGGTACCCCACGCCGGGCGGGTACTGGAAGCTGCGGCGAGGCCAGCCGGTGGCCATCACGCACGGCGGCCGCGTGGTCGCCTTCAAGACCACCATGGACTACGTCCGCGGCAGGGCGCCGCACGGGCGCCGGACGCCGTGGAGCATGTCCGAGTACGCGCTCAACGCGTGCCATCGCGACCTCAGGAACCTCGCGCAGCCGACGGTGTGTTTGCACGCTGTTTTTGGTCCGTGACCTCTCTTCCGGATCCGGAAGCACTTCACACGACAAGCTGGCTCTAACATGAAGTTTTGATTTCTCCGTCCGTACGTGGAACAGATGAATTCATTCGTGGCGTGTAAAGTATGGAGGGGGACGTCGATCGAGGCGAAGAGGAGGACGGCGCCGCCGGTGTTGCGGCGTTTTGGGTTGGGGAGTAGGGCCGACAAGGATCGCGCTCCCAAGCCGACGGTCCGCCGGCTAGTCGGCCGCGCTGCCCGTGGCGAGATACTTGGGAAGCGTAAGCGTCCTGAATGGTTCTAGCGCGTACTAAGCCTCCGATCTTCGGAGATATTACTTCCCTTGCTAGAGCAGGTTAAATTATTTTTTGCGAAGAGGTTCTCGCATTAGATGGAATCAGCAACAGATGAATTGCAAAGTTTAATAATAGGTTAGATTTAGAAAGCTGTATATGTCAGAGCTTCTGTGATTTGTAATGTCAGGGCTTTGTGTATACACTGTTCATAGCTGGCCAGCGTCAACTAGATCTGGCTGTGACACGCATGCTCTTTTGCTTAAGGAATTGCATGCCTCGGAATATAATGAATTGCCTCTGAGAAGTTTGAGAGATTTAAGTAACTAACGTTGCAGGGTTCGCTCCAGAATTATGAATCTGCAATGTAGTTTAGTAGTTTTTTGTCGACTGGTCTCCTAGCGTTTCTGCGTTGGTCTTTGTCAGCTGCGCTTCTTGACACGATCTTGAAGGAATACATTTTTAGATCTCACCGACACCTCAACATGTTCGATCATTTCAATCCTCTACGACCGCGTCACTACAAAGGTCCGAGCAAATTATTCAGTACTAGTAGTAGTTGCCTACGTCGATTTCAGAAGGTTACCGACATTTGCCAGAGGTACACAGCGATTTGAAACCTGGTGATGGGCTCAATGTAGGTGGATAAAAGCTTGCGCTCGATATTAGGCCCACGTGAGAGAACCCAACGAGATCCCGGCGCCTACTTTGCCTCGGAACTCAACTCATGGATCCACGATCGAGTCCACCGCGCCGACGGAGCGGCGGTGACCAGCGGCCCCGTGCCCGCTAAAAGGTGGAGAAGCCGCCGGGTCTGCTGAAGCCTCCCGTGCCGTCGCCGCCGAGCTTTGAGTATTTGAACCATTTTCCCATTGCGTCGTGGTCCTCACTTCTCCATGAAGAGTCATCTAGAGCTTTTTGGTGTGACTTAGGCTCCTTTTGCGGAACGAATTTATAGTTTCCAGTGTGTCACGTACGGTATAATAATTGCCTTGTTTCTTCACATATTCAGATTAAATAATATGGCATTATTGCAAGAATACTGCAAAATCCGATCTCATATCTGATTAGTGGTTACCTTCCTTGCCGTCTATGAATCCGTGGCCAATGCTTGTAATCAACGACGCGACGAAACCTGGAGCAAAATGTCGGAGATAGTCCAGCACCCTGGGCCGCGTGGAAGGGGGACTAATTTGTAAATAACTATTTTTAGCTATAATCCAGGATTTTCGGTATCCCATACAAACGCGGCAAACCAAACAGCTTCAAACATCAATGTGGTCAGTTACATATGGTTTAGATCGGAGCTGATCGGCATGTTCGTTCACTATGCTTAATTGGATAGTGGAGCTCGTGCATGATAAGCTTTTTTTTTGTTCTTGTAACCAAAATAGATTAAAAATATGGAACCTCAGCAATACTCGATTCACAAACGAACTTGAATCAACCTCGGCCTCACGTCCCCAGTTTCCAAGTTCCACGTACCTCCCCTCGTGCAGCAGAGTTACGCGAATCCAGTAATCTTCCGCTTCCGTCTCATACACGTCGACTATTCGATCGAGTCCTGCTACGACTCGATCCCGCTCGGTTCCCGGCCTCCATATATATATACAGCGACATAAAACATCTCGCCAACCCATCGACCCGGCGCTCTCATCATATCCACCGATTACGTACGTGCTTCGCCGCCGGCTCTAGGGACACCTGGCCGCACGACATGGACGGACTAGCAGCAAGCTTCAACCCCTGGACACTGCTCGACAGCGAGGATTCCGGCGACCGCATCGGCCAAGCCAGATCCAAGGACGACGGCGAAGCCAAGAAGCCGGACGGCGTCCGGACATGGGTGGCTAACAAGGCCATGAACTCGTCCACGCCGGCGAAGAAGAAGAAGGATCAGAAGAAGAAGAAGCCGGCGGCGCCTAGCACTAATCCAGGTGCTACTAACGGGAAAGGCCCCGCGGGAAAACAGAACGGCGCGGCGAACGCGAACAGGAACGGCGCCCCCAGCGGCAGCAGGAACCAGAGCGCGGCGAGGCAGGGAGGCTACTACAACGGAGGGGCGTCGATGAAGGCGCAGCAGAAGCTGGGTGCGGCTGTGGACGTTGCAGAGGCCCGGCGACCGGTGAAAGAGCCGGCGGCAGTCCCGCTCGTCCCTACTCTTGGATTGTGGCTTGACAAGTAATTCATGTCAGAGCTTATGCTCGTATTTCGTTTTATGGTTTCGATAGCAGGTTGGTGATTACACATCAATTTTTTTCTTTTTATTCATTATATGTTTTGGAATCAACAAGGATTTTGTACGTGTCAGCAAAAAATCTCGCAACAGAATGACCCACACGTGACTGAGGACACGAGATTAGTGCATTTACATATTAGTGCTCAGGATAAAGTATACCAAAAAGAAGCTTAGGAACGAGCTAAATGACCGCGTTGCATTACAAAAAAATGTGAAAGATAAGAACGATGCATTTGTCTCCCATATAATCAACTAGGATCTGTTTTGGGAGGGGGGGGATTAGTTGACTGGACTTGTCCACTCGTGCCGAGCCTCATAAGTCAAGCCAATTGTTGAACCAACAAAACAATCCCCTGGCTTTGATCTTTTCTCGTTGCGCCGATAAATCCAATTGTTTGTCCAACAAAATAGCAAAAAATCAGTCCAAAAATCTGATCGTGAACCTATTAGATTGGCCAAATCAAGTGTTTCACAAAAAAATCAGCCAGTCAACTTTAAACCAATGCACCTTCATTTGATAATCACATACCAAAATTAAACTAATTCAAGGCCAGAACTCAGATGTTTGCCTACTCAAAAGCGCATTATTGTTATATAATTTCTTTTGTTTGGATAAATTGTTGAATGATATTCCCAAAAAAGTTGATATAACTCGTTAGTTTGGAGAAATAGTAATATTAGGTACTATATAACCATCACAGAAAACAGTTTAGGGTGTAATACATGACTTAGGGTGAATATATGATTTCACAGTTTTACTAGTGTGAAACTTGATGTTCAAAGCAAAGTTCAACAGGTGTTTTGAGTTTTCCTTTATTTTAGCATGCTAGGAACTCATCTTTAGACTAAAGATCGGCATATATGTACAACAGAAAATTTATGGGTTTTTTATATTTGAGAGGCACAAACTGGGACAACGTATTAAAAACATGATGTACTTGTAGATACAGTACACAAGCACGGCACATGGCCCACTTGCCAAGAACCCAAGATCAGAGATGGAGGGGCCCAGGTACGCTTTCTGCAAGCAAACGACCCCACTCGTCAGAGGAAGAGGGCCTCCACATAACGGTCGAGTGGTGCCCGCCAAGCGATATCCCAACGGTTACATTTACGGCGAACTGCTCTCTATTTTCCCTTCCCACGCCACCGCTCTGCTCACTCCCCTGCTTCGCCCTCTCCGAGCAATAAGCGATTACCATGAGCACCGCGGCCGAGGTAGAAATCAGTGGAGGCGGCGGCGGCGAGGGTAACTCTGCGGCGCCGGTGGTGGTGGTGGAGCGCGTGGTGACGGTGGAGTACCTGGAGCCATCCATGTCGCGGGACCTGCTCGGCATGTTCCCGGACTCCTCCGCGTTCGACTTCGACTACTCCCAGAGCGGCATCTGGTCCCCGCTCAACAAGCATCCCGCGCCACGCCGTGCTCCGGCGGCGGCGCCGAGGCAGCCTCGTCGACGGACTTCCTCATCGCCAACCCAAAGCGCAAGGCGAGGGCGAGCGGCTGCAGGCTCAAGGAGTCCGTGGGCTGCGGCGGCGGCGTGTCGAGGTGGCGCCGCCGGCGGCTGCGGCGGGACGGGTCGTTTCTCGACCTCCACGAGGCGGGCCGCACCAAGCTGGACTTCTCGCCGCCGTCGCCTTCCCTGCGAAGGTAGTATCCACTTGCATGTGACCATAGCATCGTTAAGCATTGATGAATTCGTCATGAGCGGTTTCCACAGGTGGCGGTTGTTCAGGAGGGGTGGAGGCGGGTGCTCAAGGCGGCAATCAAGAAGTTCAAGGCGCGGCAGCGGCGGACCCGGCAGGCTCCCTGCTCCAGATGTTCCTGCCTATGATGTGATCGATCGATCTCGCTCCGCCACGATTGGCTTGTTTGAGTTGTTGGGTCCAATTCTTTACTAGGTTGGGTTCTGGGCCAAGTTCCTGTGCTCAAATTTACTCTCGCCTTGTATTGTATTTCTCTGGTTTATGACTGGAAAATTATACGCCTTTTCCGTCAGCTTCCTAGACAATTGTGTTGAGTTTCTGGTACAAGCACCCATCACAAGTAACTTCATTCTTCCTCGTATTAAAAAAAAAGTGATTTCGTTCTCATTCTTTGCACTGGAGGTGGCAAATTTCACGTATCTTTGACCAGTGGCCCGTGGAATGGAACGGCGTGGGGATCCGGGGGCTGCGAATTTCTGGATCGAACTTCCGCCGTCAATTAACCTCGATGGCATCCAGACCCTCCAACTGTTGCTTGGCCTCGAGCTTCTCTCTGATGACCCGGCGGAGTGATGTTCGTTCATCCTATTATTCCGTTTGGAAGGCGAAGTCGAACCTAACATTCTACTCGGGGTCCAAGATCAGTGTCCAGTATCTATAAAAATATCTAGTGCATGGCGTACGTGGATAAACCGAACAGTGCCGTGTCATCAGCACAGCTAGTTTGTGTCAACGCCAGGAGTCCTCGTCACACAAGACACGGGGCATGGCTTCCAACGGCGCGGACGGCACACCGGCGGACGCGAAGCAGTGCATATACGCTCGACCACGACGCACCAGGGTAGGTCTCCTCCCGGCCACATGCGGAGGGCCGCGCACATGCCCAGGTACACCACCAGACTGGGGCATTCAGCGACAGTCCGGAGAACGCGATGCTAGCAAATTCGAATCGATCGCCGATGATAACCGAACGTTTTTTTAGATCCCTGATGATAACTGAAGGATTTTGGACGTGTCATAAATTACTTGGTGCGCAGGATGAGATCCACAGTCCACGGAACCAGAAGCAAGGAACCGAATGCAACAAACATGCGAGGCTCCCCCTTTTGTCTCTTCGCTCAGGGTGGCCGACCTCTTCCAGGTTTCACAACGGCCTTTGTCCGTTGTCCCGGGATCCAAGAACAAATCCCAGATGCCCCTACCTGATGCATCGCCAGTATTTTAGTGTCTAAGAGGATACCTAAACTCATGGGGATCTAACCAGGTGTTGTGTACTGCTGTAGCAGTATATTCCTCCTCCTTGAAGCTAGAAACTTCAATCTGCAACTGTACTGTTCTCTAGTTCTTTCTAAGAGAAACAAGGTACCAAACAACCTGTCGTCCTTTTTCTGGCTTTTGTGATTGTTTCAGACTTAAACAGCCTTAGGCAAAAAACAAAAAGAAGAGCGATAAACTCCAGATAAGGTGTAGCGATAGTTACTACAAATTTTACCAGATAACTGAATCAGCAGGATGGAAATAAATAGGGTGATCCCAGTAGAAAAAATTCAAACGACAGGGTAAATCTTTCTTCTTCTCTGGCTACTAGCGATTGATGTTCCCGACAGGATAACTACAGACTCTCCACAGTCGTGGCTACTGAAAGACTAGACAAGCTACAGGGACTACGCTTCAACCATCTCACCCTCTCCATGCATGCAGATACATAGCAGCTGGCCTTGACACTTGGGCACAAGTACACTAGAGTGATCAGTGTACACATCCATCGTGCGCTTGCAAAGGAATGGCGCCGCGAGCTTTTCTGAGAAAGGCACGAAGAGTACATGGAGTTAGTAATTTCAGCGTGTAAGCTAAAACTACTGTCTCTTGAAGGCATGACGATTATTATAACTGGTAAGCTAACTTTTTAATGATGTTTAAAGCAAGGAACATGAACTTGCCAATTTTGCAAAATAGCTGTGTTCGTTGCGTGGCATGTTGAAATATCCAC